>JAHLJS010000009.1:15858314-16281490 GCA_038502445.1 Eremochloa ophiuroides | reverse complement strand
GACGACGGCGGAGCTCGCGGCGGCGCTCTGCCCGCCCGCGAAGGAGACACCGGTGTTCCGGTGGTTACGAAGCTCTACAGCTCCCACCGAACGGTCGCAGGCGATGCGCAAGGAAGCTAGCTAGCTGTCTGCAAGATGGAGAGGGTGGTGATGGACGGAGCGCGGCGTATTCGGCCGAGAACCGAGAGGTGGCGATGGCGACCGGGAGAAGGAAAAATGGCGTGGAGAGGGGTGGTCTTTGCCCTTTTGGAGGGGCAACGGGCGGGGACAGGCGCGGCACGACCGCGGCGCACGCGCGCCCGTATCTGCCGAGTGTCGCGGGGGCACGATCCCGGCCGGCACGGCTCGCCGCGCGCCCGCGCGCGACACGGCGGCTGCCGGTGCTGTTCGTGAACAGAGCGAGGGGGCGAAGTACTGTAGCACTATTCCCTAGGGGCTGTCGGTTTTTGACCAAATTCGACTGATTTTGCATACAAACATGAAAAACTGCAAAAACAAAAGTTGTAGGGTTTGAAATTCTGAACAACTTTGCTTTTGGAACTACATCCAAATTCGAAATATTTTTGAATCTACAGAAAAGGGGGTAGAATAGGGTTTTAAATTTCAAACTGTATTTTCAAAATTACTTTTAAATTTTCTCAGCAACTTGAAAAGTTGCCAAAATAAAAGTTGTTCTACTCAATGAGCTTTACAACTTCTGTTTAGGAAGTTTTGCCAGATTCCAAATAATTTTTGAAATGCCAATCCAAAACTAAGTTTTAAATCATTGTTTTGAAATAAATTTGAATTTCCACCACAGAACTTTGAAATCTCCAAAATAAAAGTTGTTCCATTTTAAAAGATCTAAAACTCTTATTAAGGGACTATCTCAAAATTCCTTTTAGATTTTGAATTAGGTTTTAGTCCTAATAAAAGTAAGTTTTTAAACCTTTATTTGGGGAATTTAATTTTACAAACAAATGCTAATGAAATTCAAATCACTCTAGGGACCGAATCACATCATATGCAAATGATTAATTTAAATATGATGACATGGCAGATTAATTAAATCCGTAATACCCGGGGTATTACAGCCTTCCCCCTAAAAGAAATCTCGTCCCGAGATTAGGTACATAACCAAGATTGGAACAAAGTAATGGAAAAGAATAACAACAACAAGTTCCAAGCTTAAACAAGAGACAATGCGAAGCCATGCATAACACAAAATAGGTTTACATTTATAGAGTAGCATAGAACTCGGGAAGCTTTTCTGCCAAGAAATCTTCAGACTCCCAGGTAGCTTCATCTTCAGAATGATCACTCCATTGGATCTTGTACCATCTGGTTGTGGTCCTTCGGGTAACACGGTCCTTTATATCCAAAACTCGTACTGGCTGCTCCGAGTATGTCAATTCAGGTTCAAGTGCTACTCCTTCAACATCGATGACTTGTCCAGGTACTCGGAGACACTTCTTCAGCTGAGAAACATGAAACACATTGTGTACTTCCGAGAGATGTTCTGGCAATTCAAGCTTGTAAGCTACCTTTCCCATGCGTCCTATGATTAAGAACGGTCCAATATAACGCGGGGCTAACTTGCCTTTGACTCCAAAACGGTTAACTCCTTTCATAGGCGAAACTTTCAAGTATACATAGTCTCCAACCTGAAATGTCAAAGGTCTGCGCCGCTGATCGGCATAACTTTTCTGTCGTGACTGTGCCACTTTCAAATTTTCCTGTATCAGTCGAACCTTCTCTTCGGCTTCATTGACCAAGTCAACTCCATAGAACCATCTTTCTCCAGGCTCGGACCAATTCAATGGAGTACGACACCTGCGGGCCATATACTGCCTCAAACGGAGCCATTTTTATACTTTCTTGGTAACTGTTGTTGTACGAGAATTCGGCCAATGCCAAACACTCGTCCCATTTCTCAGGGTAATTGAGTGCACAGGCTCTTAACATGTCCTCAAGTATCTGATTTATTCTCTCTGTCTGTCCGTCAGTCTGAGGATGATAGGCTGTGCTATGCAGGAGTTTTGTACCCAATGATTTATGAAAGGATCTCCAAAATTGGGATATGAACTGAGTACCTCGGTCAGAGACAATGGTCTTGGGCACTCCATGTAGCTTCATCAGATTTTCTATGTATAGCTTGGCGTAGTGCGGAGCCCTGTACATTTTCTTGACAGGTAAGAAATGAGCTTGTTTAGTGAGGCGGTCCACAACAACCCAGATGGAATTGAAACCCCTAGAGGTTGTTGGGAGGACCCATAATGAAATCCATGCTGATGTCTTCCCATTTCCATGCAGGAATAGGTAATGGTTGCAGCTCTCCACCAGGCTTCATGTGTACAGCTTTTACTTTCTGACAAGTGTCGCATTTTGCTACATACTGAGCAATCTCGATCTTCATCTTAGTCCACCAAAACTTCTGTTTCAAATCCTGGTACATTTTGTTGCTTCCCGGATGAATAGAGTATCTTGTCAAATGAGCTTCGTCAAGAATCTTGCCACGTAACTCTGGAATTTTTGGAACTACAAGCCGATTCTTGAACCATACAATCCCTTCATTATCAATTCTGAAACAATCTGCTTTCCCTGCTTGGATTTTCTCTTTGATGTGCCTGATACCTTTACTATTTTTCTGAGCAGCCACGATTTCATCACGGATGGAGGGTTTGATGCTGATATTGTTCCAACTGCCTTGAGGGATTATTTCTATGCCCAATTTTTCTAACCCGTAACACAACGACAGATCATATGGCTTCACAGTCAAGCAATTACAATGAGCCTTCCGACTGAGTGCGTCGGCAACCACATTAGCTTTACCAGGATGGTAGTGCACTTCAATATCATAATCTTTTATCAACTCAAGCCATCTTCGTTGCCTCATATTTAATTCTTCTTGTGTAAAGATGTATTTCAGGCTTTTGTGATCAGTGTAGACATTGCATGTGCTACCTAACAAGTAGTGACGCCAGATCTTCAACGCATGAACTACAGCTGCCAATTCAAGATCATGAGTGGGATAATTCTCTTCATGAGGCCGGAGTTGTCGTGAAGCGTAAGCAATGACTCGGCCCTCTTGCATCAAAACACAACCAAGGCCAGTACCCGACGCATCGCAGTACACATCAAACGGCTTTTCAATATCTGGCTGAGCAAGGACTGGTGCAGTGGTCAAACATCTCTTCAAGGTTTGAAACGCTGTCTCGCATTCTGGCGACCAGACAAACTTGACCTGAGTCTTCAATAGGTTGGTTATAGGCTTAGCTATTCTTGAGAAATCCGGAATGAATCGGCGGTAATATCCCGCCATTCCCATGAAACTGCGAACCTGGTGCACAGTGGTTGGTGGTTTCCAGTTCAAGATTTCTTCCACCTTACTTGGATCTACGGACACACCTTCCGCTGTCAGGATATGCCCAAGAAATGGAACTCGGTCCAACCAGAACTCACATTTGCTGAATTTGGCATAGAGTTGATGTTCTCTTAAACGGTTCAAGACGATACGGAGGTGGTTGGCATGTTCTTCGGGTGTTTTAGAATAGATCAGGATGTCATCAATGAATACGACAACAAATTTGTCGAGCTCAGGCATGAAGACGGAATTCATGAGGTACATGAAATAGGCGGGTGCATTGGTTAGGCCAAAAGACATGACAAGGTATTCATATAGGCCATATCTAGTGGTGAAAGCTGTTTTTGGGATGTCTTCGGGACGGATCTTTATTTGATGGTAGCCAGACCTAAGGTCAATCTTGGAAAACACCTTAGCTCCAGCCAGTTGGTCAAAGAGTAGGTCAATACGGGGTAAAGGATATTTGTTTTTGATGGTGACCTCGTTGAGTGGACGGTAATCAATACAGAGTCGGAGGGATTTGTCTTTCTTCTTGACAAAGATGGCAGGACAACCCCAAGGAGATGAGCTGGGTCTAATGAAACCCTTATCTAGCAAATCTTGTAGCTGCACTTTAAGCTCTGCCAATTCCTTGGGAGGCATTCTGTAGGCTCTACGAGATATAGGTGCGGTTCCAGGTTTTAGCTCAATAGCAAATTCCACATCTCGATCAGGTGGCAAACCAGGCAACTCATCAGGGAATACGTCTGGAAATTCGCAGACCACTGGAATCTTCAATACTTCTTCAACTGCGGTGGCACACAACCTTTGCACAGTCTTTTCAATCTTTCTTACGGGCAATGGAAGTTGGATAAGAAGTTGAGTTTGACTATTAGGTATGTTCACTCTTATGGTTCTATTCAACACATCAATCAAGGCCTTGTGCTGATACATCCAATTCATACCTAATATCACATCTATATCCTGATCCTTAAGTACTATCATTGTGGTTGGGAATTTATGCCCTCCCAGCTCTATAGGTACTCCCTGAACTACCTCTTTAGTAGTTATACGCCCCCCGGGCGAATGTATAAGGAAATCTTCCTTTATCTCCCCAATAGATATATCATGCTTAACCACAAATGTACGGTTGATGAATGAATGAGATGCACCAGAATCAAATAGCAGAACGGCAGAATGACTAGCAACGGGAAACTTACCCATCATGACGGGTTCTCCAGCAGGAATATCTTCGATCTGAGTGTAATAAACCCGACCTGCCTTCTTGACAATCTTGCCCTTCTGAGCGTGCTGCTGGTGACCACGGTGCTGAACTTGCTGTTGTGGAACACCAGGACTTCTCTGCACATTCTGGTTGTTCTGCTTCGGAAAAGGGCAATCACGGGCCCAGTGTCCTATCTTTCCACAGTTGTAGCATGGGTGATTGTAGTTGGTCTGTGGAGTGTTGATACGAACGCCAGGGGCATTCGGCTGAGTGGTGTTTTGCTGATTAGAGGTATGAGAGGTAGCGGCAGTGCGCACAACTACCTGCTGATGGGGATATGACGGACGGTTCTGGTGGGTAGGATGATAGATAACTTTCTGGCGTTTCTGACCGCCAGAAGAGCTAGACCTTTTGCTCTTCTTCTTCTCCTCTTGGAGCTGACGGTCGCTTTTCTCAAAAGCTATTACACTATCCACTGCCTCATGAAAAGTGCACTTAAGGTTGTTAGACAGACTGCGTTGAATCTTGAAATTCAGACCTCTGACAAAGCAGGCTCTCCTCTTGGAATCAGTGTTGGTATGCTCAGGTGCATACTGTGCCAAGTGGTTGAACTGCCCAAGATACTGAGCGACAGTGGACTCAATCTGCTTCAGGGCCAGAAACTGATCCAGCTTCAACTTCATCACACCCGCAGGGATGTAATGAGCACGAAAAGCTTCACGGAACTCGTGCCAGGTAAGTTGATGTCCAGCATCCTGCGCAGCCAAAAGGTTGGCATACCAAGTAGTCGCTGGGCCCCGAAGCTGCTGAGCTGCAAACAGAGGTTTCTGGACCTCGGTACAGTGAATCAAGCTAAACTTCTGCTCCATGGTACGGAGCCAATCATCGGCTTCTAAGGGTTCATCAGCCTTAGTGAACACCGGTGGGCGGGTGTCAGTGAAGTCAACATAGGTGGTATCCTCATTATCACGGCGGCCACGACGT
Source organism: Eremochloa ophiuroides (assembly GCA_038502445.1). Taxonomy (NCBI): domain Eukaryota; kingdom Viridiplantae; phylum Streptophyta; class Magnoliopsida; order Poales; family Poaceae; genus Eremochloa; species Eremochloa ophiuroides. The sequence continues at coordinate 16,275,959 of JAHLJS010000009.1, read as the reverse complement.
CCAGCACGATCTTGCTGATTCTGAGCTAGCAGCGCTGCAACATTGGTCAATGCAGCGATGGCCTCTGCCAGGGTGGGTGGAAACTGAGGTGGTTGGGGAACACCAGTTGCATTATCAGAGTTGTCTCCCATCTGTTAATAAGCAAACCCAACTTGAGTCTTACATTAGATAAGCCAACACAGCAGCATCACACACAGAAATATTACATTACAAGGTTCACACAACCTGGCTTGCACCCAGGCAAGACCCACAACCCATAACTAAGGTTTTCTAGGCAAGCACCTATATTACAGACAAAAGAGAACAACTAGCTGACAACTCTAGGCCACACCGGCCTAGTCCTCATCGATCCCAGACGCGCCAGAAGCGTCACTGTCCTCGTCGATCTCCTCGAAGTCCTCCTCGGCATCTGCCTCGACGACCTCGACCGGCTCGACCTCCACGTCAACATCCTCCACGTCCTCATCCTCCTGACCGAGGACAACTCCCAACTCAGGATCCTCCTCCTGCGGTGCAGGAATAGGGTGGAGCTCACCATAGAGCTCATGCACCTCCTCGTGCAAGACGTTGTTGTAGAGCTCAAGCTGACCAACACGCTGCTCCGCCTCGAGCATCCTGTCCATGATCGTCTCCTCACGATCCCAAGCTTCATCCCTCTGCTTGGTCAGGCGATCGATCTCTCGACGCAGATCTCGATTGGTCCTCACGTCACGGTAGTGGTTGAGACGTGCCACTCTGTATTCTTCCTCCCACTGCCTGACTAGATCCTGCTGCCTTCCAACCTCAGCCTCAAGCTCCTCGCTGCTGCGACGAGGTGGGCGACTCCCAGAAGCTCCTTCCTCGCCAGTGCGTGGCGCCAACTGGTGGCGTGGAACGCCACGTGGTCTGGTCATCTTGCGTGCTGTGAGCTTGCAACGGGCCATCTGGAGAAGGTAAGTGGAATTTTAAGATATAATAGGTTAGCAAGAATAGGTTTGGTAACTTATCCCAAAAAACCCACTTTTAAGGAGGAAGTTAATTAACAGGTGTAATTATCATGATGCATGCACGTACTTACGAATTTTAAATTATGCAAGGTAAATACATACATAAATAAACTTTTAACATAGGGCTAATAATAATATTATTCCACCAGCTACCTTAATCCTATAAGGTAAAATATAGAACAAGACAAGAACTACTGAACAAGATAAGGATAGAAGCAATTTGGACCCAAAATAATAGGTTAAACTTTTTATGATCCAAAACATTTTGAAATTTTTGAAAAGTAATCCATAATGATTAGCAATGGAATGCTCTGGTACCAACTGTAACAGAACCGGCTAAATCACCTGGCCCACCAGCACCTGTCATTGTCACTAACGACTTCTGACAGCCGGGCCCGTGTCCCAAATGATCTAGACAGGTCTGTCGGGCTACATTAGCGCCCTTTTCTCCGACAGGATCACCATTGCAGAACCATTACAGGATTACAACATTTCGTAATAAAATACATCAGAGTAACAGTGCGGAAGATTACATAACATTTAGATTACAAACCGGTTGTTCAAATAGGATTTAAATATAGTTATTGCAGACCAGAGGACATAATAGTAGCAGTGGAATAGTTACACAATACTAGCTAAGATAACTCGAACCCTGCCCACGGGCTCCACTTCACTCATCGCCGCTTTCTTCCTCGACCACGGTCACGCAACATGGAGCAAGACAGATCTCCGACTGCGGTCCTCCTGCAACGGGGTTAACAAACCCTGAGTACTTGGGGTACTCTGCAAGACTTACCCGACTAAGGGTGTAAAATGAGACTCAGGAATGCAAGGCTACGGGTAAGGCTAGCAGAGGATGAGGAGTTTGCAGAAAAGCAATCTATCCTGTTCCATATTTTATTTTGTCATTATTATAATCATATTTATAGTTCCAATATTCGGACTCATGTATCATCATTCTTTCAATTACTTTATTCATTCAGATAACCTAGTTGAGAACCACTTTTCGGTGTAGAGTGTGAGGATCAAGTCTCCATAACCGAGGAGCACGTCGATTCGAATCCAGAAAGTACCCAGCTGGGGATTCTAACCACACTGCATATGCAGCACGCCGGCATACATATACCAACCCGTCGTCACGGCTTTGCTATCCCGGAACCGGTCCTGCGCCACCCGAGAGCACAGTACTCCACTCTTATCCAGGCACGCCGGCCACGTGGGTACAAGCTACTCTCGCCATCTCTCCACTCCCAGTGCGTGGTTGTCGGTTCCAGCAATAGCGTCACCGAACTCTAGGCTTTCCGCATTGGTATGTGGCTAGGCTGTTCATCATGATCACAGCAGGCCTACAACGAACGGTCCCTATTTCCTTCCTGCCGTCAATCCTGCATTGGGACTCTAACCCAAGTACAAGACTACCCGACAGTTTTTATTATCGTGCCTGTCGGGTGAGTGAGACATAGGGAACACCGCCCCATGAGCTGGCCACCCAACGAAACACGTTTCCAAAGACATCGACCAGTTCCAAATTATTCCGAAAGCGACCATGCATTGGGACTCCAACCCAAATACACATCGTCCAGCGGATAACCAGTTCTTCACCAATCAAAGTATAAGTATAATCATGGCACAGAAAATAGTTTTTCTTTTATGCAAAGCTAAGTTCATTAAGCATGCCTAAGCATTTCTCAAACCATTTTATTTAAATCAGGTTTCAGGGTATTTATTTGAGACAATGCATCTGGATAGGTGACAACCAACTCCTATCAACCTAATGCAGTAGATTAACTCGAATTATAAATATTTTGTAATAGAGGGGCTGAATGCACCGGGGCTTGCCTTGGATCGTGTACAGCGTCGGATCGGGATCAGTCCCGCAGATGTCGAATCCTTGGATGACTTCTGGAGTGGCCTCCTCAGTAGTAGTCTCGACCTGGACCCCCTCGGGAACGGGCACTACACGTATGCAATGATGTATGCTTAGCGTGGCATGAGGCAACAAATGAAATGCTTGGAAGTAAACCATTAATACCTTGAGTACAACTCCCCTTCACGGTAAAGTTGTAAACAATCTACGGAAGGTAAAAGCAATGTTTCCTACTTTTGTTTTATTGACCTTTTTAACGGTCACAGAAAGCCGCTACACAGCTTTATGACTACTACCAAGCACTAAGTTCTCGAATTGCCAAGGATCACACAGCGAAAGATCCTTGGTCTTCATTCAATCCAAAAATTCACACAACAAACCTAAATTCATTTTTCTATTTACTTTATTAATCCCTAATTTCACATATATTTATTAATTGACCAAACTAACTTCAATTGCAACCAAACTTTACCAACAGCTAGGTTTTATCACCAAACAGAGCCACAATAAATTTCATGATTTTTGGATCTACAGATAATTAATTAAAATTACACAAACTTGCATTTATTAATTACTTCACTGATTTATACAGCAGATTAAAGGCACTGGAACACCCTATATTATATTTTTAACAAATACTACATACTTCAGAGAGCATACACAATTATTCTCACATTTTTCCATTCAACAGATTAATTCATATGAAATAAATAAACTTCAGTACTATTCATATGAATATATAAATGAAAAGCATTTTGAAATTCACTGGAAAAAGAAAAGACCAAACCAGCCCACTACGGCCCATGACCAAGCGAGCCGGCCCACTCGGCCTGCCCGCACCCGGCGCCGGCGTTTTAGCAAAAGAGACCTTGGGGAAATCGGAAATCAACCCGCGGTCCGATCTATACTATTCACATGAGTCACGGGATTTGCACTTAACCCCCTGGAAAGACCTATCTTCTAACCCGAGGCCCCTGGCCTCTCCTCTGTTTCTACAGAGGCGAGAGCGCCGGCGGTCCGCCGCCCCTAGCTCGCCGACGGTGAGCCGAGGGACGAAGCCGAGGGCACTGACGGACTCTACACTCCAAGGCGAGTCTACCAAGCTAAGACACGACGAGATCCGAGGCGCACAGCACCTGGAGACACGGACGCGGCGGCTCGGTGGCGGCGGCGAGCACGTCGCCGGCGAGCACAAGCCGGTAAAGAGAGGGGGAAAAGGTGCGCGAGCATCTGGGGCTCACCACGAAGCTGGCCGACGGGTCGGTGGAGACGGAGGTGGTTCGGAGAAGGCGACTTGGCGACGGCGGCGGATCCCGGCGGCTCGGCACAACGGCGAACACGCGTTCCGGCGAACCTAGGGAACCAGAGAGTATGCCGACGCACGCGTAAGGTTCAAGGGGTCACGGAGATCACGGTACGCAACAATCCGAGGCCCAGAGCTTACCCAGACTAGCTCGAGACGACGGCGGAGCTCGCGGCGGCGCTCTGCCCGCCCGCGAAGGAGACACCGGTGTTCCGGTGGTTACGAAGCTCTACAGCTCCCACCGACGGTCGCAGGCGATGCGCAAGGAAGCTAGCTAGCTGTCTGCAAGATGGAGAGGGTGGTGATGGACGGAGCGCGGCGTATTCGGCCGAGAACCGAGAGGTGGCGATGGCGACCGGGAGAAGGAAAAATGGCGTGGAGAGGGGTGGTCTTTGCCCTTTTGGAGGGGCAACGGGCGGGGACAGGCGCGGCACGACGCGGCGCACGCGCGCCCGTATCTGCCGAGGTCGCGGGGGCACGATCCCGGCCGGCACGGCTCGCCGCGCGCCCGCGCGCGACACGGCGACTGCCGGTGCTGTTCGTGAACAGAGCGAGGGGGCGAAGTACTGTAGCACTATTCCCTAGGGGCTGTCGGTTTTTGACCAAATTCGACTGATTTTGCATACAAACATGAAAAACTGCAAAAACAAAAGTTGTAGGGTTTGAAATTCTGAACAACTTTGCTTTTGGAACTATATCCAAATTCGAAATATTTTTGAATCTACAGAAAAGGGGGTAGAATAGGTTTTAAATTTCAAACTGTATTTTCAAAATTACTTTTAAATTTTCTCAGCAACCTGAAAAGTTGCCAAAATAAAAGTTGTTCTACTCAATGAGCTTTACAACTTCTATTTAGGAAGTTTTGCCTGATTCCAAATAATTTTTGAAATGCCAATCCAAAACTAAGTTTTAAATCATTGTTTTGAAATAAATTTGAATTTCCACCACAGAACTTTGAAATCTCCAAAAATAAAAGTTGTTCCATTTTAAAAGATCTAAAACTCTTATTAAGGGACTATCTCAAAATTCCTTTTAGATTTTGAATTAGGTTTTAGTCCTAATAAAAGTAAGTTTTTAAACCTTTATTTGGGGAATTTAATTTTACAAACAAATGCTAATTAAATTCAAATCACTCTAGGGACCTAATCACAATCATATGCAAATGATTAATTTAAATATGATGACATGGCAGATTAATTAAATCCGTAATATCCGGGGTATTACAGAGCGTGCGGGAGACAGGATGGAGTGTTGCCTTTTGTAAGCCGACCGGCGCGGCAGGGCAACGACGGCGTACGGCGCCACCTGGCGCGGTTCTTCTGACGGTGGTCGCGCGGCGACGACCGACGGCCGAACTGAATCGCTCCGATTCAGTTTCCGCGAACCCGACTGAAACTCGATTTTGATCGATCTATAACTCGCGATCCAGGGCGTTTCAGCGAAAACTTCACTAATATGGATTGAAGAGCTACATGAGTAGATCATTTCATATTAAGGAACTTTACCCTAGTTCGGCCTGGATTGAGAGATACAGGTCGATGAACAGGGGTACACCGAAACTGAAAAACCAGTTTAGACTTAGGAAAATTTTGAATACTTCAAAACAGCTCCAAATCTGCACTAATTCAACTTTTTGACCTCCTTCCACCCATTTTCATGAGTTGACCCAAAAATAAAGTTTGTTGCTTATAAAATTCTACACAACTTTGATTAAGGGTGCACTGACATGCAGAATCTCTAAAATGCCCTTCTTGTTTGGTCAAACAGAATAGCTTTTAGAGGGCTCTCTAGTCAACTATGAGCTAGAGGGGTATTTTGGGGATTTCACCAACATGAATATTGTTCCAAATGTTATCCCAAACATGTCTAAAGCATTTAGAACAGCAAACAAGCATCACATTTGCATGTCAACACATTTAGCATGTTATGGGCATATAAACAAACATGTAGCATTAAAAGGGAATCAAATAAAATGCAATGATGATGATGCATGAAATGACATGATCTATGCTTGATGACATGCAAATGCAAGTGTGAAAATAGTAACTAACACTAGGGTGTTACAATCCGCTACTACCGTCATGGCCAAGACACTCCATGACTACTCCATCCCCGCTGTTGCCAACGTGCCTGTTGGGCCCGCTGTCAACATCAGAAATGGAAATTTCGAGATACGTACAGGCCTTATCTCGATGGTGCAGGCAAGCAATTTTGTGGCTTGCCAAGCGAGGATGCAAACGCTCATTTGCAACACTTCCTTGAGCTGTGCGACACCATTGTCATCAAAGACGTCGCACAAGACAGTATCAGGCTCCGCTTGTTTCCTTTCTCCCTCATGGGGAAAGCGAAACAATGGTTCTATCAAAATAAGGAAGCCGTCAACACGTGGGACAAGTGTTCCGCAGCATTCCTCGCCAAGTTCTTCCCCATGAGCAAGACCAGCGCTCTAAGGGGAAAGATCTCAAACTTCCAGCAATCTTCCCTTGAATCTATCCCTGAAGCATGGGAAAGGCTTCAAGAGTACATCCGAGCCTGCCCTCATCATGGAATGGAAGATTGGCTCGTGCTCCAAAACTTCTATGAAGGCCTCACGGCCATGTCAAAAGGGCACGTAGATGCCGCAGCTAGAGGTGTATTCCTCTCTCTCACCATCACCGATGCAACTGCACTCATTGAGAAGATGGTGGCCAATCAGAGTTGGGGAGAAGGAAGAAAAACACAAAAAGGCTCGCATACCGTGAAGGAGACGGACTTGCTTGCCGCAAAATTAGACTTGCTAATGCAAAAGCTGGATGATCATGCTACCAACCCTACCATGAGTACCGTCCAAGCCATACACTCACATATGACGTGTGAAGTCTGTGGGAATGTTGGCCACTCAGGGAATAACTGTCCCGAAACCCAAGAAGAGGCTTCATACGTCAACAACGGGTATCGCCAATCTCAGCAAGGTAATAGCAGGTGGAACAACCAACACCGCCCGCAAGGTAATAATTTCAATTCAAATTTCAATTCAAACCAACCTTCCTTAAAAGATCTCGTTCTAGGACAAGCTAAAATCAATGAAAGTTTGACCAAAAAGCTATCCTTCACTGATAAAATGTTTGAAAATATAAAAGCCAAGCTTGAAACTTTGTCTTCTTCTATTCAAAATCATGCAAGTTTTAACAAAATGATAGAAACACAAATGGTACAAATAGCTGCTTCTATTCCTGTCAACAATGCGGGAAAAATCCCGGGGCAACCCGAGACTTCTCCCGAGTTTGTTCATGCAGCTACAGATCAATAAAGGAAGGAAAGTCTGGCCAACACACTATAAACGTTGAGCCCTTGCCGAAGGTCATCGATAATTATCTAAAAATAAATATATATAAATAAATAAATAATTATCTGAAGGGGCCCACACCATCATTCAAGCTTGGGGGAGGTGTCCCCACTCAGGTATTGTAACTTATCTTTTTGAAAAAAAATATATATAATAAATGAATATTTATATACATATTTATATAATAAAAATATATATATTTCATAAAATTATTTTCTTGCATTAAAAGAAATTATTCCCTCTTCCTTGAATTATAAAATTTTATTCCAAAATAAATTCTTCTCAAAAAAATTTCTATAAAAATAATTTTCTGAAAGAATAAATCTTGTTGAGTCTAAATATTATTTTTAGAATAATTTTGAAAATAAAAAAGTTTCAAATAAAACTTGTGGAAAATCAAAAACTGGAGCAAAATTTCGAATGGGAGTCATTCGTAATCGGCTACATACTGGAGATAGCCGTCAGAGGGAACTGCAAAAAGGCTGGGCAAAACCGACCCCAGCAGGGGACCAGCCGGTCCCAGGGACGACCGCCCCCTGCCCAACGGCTCTGCGGCGTAGCCTTTTGCCAACGGCTACTAGCCGTTGCATACAACACTCCTCCGCCTACGATCAAGCCTATAAATACCAGAACATTCGGGTGGAACACCTCACCCCTCTCATTCTCACATTTTTCACTCCCTCCATCAATCTCTTGCTCCACCATTCTACAAGCATTTTTCCACAAAGTTCAAGTGCAAGGAAATCCTGCAAACTTCTTCCACTCCCATCACAAGTCAAGTTCTTGTGCCAAGCTCACCATGAGTGGGATCGGAGGTCGGATTTCCGGCATATTCCGGAAAGGCCGTCGCTCTCGTGGGGAGTCTAGTCAAAGTACTCCCACACGTGAGGAGAGCCCGCTTCATGAAGAAAAGGAGGCGTCAAGAGGCCACGCCATCGACGAGGCCGACGCTCCCTTCATCGACTTGGAGAGCGAGCGGGAGATGCAAGCATACAACCTCCTCAAGGGACGCGAATTCCTGCATACACTGGCCTTCGACCCACACTTTCTCTAGCAGACAGGTATGAACATCAAATTTAATACCATTTTCGAAAATGTTGGTTGGAGCCAAGTTGCCCCTGTGCACGAACTTGGATCTCGTCTTTTGACCATCCAAATCTTGGGCACTCTACAAGTTGTCGACTATGGTATTACCTTTCGCTGCTTTGGGAAAGAACATAGCCTTTACTGGAAAGATTTTGTTACACACTTGGGTTTTCATGAGCGATGCTCTGTTGATTTGGGATTTACTCTTTCGGGTTATCAGCGTCATACTTTTTGGCACTTGATAACCAGACAAAATGTGACTGGGAAATTCCAACCCAACATCAACACCATCCACCATCCTTCTCTATGGCTTGTGTATAAATGGATTGCTAATTCTTTCTTTCCTAGAGAGGACACTCATCATGCTTATGATATTGAGTTGAAGTTGCTTTATGCCGTGCTTAAAAAGATTAAAGTCGCTCCTATCTATGACATTGTTAAGCACTGGTTAAACTCTTTTAAAACTTCCACACCAATTATGTGCACTTCACTCATCACACGTCTTGCTGCTAGTGTTGATCCTCATGGTGCTAACACTATTGTTTATCTCTCCATTCCGCGCATTATGATCAATGAGTATTATTTTACTCAAGCTCATACCATAAAACGTGATGACTCGGAAACAAACCTGGTATTTTATTATCCGGGATATATAAACGAGATTCCATTACCTAACCCGAATCTCGCTTTATATAAATCCCCATCTCTCACCTTCAACCTTGTTGAAAAGGAAGAAGCACGCAGGAGTTCTGTTTCTCACAGGAGATCACAGAGGAGAGAACTACAGGAGGAAGAGCCTGCGCAGCCTATGCAGCCTACACCACACCCGGCCATGCCTACAATGATACCAAGGATGGAATGGTCCCCGGTCATATCTACACCTGGGTTCACCCCCAGGTATGGATATGGTATGGGACATGTTCCTCATCCTTATGCGGTTGGAGGGTCAGGGTGGCAACACTCGCAGAAGGCAGGGGGATCAAGGCAGCCCGAACACGAGCATTCTCCAGATTCTGAAGGCATGCCATCTCCGATACGCCCACAGCCGGTCACACTAGAAGTCCTCAACACATGCATGGGAGGACTAGAACTGCAAAACAGACAAATCCAAGCACGAGGCACAGATGGCCTACCTTCGGTCCATGGGACAATTCCCGGGACCTAGGCCTTGAATTAACTTGGGGGAGGAGACCCCACAAGAGGTAACATTTATTTTTCAATTTCTTGCACTTTATTTCTTGCACTTTTAAATTCTGCAATTTTATTTCCTTATTAAAAAATAAATATATATATATATATATAAAAATAATAAATAAAATATTTCACTCCCATATGTGCTAACATATGTTAGTTTCTCTTCCGTTGAAATGATGCATAGTTGCTCTGTCTATAATTCGTCTGTGTCTAAGTTATAACTTAGTATTCCTCAAGATTTAAGTTTGTTGGCTAAAAATATCTCATTCTGAGAACTTGAAATCTTGTGGGTTGCAATTACAAGATCCTTTTCTAAGTTGTTGCAAGATATGAGATGGTAGAAATAGATTTTGCTATGACTTTGTTCTAAGAGAAACTTGACATCCGGAGATTTCTTTTCAAAAATTCAAAAATCAAAAGTTCCCCAATGATTATGAAATACCTACCAAGGCCATATGGCATGCTCTACTTTTACAAAAACTTAGTCTTATGCTACTTACGGAACTTTGAGTTGAGTCAAAATGCTGAGACCTAGTGAGATTATGGTCATACACCCATGATTGAGATTCACGTACACCTACCAAATAAAGCCGACTCTCATCCTGAGAGTTGCGCACAACATACACCTTTCATCCACCAAATAAAAATGCCGACCCTCACTTTGAGAGCCGAGCATACAAAAAAAAAATTCACTCCTTGTTCACCACCATGACGTCTCTCTATCCAAAAGTTTTCATATGTCAAATCAAAATATGGGCTATGCTAAAAAAAGGGCCAAAGGGCATGAGAAAACAAACGGGAAAGAAAATCCAAATACCCGTTCAAAAAAAAGAGAGAGAAAAAGAGGATGATATTTCTATAGCCCATATTCCTCCAAAGAGTTTTATTCCATCCAATAAAAAGAGAGTCATGATGCATGGAGTGCCAAAAAGATTAGAGATAGGTTTTCACAATCCCACACACTTGCACATCTCAACCAAAGTATATGACTTATATCTCCTTATGGTCCAGTCTTTGACTCAGCAATATAAGTAATGTAAGTACGCCCACCTTCATACCTACCCAAAACTCCACTCTCAGCCTTAGTAGTAGGATGAAAAGGGAACACGACAATGCCTTTGGTGAGGTAAATCATACACATTAAGTGATTAAGAGAATCATTTGAGGAACTTGTTTTATTTTGCAAAAATTCATAAAATCTCTGGATCAAAGGTCTATCAAAGAATGAATGATTGGTGAGTCCATTATAAACATTCTATCTTGCAACCGCCCAAGAAATTGGAGAAACTACAAGCCCCATAAGAAAGCAAGGTAAAAGAGTGGATAGAGTGCCAACTTATTTAAATTACAATGATTGCTATGTTATAGGTATGACACTTATGAATTATGTCGGCATTGTAGCAACTCCTGATCAACAACCATGCCTTGGCTATTTGCTCGGGACGAGCAAAGGTTAAGCTTGGGGGTCTTGTTGGTGGTCCTTATGGATAAATTTTATACCACCAACTTAGATTGAAAAGAGGATTAACAATCATATTCTAGCACATATGCCTTACTACTAACAAGTTTCACTTGTACCCCTAGCATTCATGTTTTACATTTTTTATGGCATAACAAGTGGAAATACACATCAACATGGAGAAAGCGCAAAGTCAAATGACGAATCCGACAAATGCGCAAACAAAGAATACTAAAGAAGCCCACCTTCAAAGCGTAATTGGATCCATCCGCAACCACAGGAGAGGCCCAGACCCAGGGAGCAACCGACCACCCGAAGGCGGTGGCCAGATGGCGCTCCCCAGGGACTGACCGCCCCCCAGGTGGGGCCTCTCGGGCCCATCTTCGGAGGCGGTGCTGATCGCGGTTTGCTGATGGCGGTTTCACCTCCTTCCATGTTTAGATGCGCCAAACCGTCATAGTACCACGATAAGTAGATGGTGCTCCATCCCCTTCAACACACACATCATTTTAGAGTCATCTACCTCACACCTCTCGCTTGTATCTTTTGATTAGTATTAGTAGTTTGTGAGCAAGGCAAGAGCTATCAAGGAGAGCTTGTCTCCTTGGAAGAAAAAATCATCTTGGTATAAATACAATTCGGTCTTCTTCCATGAGCAAGTTCTTATCATACTTATATGATTATGCATATGAACTAGAGTCTAGTTATGATCTTGCTATGAGCATAGTATATGAGCTAGAACATTGTTTATGTATCATGTTCTTAACTTGTTCGTCATCGTTCTTCATTGTTCATCAAATTAGTATGAATAGAGGAAGAACTACAAATGAGGTGATGGTTCGTCGTGCTGTCATGGTTGCTCTTAACCTAGCCTGTCAATCCGAAGGGTTGGGGTCCACGGGGGTTAGGAGTTGTTTCCAAGTACGTGAGCATGGTGCTCAGGTATGCGGAGATCGGTGAATATGTCGGTATCCCACGGGCAGCGGGGTAGGTGGACAGGTGGTGACAGCCCTGTCCATCCCTAGCATTCCCCCACGTTCGGATATTGAGTAGGAGTTCATAAAGTCTCTATCGGCTGGCAGACCAGCTGCGGGGATCTCCCTATCACCCCAGACTTAGTCCTGATACTAGAACTACTAATTAGATGATTTGCTAACAGTTCTTTGCATAATTATATATGATCAATGCCTGCTCAGTTAGATATATTCTTTTATTCTTTATTTTCCTTTTATCCTTGAGGTTGATCCATATGTGTGTCCATTATCTTGAAACCATGTTTCATTCCTATTTACTCTATGGCTACCATTGCACTCAATAAGTGATCATGTTTACACCACGCTTGATGCATATTGCCCTCCTACAGGAAATTATAAATACGACACCCTACTCACTGGTTGAAATGCTACAATGATAGTTCTGTGCACTTGCAGAGTAATCTTATTTCTTACTAAGCTATTGATTGGCGTACCTAAGTACCATTACTTAAAGATTATAAATCTTGTGCACCCCACGGCGCCGTATCACAGGCATATCGTAAGTAATGATGGTTACGAAGGCCAATCCGGCACTTCTAACTGCTATTACCAGACTGCATTATCTAAGCCGGCGCCATTAAGGGCCAAGGGTTACATTTCTGAAGTAATGGTGGTTGGGAACGTCAACTTACGTTTCTAGTATTATTATTAAGGACGGATTTATAGTCTATCTTTAGTAGTGATGTTAAGAAACGCCAACAAGCATTTCTGGCGCCGTTGCCGGGGATGGACTTTTAGTTTATCTTTTGTAACGACGTTAAGAAATGCCAACAGAAGGTTGATCCGGTCTCGCTACTCTTCTGGCGCATGCTGGTCAAATCAACAATAGTTTTCTCCCCAGTGCCAGAGAAGAAATAACTGTGAAACTTGCCTTCTAGATCTGCCCAGTTTTGAATTGACTCGGGCTCCAGAGTGGTGAACCAACTGAAAGCCGGCCCTGATAGTGACAACGAGAAGAAACGGACCCTGTGAGCATCCTCATATGACGCCTCACCGAGCTGAGTTAGGTAACGGCTGATGTGCTCAATGGTGGATACGTCGTCTTGACCGCTGAACTTGGTGAAATCCGGCATGCGATACCTTGGCGGCAATGCCACGCGATCAAACCACTCAGGGTAGGGACGCCTGTATCTGATTGAAACCCCCACCTTCGGCTGCAAGCCGAATTGGTCCCTAAGCATTGCACTCGTCTTGTCTACCAACTCGTCTTGAGGTGATTGAGCATATCCGGGATGTGGCACCGACGTGAGCTCATCATAAGTGTGCTCGATGTGAAAATTTGGAGTTGTTGGAGGCACATTTCCAGTCGGCACGTTCCCGGTCGCCATGTTCCCAGGTGCACGCATGTAAGCAGCAATCTGGTCAGGAGAGTAGTCTCTGTATAGCTTAGGCTGCGGAGCTATTTTTGGAGCCGAATCTGTCGTCATATTGGGATGTTGAACAGACGACTTTGACGGTTTCGGCTATTGCGGCAGAGGATTGGATGTTCCGGCCGCTGCACCTGAGTTGGAATCTTGTGGGGGTATATTGAAGTACGTTGGGCCCAATGATTCCCAATCCTGCTTCTTGATGACGGTCTTCATGATGCTGTAGAATGTCTGCAGGAAAACATTGTGATGATGCCCGACTGCCTGATGCGAAGCGTTCCAGATGGCGCTCTGGATGAATTCCTTGAACTCTTGCTCCTCCTTATCGGTGTGGCCAGGCATGACCCACCTTGGGTAGGGGTTCTTCTTGAACACACGGCCATCGCGATTTTTAGCAAACAACAGTAGACAGGCATCAGTGAATTCTTCAATGATCTGCTCTAGCACCATAGCATCCTTGGGATTGATCTCCTCACGCTTTACTCTGATAACGTCGTCGTCCCTAGGCGCCACGGTTTCCAGAGCCTTTCCCTTAGTCATGAGTGAAACGGTCCCACCAGGCTGCCAAAAAGTGTGTTGGCACAAAATGTGGTTCCTCGCGCTCAATACACCAGCAAAGCCGGATATGATCTCAAGAGCGTCGGAGCTTTCAAGATCCAGCTAACTTCAAACCCGGTCAGAGAGTGCCGATAACCCTCAGACGTGCCAGTCAATTTGACCTGCAATTGACAAGGAAAAGATAATAATCAGTAATCACTGGGGGGAACTAACTAGTGGGTCCAGGTAGTTCCAACTATGTGGCTCTGAGAGCCGATTCAATTAGAAATCGACTAAAGAGTCGATTTCGGCATGTATGCATGTTTTGCCATAGGAAACAATTAACGAACTGATGCATAATCGATTGATATGTGTAATCAAACAGGACAATCTACATTAAACGGGTCTATGCGGATAGTAATAACAGATCAAAGCACAATCGATTATTGTAAACAGGTCCAAACATTCAATTCAGACTGTCTGAATGTCGAACAGACAGAAATCGGCTATTTAGCCGATTTGGCAGAATACGATGGGTTAACTGGTTTTCCACGTGAAAGCATAGCTGCATCGGCTAATAAGCCGATCCAGGGTCCATGAAACAGAAAACTTGGCGGTAGCAATAGCCACAAGTCAATCTATAAGAATACGGAACTAGTCTAAAAGGCCGGCGGTTCTGTATCCGTACAAATCGGCTCTTGTCAAGCTCTCTCATCACGTACGAACAAGACTGTAATAGTACTGGCTGAATCAAACAGTATCATAACAAGACATAAACATGAACGAAACAAAAATGAACATTTTTCATGTAGATCTAAGGCCAATACTATGCAATCTTAATCGGGCAAAGAGATGTTATAATAAATAAACAATAAATAACAGATAACATCTTGATAACTTAATGAATCTAACTAAGATGCCAAATTAGTTAGAGCCGATAACTAATCCATGCACATAATCAAGCTTAACCTAAGCTCTCGTCCACCGGATGACGCTAAACATAGATTAAACAAGAAAACAAACATGAATCGATAACTAATCCTTATTTGATCTAAGCCCACGTCCACCGGATAACGCTAAACATAGATTAAACAAGAATTAACTCCGATCTACGATGCTCCCATGTCCACCGGATGACATTAAAGAGACCAAGCTTAGCGAGGCATGACGGTACTTACAAGCAAGCTGAGATCTACGTTACTCCTACTCCTAAGGTTTGGCCGGAGACGAAAGGTGTGTTGTATTGATGTGTGTCTTACAATGTCCGGGGGCTTATATTTATACCCTGGGCTCGACAAGATAGAGTCCTAATCGAATTACAACTCGAAATAGATATAGAAACTAACAAACTTTCCTAATCTAAAGGTAACTTGGAGCCCAATCTTTCCTTTCTTTAACAGACTCCGAACCTGATCGCTTCCTGGCGCCGAAGATTTGTGCTGACGTCACCAATCGGCTATTTCCTTCAACCGCATCGTCTATACTTCGGCCCAACAATCGATTCCGGGATCCGATCGACTATTCCTGTCTTGGCCTCTGTCCCAAAATCAGCTATCTGCGCTCGGCATCGACTACTTGCACCCAGTCCAGATTTTGGTGTAAACAGGTTCTTGGTCCCGATCTTCATGACGTAGAATCACACCCTTGATAACTAGCTGTAGAACCGCCGGATAACTTGCTGCAAGCAGCGACGATAACTAGTGCAATCTGACGACACGCATAAGGAGCCAACCATCGTCTCTATACGGCAGCCTGAACCAAGGATTCACCCAATCACACTCTCAAATAACCAACCTACGCAAACTGGAATCAATGGACCAGGAGCACGGATTGGGTGCCGATGACACGGCCGCTTCTGTAATCTCCGCGAAGGAAAACACAAGAGCAAAGGGCCAGAGAATCACTCTCTAGGGTGTTGTTAGCACACAGCTAAACAAAGGGGTTTATATTCTCATTATCAAAAGTCTTCTAATGCTTAAGAGTAGATGGATATTTATACTAGGAACAACCCTCCTATGTAGGTATGAAAATCAGATGGAAATGAAAAGACTAAGAATATGAAAAGGCTTCCACGAAATGGTTTACAGGAGTCTTCTCGTGGTTGGCAGTTTCTGGAGCAGTCTCCACTAAACTTGCAATAACTCTTTATTGGGAAGTCCAAATTACGAACGGTTTGTAGGGTCTGAATGTGGACTCGACGTGCTTTCCAAGGTTATATGCCGTGCACCACGAAACATTGTAGATTGGTACAGTTTTGCACGTCAACTTGAGCATTATGCTGACTGTTGATCTTCTGACCAGTCGACACTAAATCTGGTTGGGAACCCAATCGAAAAATTCTAACTGGTCGGGAGTAGTACCACTGAAAACTAGATTTCACAAGCTTTCCAACAAGTGCTCATTCACCTTCATAGCTGTTGGGAATCACAAGTTATGAGTCTTTCTTTCGAACGGTTCTGCAGGACTGGACTGGCTCGAGTGTAGTTCGTGGTCAGCAGTCACCTCCGTGAGTGTTCTCATCTCCCTCCATAGTGAACCTGAGTAATAACAATGTGCACGACTTAGGTAGTATATAATTCTCATTGACATTAGAATGAATTTCACAAAGTAGCATGTGCACCTCTTGTTTAGCTTCTTGGCTCGGCTACATGTAATTGGTCCATCAAATACTTGAGCAGGTGTCATGCTGGTCGGAGTGGTTGACCTGGTGTGGGGGATAAACCCCCGGTACCATAAGTCAAGACATGGGCCGCACCATCAAAGCTGGCCCGGCCCAAAAGACGAAGGCATGCGGCGCAAGACAACGCTCGGGCACTCAGAAGATTTTCTCCGCCGATGAAATACTAAGTATCTCTCCGTTTTCTTCTCTCAAGGGTTACTAGCGTACCTTGATAGCACACGCCTTAATCTGTGAAACCTGTCTACGCCCCTTAAGCCGTAAACTCAACTGGTCATGTTAAGAAACCTCTGAACCATACGCCGGGTCAGGTGCTTAAACGTAACTGGCCAACTAACAGGGGAAATTACGTGTGACAGAACCTCCTAAGCTATATGGCCCACATGCACCTGTCGTCGTCCCAAAGACCTCCGACAGCCGTGCAGGTGACCCGCATAACCTAAAAGGGTCTGCCGGGTTTACGAGTAAACCCGTTTCCTCCGAACAGGATCTTAATTGCGAAGAAATTGCAGAGTACAACATTTCATACAAATTATTCAACTCGGAGTACAAAAGCGGAAGACTTAAAATATTACATAGGATTACAAACCCGTGTTCTTAATTATACATTAAGTACGATTATTACAAACCAAAATATGAGTAGTGGCAGTAGGTAAGTAGCTTATACAACACTTATATTACATAACATCCCTGCCCAGGGATCAAATACTCACTCACTATCACTATCCTCCTGGACCACTTCCTCGAACACCGTCATACAGCAAGGTCCAACGTAGGCCTTGGGTTGCTGATTGCCTGCAACATGGGGTTAACAAACCCTGAGTACAAGGGGTACTCCGCAAGACTTACCCGACTAAAAATTGGGAAGAAGACTCAGGAATGTAGGCTAAGGGGAATCAAGGAGAGGCTTTAGCAAGAATCAAAGAGTTTTGCAGAAAAGCTCTCTAAATCAGCTTAACATTTAATCTCAAGCTAGATTGTTTCATTTAGTTACCTCGTCATCAATACCCTTTCCCATATTTACCTAGTTCCGAACCACTCTTCGCTGTAAGTCGAAGGATCAAGTCTCCATTGACCGAGGAGCAACGACGATTCGAATCGATTGAAAACCCAGCTGGGGATCCCTATCCACACTGCATATGTAGCGCCTAAGCTTGCATATGCCAACCCCGCCTACCACGGCTTTTCCAAAACTTGAACCGGTCCTGCGCCACCCGAGAGCACAGTACTCCTCTCCTCTCCAGGCACGCCGGCCACGAGGGTACACGCTACTCTCGCCATCTCTCCACTCCCAGTGCGTGGTTGTCAGTTCAAGTAGAGGAGCGACCGGAGTCAGAGGCTTTCCGTAGTATGTGGCTAGTTGCAAAGCCTTGATCCAGCAGGCCGACAACGAATGGTCCCTAATGGATTCCATTTCGTTTTCTTAATAGACAGTCAGAGACACTACATTGAGATTCCTTTCTCAATGCAAGTCTACTGCCCTATCAAACAATTATAATAGTTCATAATAGTATACCCAAAGCATACAAAATATCTTTTTCATAAAAGCTTAACTATTAAGCAAGGCTAAGCATTTTATAAACATTTTCCTTTAAATCAGGTTTCAAGGATAATATATCAAGGCAGGTAAATGCAGCAAGTAGGTGACAATCAAATCCTATCAACTTAATGCAGTAGATTAACTCAAGTGATAAAAATTTGTAAATACAAGGAGGGGTTGATGCTCCGGGGCTTGCCTTGTTGCACGGCGAGGGACGGATCAGGATCAGAACCGCAAATATCAAAACCACCGACAACTCCTGGGGCTTCGTCAGCGGTGACTTGCTCAAATTTACTTCCTCACCTTCGGTCACTATACGTGATAATGATGCATGCTTAATGATGGTGCAAATATCATGATTAACAATAAACAAGTATTAAATTAATAACCTTGAGTATAACTTTCCTTCACGGTAAAGTTGGAATCAAGATCTCACCTAATAGTGTTATTGTTGCATAATTAATTCATTAATTATTTTTAAGTCATAGAAAGCCGCAACTAACACGACTTTCAACACTAAGGAAAGTGCTTAGGACCAGTTAGGGTTTGCTGATCCTAAGTCTTCACACAATCCCAAAATATCACAAAAACCCTAAGTGATTAACACTAACCATCATTTTTATTTAATTACTTAATTAGGAATAAATCACAAATAATAAAACTTTATCCAACTGATCTACAAATTTTTGTGAAGGTAGCTCACTGATCAAAATAGCTACCCAATTAATTTCATAATTTTTGGATTTATATTTTGAGCTATAAAAATCATAGAAGTGTTATTTATTAATTAAAATATGCATTTTTACAGTCTACATAAAGTGCTCAAAATACAAATTTCATATTTTTCATAAATTCTACATTACTCAGAGAGACCCCACAATTTATTTCAGAATTTTTGGAGCTATAAATTAATTCATTCAAAATTACCAAAATTGGTAACTATTCATTCTCAGAAAAATGGAAAAAGTTAATTTGTACTTCACTGAAGTCTAGCTGGGCCGATTCAGCTCGGCCCAGACAGGCCCAACCGGTTTGGCCGGCACTGGCCGGCTCTGGCCAGCCAGAGCCACGGCGACAACGGTTGCCGGCCGGCCGGGCTAGCTCCGGCCATGGCCGAGAGCGGCCGGCGGTGGCCGGGCTGGCGACAGTAGGCTACCAGTACCCCCACGACGAGCTCTATCCACTGATGCCCTAGCCATGGCGGCCCGGCGGCGGCGACGATGGCGGCTTGCCGTGTTCCGGCCAGCCGGAGCCCTCTCCGGCCAACACAACAGCTCAAAAAGTTTCCTAAGCTCACCTAGGTTCTCGTGCGCACGGTGGTTGAAACAGGTGATGGCTGGAGACTAGAGATGGACGGTGGTAGCGGCGCCGGCGACGAGCTCCAACGGCACGGGGGCTGTTCCGGCGGGTCCTGTGGATGAAAACCGAAACGGTCGAAAGCATAAGCTTTGGGATAACTAGGCGGGCACAAAACATGCTACATATAGACTCGTAGGTCACTGGACCGAGCTGGCGGCGTCGAGCAGATCACGGCGGCGGTTTCGTCGGCCGCGAGGAAGAAGCGCTCGCTCCGGCCGACTCCGGCAACTGCAAGTTACAAGGCCGGTCCAGCAGATGCGCAAGGGGATAAGAAACGCACTGGTTCACTCGATTGGGTATGAAGGTGAGTAGGGATGACGAATTTGGCCGGCGGCCGAACTCGACGGCGGCGAACACCGGCAGCAAAGGGGAGGGAAGCGAGCTTGCCTTCGAGCCTATAAGGAGGTGAGCGACTACCGGGCGATTGCCACGACACCACGCTCGTGCCACGTCTCAGGGCAACGTGCCCGCGCGCATTGCGGCGCCGAGGGCGGCGGCGGCCGAAGCAGGCAGGCAGCTCGGTGGCATGCTCTGCTTCTCCGATTACTGTAGCTAGGTATTATCCCGGTTTCGGTTTTTACAAAATTACTTTCGTTTTTATGTAACAAGTCAAAAATATCCCAAAATAAGATATGAGAGAAATTAAATTCTGAACAACTTTCGTATTTAAAGCATTTTCAGATTTCAAATATTTTTGAAATTATAGAAAAGGGGGTAAATGGCCCTTTTCTAATCCCATTTAAATCTCAGATTTCTATTGAACAAGTTCAAAATCTATGAACATCAAAGTTGTTCAACTCAGAGAGGTTTACAACTTTTGTTTAAAGACCATCTTCAGATTCCATATAATTTTTGAACTGGAGTTTTAAATTCAAATTTGAATGTAATAATTCAAGTTTAATTTGAATTTTCAAATGGAAACTTGAAAAACTTTGAATACCAAAGTTGCTCTATTTAATAAGAGCCACAACTTTTCTTTTGGGACCAAAGTCCAATTCTATTTAGTTTTGAAACTAGATTTTTAGTCCGATTTAGGGTTTAAAAATTAAATTGCTAGTAAATCCACTCTATTGCCCTAAGCACAAGCTTTAGAGAAAAGTAAACTTGTTCTTAGTTGATGCAGGTCAAGATTGACAAAAATTCATACATGCTGTGCAATGCTCATGATGACATGCTCAGTTTTAAATGTTCCGTAACACAGGAGTGTTACATTACGTGATCTGACAAGAGAAGAAACGAACAATCTTATCATGCATTCTACAATATTGGGATCTGCTTCAAAACCTACATCATGTACTACCCACTGTACATATTTATTTTGCAGGAACTCGCCGCCGAGCTCTCGTCGCTCCTCGCCGTCCTCACGCTGCTTGGATTACGCTTCCGACCATGCTGGGGACTCGTCGCAGCTTCTCGTCGTCCTCGCGCTGCTCGGACACCACATCCAACCATGCTGGGGATTCGTCGCCGCTCCTTGCCGTCCTCGCGCTGCTCGGACACCGTTTCCGACCATGCTGGGGACTTGTCGCCGGACTCATCGCTACTTCTCGTCGTCCTAGCACTACTCGGATACCGCTTCCGAGCATGCTGGGGACTCGTCGTCGCTCCTCGTCATCCTCGCGCTGCTCGGATTTCGTCTCCGACCACGCTGGGGATTCGTCGCCAAGCAATCAAGTCACTCCATGCTGTTCGGATCAGGGTGCTCATCTTGGGCAGCACATCAAGGGTCTTGATATGCGCCTCGCCTGCTCGGAAGACTTTCCCGATCACTTGCTGTGCTCGGGGACTTCGTCATCGCCTGCTCGGATGATTTTTCCCGATCACTTGCTGTGCTCAGGGACTTCGTCATCGCCTGCTCGGAAGATTTTTCTGATCACTTGCTGTGCTCGGGGACTACGCCATTGCCTTGCCTACTCGGAAGAGTTCCGCGGTCACTTGCTGTGCTCAGGGACTGCGTCATCACCTCGCCTGTTCGGAAGAATTTTCCTGATCACTTGTTGTGCTCAGGGACTGCGCCATCGCCTCGCCTGCTCGAAAGAGTTTTCCGCGCACTATGATGTGCTCGGGGACTTCGCCGACTTCTCGCCTGCTCGAAAGATTTTTTTCCCCGATCACTTGCTGTGTTCGGGGACTTCGTCGACACTTCACATGATCAGTAAGAATAAAGACTTTAACCCTAACACCACGTGACTACATCACCTACTATCAGGCTTGAGGACTAAGTGGATACACTTCACCTAATGGTGAAGGTATTGATTCTGAAGAACCAAAAGTGGATACACTTCACCAAATAGAAACTCCTTTTCAAATTTTTTCTGAGCTCCTTACATCCGTCTGGTCAAGCAACTATGAAGATCTACACCTCCCGACGAATGCAAGGCTCTCGGGGACTAGCTGTGGGGGATAAACCCCCGGTACCACAAGTCAAGACATGGGTCTCACAATCAAAGCTGGCCCGGCCCAGAAGACGAAGGCATGCGGCGCAAGGCACTGCACCACACGGTTATTGTACCAACTTGGCTAGTTTACTTGTAACCTTGCCCCTTCAGACTATATAAGGAGGGGCCGGCATCCAACATCTAGACAGACCACAAGATCTCATCTACTAGTAATACAATACAACAACACACAGGACGTAGGGTATTACGCCTCGCGGCGGCCTAAACCTGTATAAACCTTGTGTCCCGCGCTTACTGCGCAACTCCTGCTCGTCTCAGGCGCACCTTCACCGATCAATCTACTACCTCGGGTATACCCCTCGGTAGACCACCGACGATATCTCATCGACACCTAGTGATCGGTGTGGTCGACGTACTGGTCAGAGTGGTTGACCTGGTGATCGGCGTGGTCTTATCATCCTCCCCTCCTTGAAAAGGAGTCGGCCTCGACTCTAATTCATCGAAGCTCAAGATTTGTGCCAGGCCAATAGAACTGCATGTTTTGTTTCTTTGACAATCTCCTTCTTCCATAACAGCATGGTGTTTGAATCTATAATCATATCACCCAAGCAGTAGTCTTGAAGGTGGAAACCAATATAATTTAGAATCAAGTTTAGCTTTCACCTTGTATTGATATTTAGAGTTTGGAGTGAATGATGATGTCCTTGGCATGGTCATATCATCCCTCCTCCCTTCAAGAAAAGCCGTCCACGGCTTTTGTTCTCCTGTAAACAATCTAAACAAAATAAAAGGTTGTGGGGGCATAAACCCATATACCCGCATGGCTATACATGGGCCGAGTCATCCGACCAGGCCCGGGCTGCCAAGGACGCGTTGTCTGCACGTTCTCTAGAAGATCACGCACATCCGCCGGCTTAGAAGTCTTGGCGGCCAAGGAAATAGCTTTCCTAATATATAGCCGATTAGTTTCCTTGTTCGGCTAGGATTGTAATCTGATATACATGGTAAAACTGACTTGTAACCCTGCCCCCAGACTATATAAGGCGGGCAGGGAATCCCCTCAACTCATATCATCTACTAGCAATACAATACATTAACACACAGGACGTAGGGTATTACGCCTCACGGCGGCCTGAACCTATCAAAATCATTTGTCTTGCGCATACTGCGCAACTCTTGCTCGTCTCAGGCGCACCTTTACCGATCAATCTACTACCTTGGGCATACCCCTCGGTAGACCGCCGACGATATCTCGTCAACAGTTGGCGCGTCAGGTAGGGGGTGTGCTTCCTGATCCATGGCGAACAAGGTGATTTTTTCATGCTCCATCGAGCTCCCAACGCCGAGCTAGATCTTTACGATGGGATTCATCACCTGGATCATCGGTCCCGATGGTGAACGAAAGATCCTGGATGTGGCCCAGATCGCATCTACTTTGACTCCTCCAGCAACCTCCGTCCCGGCAAGAAAGCTGCCACGCTACGTCGGGAAGACCATCGACAACGATGACCTGATCAGATTCATAGATCGGGTCTCCCAAGGCCTGTCTGAGAGTCTCCAGATCTTGGAGTCAATCACAGATTGCCTTCAACACCC
Source organism: Eremochloa ophiuroides (assembly GCA_038502445.1). Classification (NCBI taxonomy): domain Eukaryota; kingdom Viridiplantae; phylum Streptophyta; class Magnoliopsida; order Poales; family Poaceae; genus Eremochloa; species Eremochloa ophiuroides. The sequence continues at coordinate 16,252,230 of JAHLJS010000009.1, read as the reverse complement.
ATCAACCGCACGATGATCTTCTCCGTCCCGCTAGGATATGACTCTAGCCATCACCGTAACTCCTCAGGGACGCGTCGTCGAACTGTGACCCCAAGCAGTTGCGGTTCTGAGATCCTCCGACCACGACCTGTGCCGCTCCGATCACGCCTCGCCCGATCACGTCGGCACCAGCTCCAGCTTCATCGTCGCCGACAACATCCACTCCGACCACGACGACGCGGAAGGCAGCGATCTCACTGATCTGCCTCGTCCCACTGGTCGGTTCATTGGCGGCCCCATCCTCACCATCAGCAACGACAGCGCTCCTCCCCCAAATGAAACTGAAGAAGCCCGAGCAGCCCACGACGGCAGAAACGCTAACCGAAGATGGCGCCGTGAGCAGCGACCTAAGGCAAGAAAGGGCACCGTGTGGAACCTGGAGCCAGAATTTGATCTGGTCGGAAAACACCAGGTCTACAAGACTCCGAGTGTGAACGTCGCCATCGCAATAGCAGAGGCCAAAAGACTAGCCCTGACTCCTGAAGTTGAGCGCCTTACGGCTTACCTCCAGGCAGCCCAAGTCCAGATCAACAAAGAACGCCAGCTACCGCCTCCGTCGCATTCTACTGCGTCGGCCACTGAGATTATTCTCGAAGAAGGTGGCCACTCCCATGGCGGTCGGAGGCGTCATCGCCAAGATGGAGACCAGGAGGTGAATCAATCCGACCTCCGTGAGAAGCTGAAGACCAGAGATCTCCGGGGTCGCATCGAAAATCGAAGAGAAGCCAAGCACTCAGCAGAGACTGAGCGCTGCAAGGAGTATGATGAAGCACATGGCCCTCCGGTCAACGACAAGAACGCCCCTAGACTTCCGTTCATGACAGAACTCCAGGCGGTGCGTTGGCCGCCGAACTTCATGGTGATCAGCGTGGAGACCTACGACGGCACCGCCGACCCCACCAAATGGCTTACCGTCTATGAGATTGCGGTCAAAGCTACTGGAGGGAACTCTGACGTCATGGCAAATTACTTGCCCCGTCATGCTCAATGCATCCGCCAATAATTGGCTGCTGAGCCTGAAGCCGAACTCCATCGACACTTGGGACCAGCTGAGGGAGCAGTTCATCAGCAACTACAGTGCCACTTGCAAGAGGCCAGGCACAAAGTTCGATCTTGAGAAGCTCCAGCAGGCATCACGATAATCTCTGTGGGATTATATTCGGCACTTCTCAGAGACTAGAAACAACATCCCAGGTGTCATGGATGCTGAAGCCATCTCCGCCTTCATACGTGGCCTCCGACCAGATGAGGAGCTCCAGAGGAAATTATACCGCAGCAAACCAAGCTCCATCGCCGAGATGCTGCGCATCGCCAACAAGTACGCCGAAGGGAACGAGGGGGCCCGCCACTCCATCCATAACCGCCTCTACTTCCCCGACTGGTCACGCCACGAGGACGCCGACCGCCGATCTGACCGGCGCCATGATGACCGAGGAGCCCGGCGAGACTACCGCCGTGGTGAACGCGACCACCGCGACCAGCACCGCTTCGATCGACGTCGCTACGATGAGCTAGAAGGCTCCAGAGCTGGAGAGAGGCGTCGCCATTACCATGTCTACAACACACGACCGGCTCAGAAGCGCAATTATGAAGAGGCTTATGATAGGCTCCTCGATAGTCAATGCCCCGTCCACAAGTTCCACAAGCATACCATGAGAGAATGCTATGGTTTCTCCAGGGCATTTCAAGAGGAAGAAAAGAAGAAGGCTCGCATAGAGTCCGACAAAGACAAGCGTGACGACAATAATGACCCGCCTCTAGGCTACACTGAAGCTCACCGGATGGTCTCCACAATCATTGGTGGCCGCATAGCCATGGAGTCGAAGAGGGAGCAGAAGCTCGTCGCTAGACGCGTCAACTCCGTTGCCAATTATGACGCCTCCATCGTCGACCTAAAATTTCCTCCTTGGTCGCATAAGGCCATCACCTTTAGCAGAGAGGACCAGTGGACGGAGATCCCATACTTGGGTCGCTTCCCACTAATCCTCGACCCGGTGATACGCAAGACACACTTCCGCAAGGTGCTGATCGATGGTGGCAGCGGCCTCAACATCCTATTTTCTAGAGCTGCCAAGGAGCTTGGACTCCGAGCAGAAGACGTGGAGCCGACCACGGCTCCATTTTGGGGAATCATCCCAGGGCAGCCCTCCTACCCCCTAGGACAGATCAATCTGCCCGTCCAGTTCGGAACACCGCAGTGCTTTCATATCGAGCACATCGACTTCCTGGTGGCCGACTTCGACGCCGCGTATCACGCCATACTCGGTCGCCCAGCTCTGGCTATGTTTGGGGCCATCCCACACTACACCTACCTCGTCATGAAGATGCCGACGGAGACCGGAATTCTTACGGTACGCTCCAACCTCCAGATCGCGTATGATTGCGAGAAAGAGGCCATCGCCATGGCTGAGGCCACCGACGTCTCCATCCTGATGAACACGTGCGCAGTAGACGCACAAAAGCTGGCGCCTGAAGAACAAGTCATCCCGGAGAAGACCCCGCCCAGAGCTGCTACCAAGAACAAGGAGACAAAGGACGTCGTCCTTGTTCCTGATGACCCGAGTAAGATTACTCGCATCGGGACAGATCTCGACCCCAAATAGGAAGACGCGCTCGTCAGCTTCCTCAGAAAGCACGTCGGCGTTTTCGCATGGAAACCTGTGGACATGCCCGGCGTACCTAGGAAGCTGATCGAGCACTTCTTAAACATCTCGAAGACCACCAAGCCCGTCAAGCAAAAGCTACGGCGATTCTCTCCAGACAAGAAGGAGGCTATTAGGGTAGAAATAGCTCGGCTCCTAGCTGCCATCTTTATCAAAGAGGTGTATCATCCCGATTGGTTAGCCAATCCGGTCCTTGTAAGAAAAAAGAATAATGATTGGAGAATGTGCGTTGATTACACCGATCTCAACAAACACTGCCCTAAAAACCCCTTTGGTCTCCCCCGCATCAATGAAGTCGTCGACTCCACAGCCAGCTGCGAGCTACTCAGCTTCCTCGACTGCTACTCCGGCTACCACCAGATCGCCTTGAAGGAAGAAGACCAGGAGAAAACCTCTTCAATCACTCCCTTCGAGGCCTACTGCTACAAGACTATGTCCTTCGGCCTGAAGAACGCTGGCGCAACATACCAGCGGGCCATCCAGGCGTGCCTCAAGGACCTCATTCCCGACATCACCGCAGCTTATGTCAACGACGTTGTCATAAAAACCCAAAAGGCTGAGGACCTCATCTCCAACCTCGAAGCAGTCTTCGAAAAGTTGGATGCTTTTCAATGGAAATTGAATCCTTCCAAGTGCATCTTTAGCGTTCCGTTGGGCAACCTGCTCGGCAATATCGTCAGCAAACAGGGCATCCTCCCTAATCCAGAGAAGATCGAGGCCGTCATGAGAATGAAGCCCCCGACCAACGTCAAGGATGTCCCGAAGCTCACTGGGTGCATGGCGGCCCTGAGTCGATTCATCTCCAGACTAGGCAAAAAAGTCCTCCCCTTCTTCAAGCTGCTCAAGGCAAGCAAAAAATTCGTCTGGTCGGAAGAAGCCAATCAGGCCTTCAAGGAGCTAAAGCAGTTCCTGGTGCATCCTTCGCTCCTTACAGCACCTGTAAAGGACGAAACTCTGCTGCTCTACATCGCCGCGAGCAGCAACGTCGTCAGCACGGCAATAGTCGTCGACAGAGACAAAGACAGTCACGCATATCCGGTTCAGCGACCAGCCTATTTCATCAACGAAGTCCTGAACGAGTCCAAAACTCGCTATCCGACGATGCAGAAGTTGATCTACGCCATCCTCATCACGTCACGCAAGCTCCGTCACTATTTTGAAGCCCATCCAATTGTAGTGGTCACCCAACATCCTCTCGGCAACATCCTTCGCAACAAAGACGCCAATGGCAGAATCATGAAGTGGGCTGTGGAGTTGGGAACTTATTCCCTGGAGTTCCACAGCCGAACGACGATTAAGTCACAGGTGTTGGCTGACTTCATCGCCGAATGGACAGAAATGCAGGAACAAGTACCCATCGAGCAGGAAGAACACTGGACGATGTACTTCGACAGGTCCCTCAGCATCGGAGGTGCAGGCACCGGCGTACTTCTCATATCACCTTCAGGCGAACGCCTCCGCTATGTGTTGAGAATATATTTCAAAGCCTCCAATAACGCTGCCGAATACGAAGCTGCCATCCACGGCCTACAGATCGCCTCTTAGCTCGGCATCCAACGGCTAATGGTGTATGGGGACTCTGCTTTGGTTATCAACTAGGTGAATAAAGATTGGGATTGCAACATCGAGAAGATGGACGCCTATGTCACTATGATCAGAAAGCTCGATGGGAAATTCTTGGGCATTGAGTTTCACCACGTCGTCCGATCTGAAAACCAGGCAGCCGACGAGTTATCTAAGCTTGGTTCACGAGCTGATGTCTGTCCCAGCGTCTTCGTCCAAGACTTGGTCCACTCCTCTATCCCAAAGGAAGAAGAGGCTGGAGCACTCCCGTCTGATCAGATGGTGGTATGCATCTCTAATTTTGAAGAGGACTGGAGAGCACCCTTCATCGCTTATCTGTTCAAAGCCAAAATCCCCGAAGACAAAATAGAAGCAGAGTGTCTCGTGAGACGGTCCAAGAATTACGTCCTAGTCGACAACAAGCTCATGTGTAAAAATGCCAAGAGTGAAGTCTTTCAGAAGTGCGTCACACGCGAAGAGGGCATCAAGATACTCCAAGAAGTGCATGGAGGCATGTGCGGTAACCACGCAGCCTCATGTACTCTGATCGGCAAAGCTTTCTGATCAGGATTTTATTGGCCTACCGCTATCCAGGACGCTGAGAAGATTGTGCGCCACTGCGAGGCATGCCAGTTTTTTGCAAAGCAGATACATGTCCCAGCGCAAGAGCTACAGACCATACCTGCATCCTGGCCCTTTGCCACATGGGGACTCGACATGATAGGTCCTTTAAAGGCAGCTAAAGGGGGCTACCGTTGCGTGTACGGCGCCATCGATAAATTCTCCAAATGGATTGAGTACAAGCCATTGGTGAAAGCAACAGCGGCCAAAGCTGCGGAATTCTTCAATGACATTTCTCACCGTTTCGGCCTCACGAACAGCATCATCACCGACCTCGGTACCACCTTCACCGGGAGTGACTTCTAGGATTTTTGTGACGAAAGAAGCATCATGGTAAAGTATGTCTCGGTGGCTCATCCGCGAGCTAACGGACAGGTAGAAAGAGCAAATGGGATGTTGCTTGACGCCCTCAAGAAGCGCCTGCACGAAGTCGTCAAAAGAAGTCCAGGAAACTGGATCAACGAGTTGCCAACAGTCGTCTGGGGCTTGCGAACCCAGCCTAGCCGGAATACCGGCGTATCTCCATATTTTATGGTCTACGGATCAGAAGCAGTGCTACCAGCCGACATCGCCTTTCGAGCTCCGAGAGTTGAGAACTACAATGAAGAAAGGTCCGACGGCGCACGAGCAGAAGACATCGATAGACTCGAAGAAGAGTGTCTAGCCTCCTGCGTACGCACGGCCAAATAACTGGAAGGGCTACGTCAATATTATAATAGGAACGTCAATGGCAGGTTTGTCGTGGTCGGCGACCTTGTCCTTCACTGCAAGCAGAGCAAGGAGGGCGCGGATAAGCTTTCTTCTCCATGGGAAGGGCCATACATGGTCAAAGCCGTAACTTTGCCAGGCTCATACAGACTATGTGATCTCGATGGCGTCGACATCCCCAACTCCTGGAACATTGAGCACCTCCGTCGCTTCTATCCTTGATAGCATGTCAAGGCAGATATGTGTATTTTCGTTTTATTATTTCAATAAAAATCATACTGCTTCGATACACATGTATGTCCACATTCGCAGATGAGCAAATCACTAACATCTGCTCGGGTAGCACGACTTCGCCAATGCGTAAGCCCCGCATCTGCTCGGGTAGCACGACTTAGCCAATGCGTAAGCCCCGCATCTGCTCGGGCAGCACGACTTTGCCAATGCGTCAGCCCCGCATCTGCTCGGGCAGCATGACATGCGTAAGCCCCGCATCTGCTCGGGCAGCACAACTTCGCCAACGCGTAAGCCCTGCACCTGTTCGGGCAGCTTAATTATGTCGACGCATAAGCCCTACATACGGTAGGCCGCCCTATTTCGCCACTTCATCGACCGCCCCGATAGATTCGGGAAGCCATCGCCCACGATAAGCGTAAGCCCTGCCAGGCGCAGGTAGCTTCGCCACCACGTAAGCCCCAGGGACGCCTGGACCGTTAAGTCTTCGCTATTATGTAAGCCCCAGGGACGCTTGTGCAGTTTTAGCAGCGCCCCGAAAAGCCCCGTCGAAAGGAACGGGCACCGGTCATCGATCACTCTAATGAGCTGCACGCCCTGGCTTCCCTCCGACCAACAAAAAATGTCTCAAGAACGTTCGAGTACTCTACGTCGTGCATGATCGACGACGACGTTCTGAAAACTCGACGAACGCAATGAGAGCAAAAACAAATTTCCAAGAACTTTGTTCAGAACAGTTTTACACAATATGATTTCCGATCACATTAACCAGTGTTTGTTGCACAAGCAATCCTCAATTCTCTTGCAGGTATATTCAGGTGTTCTCTATCGGCATATCTGCCACCAAGAGTTCCCCTGCGGGCCTCGCCTCCTCGTCCAATTGATCCTCCTGCTGCTTGGTGGTGCCACCGGCGTAACCCCCCTCACCCTGTCATTATTCACACCAAGGTAATGGGAGCACACCACGCTGAGCACATGAGTTGCAGCGTTCTCCACCACGTCAGTGCAGAAGGCCTTAAATTGCCGCAACGCTTCACGACTCCGACGAATAATATCAAAAGGCCCGGGCGCCTCTACAGGAGGATCGACGGGAGCATACTTGATGATGTCCAAGACAGGTTTGATACCCCCCGCCACGGCGTCGTAGCGGTTCTCGGTGGCTTCCAGGCGCTGCGACAGATCGTTCATCTGCGCTTGTGTCCTCCGCTCAATATCTGTTCATACCAAGAGGCAAAGATCAGAGATCTCAACAAGAAGCAACGAAGCATCCTACAGGCAGAAGAAACTCACCCAAGCATGTCTCTTCATTCGTCCGAGCAGCTTCTCGTAGCATGGACACTTCATCTTCTAGCTCTTTAACAATACCAAGAAAGACGACGAATCAGCATCCCTAGAAGAGTGAATTAGGCAAGGTTGGAATTCTGAAGATGCATATACCTCGGCGCGCGGCACCCTCCAACAAATCGGACAGATCTGCAAGTCAAGTCTTCGAAGCTTAGCAGTAAGAAGAAGCTGAGATATAGTAACTAACACCACAATGGTCTCTATACCTCTTTTATCCTGCAGCAGCTTCTGCTCAAACTCCATCAAGTCGTTGCAGTGCAAATGCAACGTGTCGCGTTGCTCGCGGAGGTCTTCCATCGCTTTCTCCAGACGAACATTCTCCTTCTCCAAGCTTGCATTCTCCACCACGAGTCCAACAGCGCGTTGAAGAGATTTTTGCCGATCTTCGGCCGTATCATGGATGGTCTGATCAACAATAACAAAACATGACAAAGAGCAAGCAGAGAAACTTCAAGCAACCTCAACAAGGGTGCAGTTACCTGAACTCGTGAAGACAATCGCCCCAGCCAGCGGAGCACGTTTCTTAGGTCGGCACGGGTGCTTGTTATATCTGCCTTCAAGGCCTCCAGCTCCTCGTCGGCCGCTTCCTCCTCCACGACAACGGCGTACTAATCACCGACCCGCCTAAAAGTCCTAAGCACCACCTGCGGAGCCTCACCTGCAGCCTGACGGTGATCTCCTCGATGTTGTGCTCCAGAGGAGCAGTGCCTGCTGGTGGTTGCTCGGGGATTTCCTGGCCTAACCCCCATACTCCGCCAAAAAAGGGGCCGCTGGTCTGCGCGTCCGCTCCTTGGTCAGAACCGGTGGGCGGCACTGTCCCATGGGTGTCGTGTCTCGAAGAATGGCCTCCTCCGGTGTCCTTAGGCTCCCGTTCCGCATCTTGGTTTGAGGGCAGGGACGGTGGCGGCGGGGTCGCTTCACACAGCTGGTCAGATGGTGGCGGCTGCTCCTGCGAGCCCGAATCCGGCTACTTCTTTGGTGACTCATGATCAGAAGGCCAACTGGCGGCAACATCCCCTTCATCCCCATCCCTCGCCGACGCACCACCACTAGCTTCTCTACTCGCCATCCTCTCGATGTCTTCGGCTGAAGGGTCCCTGGATAATAACGCGGACTTTATGACTAAATATAACAGAACATACCATTCAGCAAGAGGCAGCAGCAAGAAGACATAGATACTCAGAGCTCTGAGCGGCGATGTTTCTGTGCGAAGCGTTTTTTCTGACCAGAAGTCCCCTCATCTTCACCAGGGTTCTTGGTCGGAGGGGCCTCTCTGGTCGGATCAGTTTCACCAACCCATTCATACGCAGGATGAACTCTATCTTTGCAGGGCTGAACTCGGTGCCTCACGAAATTGGCAGCAACTCTGACTCCATTCAGATTCATGCCCTTCAGAATTTCCAATAGCTCGTTCATTTGCACCATCTCATCAGATGTGGACCTCTTTGACCAGCTCGGTTCCTTCTCTGGTATCTGCTCGATGGCACACCGAACAGGAGGATATTTATTCAGCAGATAGAACCACCTCTTATTCCAATCACGAAGACTAGTATTGAGGGGCATAGAAAGATAATGGGCGGACATGCCATCCTGGAGTTTGAGGTACACTCCCCGGCAATTTGAGAGCCTCCGTCGCTCGATTTCACGAGCATATACAAATGACGAAATAAATTGAAATGGGGAAGAATTCCGGCGAAGGCTTTACAAAAGTGGATGAAAATAGAGACTTGGAAGATGGAGTTGGGATGTAAATGGCACAGCGAAATCTCATAATAATCAAGGAGCTTGCGAAGAAAGGGATGGCAAGGAACACCAAACCCGTGGAGGAAACAGTCAGCAAAGACAGTCATCATTGGTATTGGGCATAGGATATGGCTCACCATTTTATGGCCTCCATCCAGCGGTGGCACGGTCTGGCAATAATCCTTTCGCCACCAACCCTAAAATGGTCTTCTTCATCACCGAGGACCGCTGCCATTCCTGGTCTAGGCGGAACTCTCCAGGCTGCGGCTCTTTTGCCTTCTTCAGGGGAACCCTCGTGCTCTTCCTAGGCACCATCTCTACAAAGTATGCACGGATTGAAAGTGGTGGCAAATCGAATTGATGGAATCCGAGCGGAATCGGATTTTGAATTGGTGGTTGCGGAAACCCTAGGTGGCGGCGGCTAGGGTAAGCAGCAGTTGTCTCTTGCTCAAATGACTACCGGGTGAAGACGAACCGTTTTCTTTACTACTCCAGTCTCTTATAAAGAAAGACGCGCCGTTTCGAATGCTTTGGATATGGGTTTCTCTTTACGTCAGCATTTCCGAACACTTGCCTTGCTCGGGGACTTCGTCATCACTACGCCAGCGCTTCCGAGCACTAGGTCTGCTCGGGGGTAGCGTCGCTGCATCAATATTTTCGAGCACAGGAGGTGCTCGGGGACTTCGTCATTGCTACATCAGCGCTTCCGAGCACTCGATCTGCTCAGAGTCTTCGTCGCTTCACCAATATTTCCGAGCACAAGAGGTGCTTGGGGACTTCGTCATCACTATGTCAGCACTTCCGAGCACTGGATCCGCTCGGAGGTTTCGTTGCTGCGTCAACATTTCTGAGCACAGGAGGTGCTCGGGGACTTCGTCATCGCTACATCAGCGCTTCGGAGCACTGGGTCTACCTGGAGGCTTCGTCGCTTCGCCAATATTTCTGAGCACAGGAGGTGCTCGGGGACTTCGTCATCGCTACATCAGCGCTTCCAAGCACTTGATCTGCTCGGAGTCTTCGTCGCTTCACCAATATTTTTGAGCACAGGAGGTGCTCGGGGATTTCGTCATCGCTATGTCAGCACTTCCGAGCACTGGATCCGCTCGGAGGTTTCGTCGTTGCGTCAACGTTTCCGAGCACAGGAGGTGCTCGGGGACTTCGTCATCGCTACGTCAGCGCTTCCGAGCACTGGTCTGCTTGGAGGCTTCGTCGCTTCGCCAATATTTCCGAGCACAGGAGGTGCTCGGGGACTTCGTTATCGCTACATCAGCGCTTCCGAGCACTTGATCTGCTCGGAGTCTTCGTCGCTTCGCCAATATTTTCGAGCACAGGAGGTGCTCGGCGACTTCGTCATCGCTACGCCAGCGCTTTCGAGCACTGGGTCTGCACGGAGGCTTTGTCGCTGCGTCAATATTTCTGAGCACAGGAGGTGCTCGGGGACTTCGTCATCGCTACATCAGCGCTTCCGAGCACTCGTTCTGCTCGGAGTCTTCGTCGTTTCACCAATATTTCCGAGCACAGGAGGTGCTCAGGGACTTCGTCATCACTATATTAGCATTTCCGAGCACTGGATCCGCTCAGAGGTTTCGTCGCTGCGTCAACATTTCTGAGCACAGGACGTGCTCGCGGACTTCGTCATCGCTACATCAGCGCTTTCGAGCACCGAGTCTGCTTGGAGGCTTCGTTGCTTCGCCAATATTTCTGAGCACAGGAGGTGCTCAGGGACTTCATCATCACTACATCAGCGCTTCCGAGCACTCGATCTGCTCAGAGTCTTCGTCGCTTCGCCAATATTTCCGAGCACAGGAGGTGCTCGGGGACTTCGTCATCGCTATGTCAGCACTTCCGAGCACTGGATCCGCTCCGAGGTTTCGTCGCTGCGTCAACATTTCCGAGCACAAGAGGTGCTCGGGGACTTTGTCATCGCTACGTCAGCGCTTCCAAGCACTGGTCTGCTTGGAGGCTTCATCGCTTCACCAATATTTCCGAGCACAGGAGGTGCTCGGGGACTTCGTCATCGGTACATCGGCGCTTTCGAGCACTCAATCTGCTCGGAGTCTTCGTCTCTTCGCCAATATTTCCGAGCACATGAGGTGCTCGGGGACTTCTCATCGCTACGCCAGCGCTTCCGAGCACTGGGTCTGCTAGGAGGCTTCGTCGCTGCGTCAATATTTCTGGGCACAGGAGGTGCTCGGGGACTTCGTCATCACTACGTCAGCGCTTCCGAGCACTGGGTCTGCTCAGAATCTTCGTCGCTTCTCCAATATTTCCGAGCACAGGAGGTGCTCGGGGACTTCGTCATCGCTATGTCAGCACTTCCGAGCACTGGATCCGCTCGGAGGCTTCGTCGCTGCGTCAACATTTCCGAGCACATGAGGTGCTCGGGGGCTTCGTCGTCGCCACATCAGCGCTTCCGAGCATTGAACTGCTCGGAGGCTTCATCGCTTCACCAACATTTTCGAGCATAGGAGGTGCTCAGGAATTTCGTCATCGCCACATCAGCACTTCTGAGCATTGAACTGCTCGAAGGCTTCATCGCTTCGCCAGCATTTCCGAGCACATGAGGTGCTCGGGTACTTCGTCGATGCTTCACATAATCACCAAGAATAAAGACTTTGACCATGACACCACGTGCCTGCGTCACCTACTATCAGGCTCGGAGACTAAGTGGATACACTTCACCTAACGGTGAAGGTATTGTTTCCGAAGAACCAAAAGTGGATACACTTTACCAAAGAGAAGGCTTTTTCAAAAAATTTCTGAGCTCCTTACATCGGTCTGGTCAAGCAACTCTGAAGGTTTTCACCTCCCAACGAATGTAAGGTGCTCGGGGACTAGCTGTGGGGGCATAAACCCATATACCCGCATGGCTATACATGGGCCGAGTCATCCGACCAGGCCCGGGCTGTCAAGGATGCATCGTCTACAAGTTCTCTAGAAGATCACGCATATCCGCCGACTTAGAAGTCTTGGCGGCCAAGAAAATAGCTTTCCTAATATCTAGCTGATTAGTTTCCTTGTTCGGTTAGGATTGTAATCTGATATACGTGGTAAAACCGACTTGTAACCCTGCCCCCAGACTATATAAGGCGGGCAGGGGATTCCCTCAACTCATATCATCTACTAGTAATACAATACAGCAACACACAGGAAGTAGGGTATTACGCCTCGCGGCGGCCTGAACCTGTCTAAATCGTTTGTCTTGCGCTTACTGCGCAACTCTTGCTCGTCTCAGGCGCACCTTCACCGATCAATCTACTACCTTGGGCATACCCCTCGGTAGACCGCCGACGATATCTCATCGACAAAGGTGGACGTATATGACAATAGTTGTGAGCACCTAATTTACGTTGCACATTTATCAATTTTTTATTTAAAATTATATTTTTCATCTTCTCCATTCCTATGAAGGAAAAATTTTCTCAGTTCTTGTGAATCTGTGATTAGATTAGAGAAAGGAAGCACAAAATTTTCTTTTAGACAACTTAATTTATTTATGTTATTATTTTTCATCTTAGCAAGACCAAATATATCAAAAGATGGAAATGAAACACTCATGACATTATAAAGATTGTTACTACAGAATTGATATAAAGATTTAGAGATGTACCTTTCAAACTTCATGGTTCCAAATGTCGATGAAATAACTTTTGGTGAATGAATAGAATATGTTTGCACAGAATTTGCTTCATTTAATGAGAAGTATGGGCAAGAAAATAACATTGATGGTTCTGAACAACAAGCACTAAACAATCTATTCATATCAAATTTAGAGAAATATGGGTCACAAAATAAGTTACTCATCTTATTAACTTTTAATTTAGCAGTCTTGTCACATGTTATGCCAAGGGCACAAACATAGAATTAATTTATAGCATAATGTCCAATCAAGTTAAATGTAAATTTACAACCATATTTACTATTGAAAGATTTCATAGATGATACGTCAATAACTTTTTCAAGAATTTTATCAATCTAAACAAATTTATTAAGCACAACATAGCTCACACATTCAGCAGGAGATATTCTTGATAAAAATTCAGCATGAGTAATAAATTTCACATTATCAACATTATTAGTATGTGTAGTAGCATATATATCAGTCAAAGAATAATAATGATCTTGCATGATTGAACAATGGTTATCAACTTGCATACTTTTAGCATTTATATGAACATATGGATCTATTAATTTAGCACAAAGATTTTCTCTATGTTCAATTCCAAGTGAAACAACTTTGTCATCAGAGTGGTTCATCAATTTATTTTGTAAATTCAGATCTAAATTATTTGCATTACCTTTTGGATTTTGTGATGGTGGATGAACGATGGATTGTATCTCTGAATTTTGACCTCCTTCATTGTCAAGAGCAAGACTTGGGGCAGCAATGAATTGGTTATCAACATTGATTACCCTTTCACTACTCACGTCAAGTATAGCGGTGTTACGAGCATCAATCTCTTTCTCATTTTGCTTGCACACCTGCACATTTTCAGAGACAACACTAGAAGTAGATATTAGTGGGTTAGCGTTAAAATCATCCTCACATACTTTGCAACAAAGCTCTCTCTTTTTGTGTGGTGTATCCCTCACACTCATATTATTGATGCACTCAACGTCACAATTAGTGGAATCACACAACTCACTTTTGATTTCACTCTCACTTAAATTGGATATGTGGCTCTCATTCTGACATAGGATTTGATGCACAATCACTTCAACATCTTGGGTACCAACATATGAATATATTCAATCATTCTTGGTTTGTTCTAATGGCATTGGGGCAGCCATAGCTGCAGCCAAATAGTCATCTTTGAGATTCTCAAACGGCTCTGAACCTGCTTTGGTTGAAGTGGAATCATCTTCAATAATATTGCTTTCAACCTGAACTATCAGTGGCTTGCTAGAGCATAAACTTTCAGCACCAATGTCCAATAATTCATCATGTATTGCACCTGATGGCACTTCACACCATGGCATCACATTCATGTTTGGAACAATGTCGGTTTGAAACTTCAGATGTGTTGCATCATGATAAGCTTCATCTTGGACAGATTTGTCACTTGGACTAAGTGTTAGCACAATAGCATCTTTCTTCTCACATTCAACCTACAAACTGAAACTATGGTCAGCCATCAAATTCAGATTATATGAACCTGTAACTTCAGCACCATTGGTTTTCAAACAAGGCACAAGACTTGTAAGATTTACAACACTTGTGTTCATGCTTTGCAATGGGTCCTCTTGTCCAATAAAATGGACACTTTCACAAGAACGGGCAGTAGGAATGATGCCCTCCTTGTCATCAAAATTCAGATTTGCAGGGTCTACAACTGCAGCATGTTTTCTCAACTCCTTACTCAAAAATTCACCCTCCAATGGAGAAAGATGTTCTCCAATTCCACAACTCGATTGGTGATCTTCCACAACTTGCAAAGTGGCTTCTTCTATCTCAACTTGTGTTTAGTATGTGCAGCAGATTTTCCTTCTTTATCTTGCTCAAAATTGAGACAAACACTGATGGAAATATTTGCATCTTCTTACTTCACAATTTCAGATTGTAAATCACACTTTGGGAGAGCAACAACTTCAAGAGATGGTGTAACACTATGATCCAAGGCAACGTCACAGAACTTATAATTTTCCCTATCAACTTGGGAAGCATAGTTGCCTTCTTGCTGCATAATAGAGTTCTTGGAGTTGAATTCTTGAGCTTCATCTCTTCTAACACTAGAATCAACTGAAGAAAATTTTGGGACAGTATGTCCTCTCTTCTTGCATGAAGTTGATGCTTGCTTCTTTCCAACAACAGAATACATAGAGGGCTGCAACTTAGCACATAAGTCTTGGCACAAATTAATGCAACGTGTGGTCTTGTCTTGCTACACCTTTATAATTCTCTTCTCCTCTCTGATAGCACAACTTAAGAGACCTTGCATACTTCTAAAATATCTTTCCTCAATTGCAGCAGCAATATTATGATTAAGACCACTCTTGAAGTATGTCATTGCATTTATATCATCAACAATATTTGCTCGATGCAAGGAAGAATATAACTTATCATAATATGTTTGGACAGATTTACTACCTTGCTTGACATTCTCCAAACGACGAAGCAAAATCAGCCCATATTTTCTTGGAACAAATTCTTTTCTCATGGCCTTCTTCAAATCTTCCGAATTATTGATGAGTTGCTTATGTGGATATTGCTTCCACCAATCAAGAGCATAATCTTCAAACTCAAGTACAGCTCATGATATCTTCTTAGATTCTGAAAAATCTTGGACTTCAAGTTCAATCTCCATTTGCTCTTGCCAATCAAGAAATTCCTCCGGATCAGTACTTCCATAAAATGGAAGATTGGTGTATCTCCGACCTGCCATGGTTATTACATATACAAAATAGCAAGCTTATATGTGGTATAGGATATTATATGGAAATCTCACAATCACACCTCTCTTACCAACCAAAGCTCTTATGAATTCCTGCGGATTACAGAGGACCAATGCGAGGTGGTAACAAGAAAGTGATGGTTAAGCGAATACAAGATCAGCGTTCCTATGATGGTGGGTTTTCAGTGGAGCTTGGTGGAGAAAAATTAACAAGAAATAAAATCTGAATTCTAGTTGTTATAAAGTTAAATAACAATCCAAACTAGATGTTCCCTATCTAGTGCTGATCACAAGATATGAAAGAGATGTAAAATGATCACACACACGCAATGAAATTTTAGAATTGATGCAAACAAGGAATATGATTGGGATGCAAGTGTTGCGATCAGAACCAACCAAAATTTTGCACCAAACAAAGGATAGCAACCCGGTTATGCCACTGATGAAACTTTCAGCACTTGTGCACATACACAAACTGATCTTTCAACTCTTCTTTCTCAATTTTTTTCTGCACTTTTCTCTCTTCTCTTTTTTTTGACACACTTTTTTATATGACTAAACACAAAGATAAGATATAACACTTGCACACTTTTTTTGTTGAAACAAGACACAACCGTCAGCTATAACTTGATAGGATCAAAGTTAACGTGGAGGATGATACCGGTTTTAGTTTTTTTATAGGGATTTTCAGATATATAAAAGAGGCACAAAGGACACACAAAGGATAATGATCAGCAACTATAACAAAGATTCTAATGGACTGAAACTTAACAAAACTCACAAGAATAACAGATTGGAACAACGGGCTATGACAAAATATTTTTGTGGCTTTTTGGTGGATAGGACAAACACAAATATATATGTAGCTAGGGATAATGAATCCTACCATGGCAACAAAAGCTCCGATATCACATGATGAGGTTCTTGGTCTCGATCTTCACAACGTAGAATCACACCCTTGATAACTAGTTGTAGAATAGCTGGATAACTTGCTGCAAGCAGCGAGTATAACTAGTGTAACCTGACGACACGCACAAGGAGCCAACCACCGTCTCTATACGGCAGCCTGAACCAAGGATTCACCCAATCACACTCTCAAAGAACCAACCTACGCAACCTGGAATCAATGGACCAGGAGCACGGATTAGGTGCCGATGACGCGGCCGCTTCTGTAATCTCTGTGAAGGAAAACACAAGAGCAAAGGGGTAGAGAATCACTCTCTATGGTGTTGTTAGCACACAGCTGAACAAAGGGGTTTATATTCTCATTATCAAAAGTATTCTAATGCTTAAGAGTAGATGGATATTTATACTAGGAACAACCCTCCTGTGTAGGTATGAAAATAAGATGGAAATGAAAAGACTAAGAATGTGAAAATGCTTCCACAAAATGGTTTCCAGGAGTCAACTCGTGGTTGGCAGTTTCTGGAGCAGTCTCCACTAAAGTTGCAATAACTCTTTATTGGGAAGTCCAAATGATGAACGGTTTGTTGGGTCTGAAAGTGGACTCGACGTGTTTTCGAACCGTGTATGCCATGCACCACGAAACATTGTAGATTGGTACAGTTTTGCACGTCAACTTGAGCATTATGCTGACTGTTGATCTTCTGACCAGTCGACACTAAATCTGGTCAGGCGCCCAAATGAAAATTTCTAACTGGTTCGGAGTAGTACCACTGAAAACTAGACTTCACAAGCTTTCCAACAAGTGCTCATTCACCTTCATAGCTGTTGGGAATCATAAGTTATGAATCTTTCTTTCGGACGGTTCTGCGGGACTCAACTGACTCGAGTGTAGTTCGTGGTCGGCAGTCACCTCCGTGAATGTTCTCATCTCCCTCCTTAGTGAACCTGAGTAATAACAATGTACACGACTTAGGTAGTATAAAATTCTCATTAACATTAGAATGAATTTCACAAAGTAGCGCGTGCACCTCTTGTTGTAGCTTCTTGGCTCGGCTACGTGTAATCGGTCCATCAAACACTTGAGCAGGTGTCATGCTGGTCGAAGTGGTTGACCTGGTGATCGGCGTGGTCGACGTAGTGGTCGGAGTGGTTGACCTTGTGATCGGTGTGGTCGACGTAGTTGTCGGAGTGGTTGACCTGGTGATCGGCGTGGTCTTATCATCCTCCCCTCCTTGAAAAGGAGTCGTCCTCGACTCTAATTCGTCGAAGCTCAAGATGTAACAGAACCGCCTAAATCACATGGCCCACAGGCACCTGTCATTGTCACTAATGACCTCTGACAGCCGAGCTCGTGTCCCAAATGATTTAGGAGGTCCTTCCGGGCTACATTAGCGCCTGTTTTCCTCCGACAGGATCCCTTTGCGAAGTCATTACAGAATTACAACATTTCATAACAAAATACATCAGAGTAAATGCGCGGAAAGATTATAAAGTACTTAGATTACAACCCTGTTGTCCAAATAAAATTTAGGTACAGTTATTACAGACCATAAATAAAAGTAGGTAGCAGTGGAACGACGATACAACATAATTAAATATTTAATGATAAGAACCCGGCCCATGTGTTCAACCTTACTCCTCCTCACTTCCCTCCTGGACCACTGTCACACAGCAGGGGGCGAAACAGTCCTCCAACTGCTGTATCCCTGCAACATGGGTTTAACAAACCCTGAGTACTGGGGTACTCCGCAAGACTTACCTGACTAAAGAAAAAGAGTGAGACCCAGGAATGCAGGCTGAAGGAAAGTCAAGGTAAGGCTTGAGCAAGAATCAAAGCATTTTGCAGAAAAGCTTTATTATCCTATCTCCATATTTTATCTCAAATTTTATTTTAGTCATAATACGACATTCCAAATTCATCATCATATTTCATCATACTTTCCAATTCTTTAATCATTCTCAAAACACCTAGTTCCGAACCACTTTTCAGTTGTAGGTCAAAGGATCAAGTCTCCATATCCGACGAGCAACGACGATTCGAATCGATTAGTACCCAACTGGGGATCCCTATCCACACTGCATATGTAGCACTTAAGCTTGCATATACCAACCCCAGCTACCACGGCTTTTCTACCCCTGAACCGGTCCTACGCCACCCGAGAACACAGTACTCCTCTCCTCTCCAGGCACGCCGGCCACGAGGGTACACGCTGCTCTCGCCATCTCTCCACTCCCAGTGCGTGGTTGTCGGTTCAAGTAGTAGAGTCACCGGAGTTAGGGCTTTCCGCAGTATGTGGCTAGTTGCAAGTCTCGATCACAGCAAGCCTACAATGAACGGTCCCTAATTCTTTTTCCGCCGGGGACATTGCCTTGGGACTCCAACCCAAATACAAGTGTCCTAACGGTTTTCAAATCCCTTTCCCACCGATGGTCAAGCATTGGGACTCTAACCCAAATCCACAACCAACGAACGGATTCCGTCGGTAACGATGCATTGGGACTGCTACCCAGGTGCACAATTTCCCAAACGGACTCATACCCCTTTTTCCTTTCTCAAGATTCATTAATATCACATTCCCATAAGTCAAAAATAGCCTTTTTCTGCAAATCTAAATTGATTAAGCAGGGCTAAGCATTTTTGAACATTTTTAATTTTTAAATGGGTTTCAAGGGGATTATATATCAAGGCAGGTAATGCAACAATATAGGTGACAAACAACTCCTAACAACCTAATGCAATGATAGACTCAAGTTATGAATATTTTATAAACACAAGGCGGGGCTAAATGCACCGGGGCTTGCCTTGGATGGCGAAAAGTGTCGGGTCGGGCTCGGTTCCGCAGATGTTGAATCCCTGGACGACCTCCGGGGTGACCTCCTCAGCAGTGGCCTCGACTTTGACTTCCTCGGTGACGGGCACTACACGTATGCAATGATGCATGCTTAGCATGGTATGAAGATAATGAATGTAATGCTCAAAAGTAAACCATTAAATCCTTGAGTACAACTTTCCTTCACGGTAAAGTTGTAGACGTTTTACAGAAAAGCAAAACGGGGTTTTCATGCTTTGTTTTATTGACCATTTTAACAGTCACAGAAAGCCGCTGCATAGCTTTACTATAACTAACAAGTGACATCATTACTTTTGTCAAGGATCACTATGGTGAAAGATCTATGAACCCAATCAATCCAAAAATCACACACTATACAGGGATTATTTGCTTAAATCAATCTCATTATCCAATTAACCCAATATTTAATTGACAAGTGATCAAACAGTTTCTAGTTGAGCCCAAACTTAACCAACAGATAGGTTCTACCCTAAAATAGTGCCACATAAATTTTCATGATTTTTGGATTAATCTGGAATTTATTAAAATTGCCCAAAGTTGCAGTTGCTAATTAATATGCTGATTTTTAATTCCTACAGAAGGTGTCAAAATCTTATATTTAATATTTTTATAAAATACTACATGCACCAGAGAGTACCCACAATTATTTTCATGATTTTTAGTTCAACATAAATATTCCTATGAAAATAACAAATAGCCGTACTATTCATTTTAATTTATATTAGAAAAGCCACTGAAATTCACTAAAAATAAAGAAAACGATTCCAGCCCGCGGTGGCCCAACAACAGCAGGCCGACCCAGCACTCGCCCGCGCGCTCGCCCGCGCGCGCTCTCTCTCAGGGACGCTAACAGGCGGGACCCCCCTGTCAGCTCCCTCTTCTTCCTCCCGCGCGCTCGCGCGCGCACACGCGGCGGTCCGCCGCGGATCTTGCCGCCGGCGACTCCAGTAACGAAGCCGAGCGTGCCAACGTGAACCCCGGAGCCAAGCAAACACCCAAGCTTGGTTAGCCTCTACCCTACGCGCCTCGGACGAGCCTTGACCCGCCCATAGCGGAAACGGCGGCATGGTGACCCTGTTCCGGCCATCCGAACGCGGTAGCGTCTGAGAAGAACGGTGGGAAAAGTCCAGAGGCTCACCACAACTCTAGACCGACAACTGGCTGAGGCTGAGACGGAGCGAAGCGGCGAGCTTGACGACGGCGGCGGATGCAGCGGTTCGGCCTCGACGGCGAAGTCCCGTTCCGGCGATCCTAGGGGACGAAATGGAAAACCGTCACGAGCATGAGCTAAAGCATGAAACAGAGAGTCACAAACAGGAGGCCGAAGGAGGAGAGGCTCACCACAGCAAGCTAGACGTGTGAGGGATGGCTGCGGCGGCACTCTGGCCGGACCCGGGGACGACGATAGGCGTTCCCGGACCAACGGGGCACGAACCAAAGCACAAATTGATGCACTGGGTGCGCAAGGGAGTAGGAAGATCAGCTGCTCGGACAATTTCGAAGTGGTGGTCGGGTGCTAGCCAATTCGGCCGGGCAGTGAAGGTGGTCGCCGGCGTGCCGAGATGGAGAAGAGCAGGCAGGGAGGCGACCGGGTGCCTTTAAGTTGGGTTTGGGGAGGGGGCAGAGGCGATTCGGGGCGGCGCGGGGTCCCCTACTAGCTCGGCTACGGCGGGGGGCACACGGCCGGCCGGCACGGGCGGCGCCGCGCGCGCTCGGCGCGGTCGGCTGCCGGGGCTGTGCGCGAACAAAGGAGAGGGGCAAGGCACTGTAGACATTGAATTGCCATCAAATCGGTTTTTGCTCAATCCACCCAATTTTTGTGCATCAACTCGAAAAAGTTTAAATACCAAAGTTGTAGGATTTCAAATTCTGAACAACATTGGTTTTGGGACCAAATCCAAATTTTGAATAATTTTGAAAATATTTGAAAGGGGGTAAAACAACTATTTGAAATACATTTCTAATCCTGTTAAATTCTCTGAATTTTTCTCTACAACATGAAAATCTTCCAAAATAAAAGTTGTTCTATTAGTTGAGCTTGACAACTTTCATTAAGGCAGTTTAGTCAGATTCTTAATAATTTTTAAATTAACATTTCAAATTTGAATTTCAAAGTAGTAATTAGGGTTTAACCTAAATTTCTATTAAAGAGGTTCAAAAACACCCAAAATAAAATTTGTTCCATTTTAAAAGATCTACAACTTTTGTTGAGACACCATCTCCTGATTCTAAGTATTTTTTGAGTTAGGGTTTTAGGGTCCGATTAGGGCTTAAATTCAGATTTTTCTTTTGATTTATTTTTACTTGCCAATTAGGGATTCAATTGCAACACCAATAACATTCATAAATAAGTCATTCTAAAGTCCCTAAGCACAATCATATGCAGGTGATTAAAAATAAACATGATGACATGGCATAATTAATTAGCCGTAATACCCGGGGTATTACACAAGATTTATGCCAGGCCAATAGAACTGCATGTTTTGTTTCTTTGACAATCTCCTTCTTCCATAACAGAATGGTGTTTGAATCTATAATCATATAACCCAAGTAGTAGTCTTGAAGGTGGAAACCAATATAATTTAGAATCAACTTTAGCTTTCACCTTGAATTGATGTTTAGAGCTTGGAGTGAATGGTGATGTCCTTGGCATGGTCATATCACTACACCTTTCCTCAGAATGGTAAAGCTGAATGCATTATTCTCTCTATAAATAATGATGTTCACTCCTTACTCTTTTAGGTATCCATGCCCTCTTCCTATTGGGTTTAGGCACTGTCCACATCAACATCCCTGCTTAACATTTTTCCCACCAAGACTCTTCAGTTCTCCATGCCATACAAGTTACTGTCTGCTGGTGCTCCCTATGGTGCTACCACCTGCGCCCTTGCCGACCACTCTACGGTTGTGCCTAGGGCGCCCTCCACTGCTGCCAGTGCCCTTGCAAGTCATCCTATGCCTATGATTGGGGCGCCCTCACCTTCAGACGTCCCTAAAGATCCTCCTATGCAGGCGCCCATGCTCTACATCCCCCCTATGTTGCGCTCACTGGGGGCCTTTGTAGGACCTTCTCCCACGTCACGCGTGGCCATCGAAGGTCCCCTGACGCCTAGCACGTTTACATCCTCTGCAGCCACTACTGGAGCCTCTGCTGGCCGACTCTACGTTCCACCAACCCTGCAGGCAGGGTCAGTGTCCCCTGCAGCAGCACCACACCCCGTGGAGTCCCACTGGGATTTCCAGTGCTCATGCTTGAGCGTTTCTTCACCCAGCAGTACACATGTAGGCCCCAGCTTCCTACACCGGCTCCACCACACTAGTAGCGAATGGACCTTTGATCCGAGGCCGGGAATGGGCATTAGTCCCGGCTAATTTTGTGTTCGGGAGTAAAGAGACCTTTAGTCCCGGTTCCAGCCACGAACCGGGACTAAAGGTCCCTACCCAACAGTCACCGGGAACTGACGTTATGTCAGGTGACCTTTAGTCCCAGTTAGTGAAACGAACCGGGACTAAAGGTTTGTCTTTAGTCCCGGTGCTTGATACCGATCGGGACTAAAAGTTTTACTCCCGACTGTAGATACCGGCCGGGACGAAAAGCTCACTTTTAATCCCGGTAAGCAAGTCCAACCGGGACTAAAACTCCCTGCGTATAAAAGCCAGCAGCTCCCTTCTTCCTCCTCTAGCCCGAGAGCTAGCTGTTCTTCCTCTCCATTGTGTTCTTGCTCTGTTCTTCGGCCAGCACCCCCATTTGTTGCAGAACTCCATCGATTTTTGAAGGTAACTAACTTCATTTTCACACCTCAATATTATATGTCATTGCATTGTCTAGAAATAGCCAAGGATGTAACATGTTGTCTTTTGTGTCCATTTCTTGATTTGTGGCCATTTAAGTTTATATTCTCTTCAAATCTATATTTTTGGATGAAGAAAGATTATAGTTGTTGTATTTTAGAATGCCCTTCAAATCTGTGTCCATTTTAGAATGTCCTTTTTATTAGTTTTTAACTAGAATGCACCTTTTATGGAATGAAGACAGCTTGCATTTTCATATATAGCTTTTTTAATGGTTATGAGAATTAGAGGAATTTAGTGGTTTATGCAAATATCCTTGTTTAGAAACTGAGAAAAAATAAATAACAATAGCAGTGTTTTTAAAATGAATTTATGGGTTGACATTATGTTTTGTTTGTGATTGTGCATGACAACTGCCGTTGGGGCCTCAATCGGCGTACCTCAGCAACCCAAAGATATGGCGGACTTCAATCGCAAATACATGACAATCTTTGACGCACATGAAGTCAACTTGCATACTAATGATATGCTAGGCAGCTTAATACTTATGAAGGTCCCTGTGCAAGCTATCCCTGAAGAGTACCCGTATTTCGTGAGTCATGCCACGATACAAGAAGCACTGGTGCAGCAGTGTCAGGTCTTTGTCCCGCTAAAAAATATCTCGCATTATCTTCGGGATTACCTGGTGCTACCCTTATCTCCAACTGATTTGAATGCCATCATGTCTATATCACATATCGATGTTGGTGTTCATGAGCTTGTCAACTATGGTGCCACTACAGTTGGCTTGGATCCCACCTTACCCGCCGCCTCCATGGTACAAGTAGAACTAGCATCACCGTCAGAATTGGTTGAACCACTCAAGCTTGTCATTTATGGAATGCCACCACATCTTTTTGTGCAACCGGCCGTAGTACCTAGAATGTTCGCGAACATATGTCAAGTTCGCGACGTCCAGTACAATAGCAATGATCTCACAATCCACATGATCACATATGCTCAAAGATCAACTATACCCAGGGTTGCACATATCGGAGTCCGCAAACAGTCACCTTCCGGGGATGCCATGATGCACATATGGCCAGTTTGGATTACTGTGGACCCACTACCACCGGGTGATCAACAGGAGGCCCGTCGTCCCATGACTGGTCGGTGCACTTACAGGAGAATTAACCATGTTGCGTGTATGTTACATTGTTCCTTTCTAACAATTGTCACTCTTACTACAGCCCTGCCTCATCGAATCCGATACACACTGTACGCACACATGGATCGCGGAGGTGCGGGGACTTCTGGACATGGAGGTGCAGGGTCTTATGGACATGGAGGAACAGGTCATCGGCAAGCAGGCACGGGTACAAACAGTTCATACATGGGTTTACATACATAGGTTTACATATATACAAAAATCCTGAATTACGTGATGCACAGGTTACTTAATTGAGGGACCCTGTGATCCTTCATCAGAAGAAGGTTCGCCTGCACGCACCACAATGGAAGAACCGGGAGACACCACAGAAGTTCCGGAGACACCACCTTCTTCAGAAGATGGTTCACTGCTTCTGGACCCGGGTGTTGGATCACAGGAAGCAGCCCCACAGGATGACCTCGAAGGTTTGACCCAACCATTTTCACGAGAATGGTACATTATATTTATAGTTCAGCTATAATTGTTATTTATGCAACTGGGTGGTAAATTATACATGTAAATTATACCTAATACATCACATTTAAATATGTAGGTACGAAGAATACTGAAACCAAGGATGACGAGGCACATGTGGAAAAGAAAGCGCGAACCACTGAATCCAAGGATGACGGTGCTTGATGCATATGTGATCCTCCCTTCAGTCCTCGTTTGTCGGATTTGTGAACTTGATGTGTATTTGAACTTGTTGTTGTGAACTTGTATTTGTGAACCTCTGTAACTATGATTCTGTGAACTCGCTGCGGTATTTGTGAACCTCTTTTGTACTGAATTATGAGTCTGTGAACTTAGTTGCTACGGTTGCAAGTCTGTGAACTATGTTCGGGTAGCTTTAGTCCCGGTTCCAGACACCAACCGGGACTAAAAGTCCATGCGCAACGGCTAGTACCTCGGGCATTCAATTGTGTAGGGGACCTTCACCAACCGGGAGTAAAGGTCTGTATTTAGTCCCGGTTAGTGGCTCCAACCGGGAGTAAAGGTCTAATCTCAGTTGGTAATACCAGCCGAGGCTAAAAACAGGCATTTATTCCCGGTTGGTATTACCAACTAGGAGTAAAAGTGCCCACCTATATTAGCTCAAATTCTCCTTCTTCCACCTCCACCCCGAGCACACTCTGTTCTTGCTCTTGCTTCTGTGTTCTTCCTATGTTCTTCGGCCACCACACGATTTCTTCCACTTCTACATCGATTCTTTGGTTTCAGAGGTTACTAACTTCATTCTCACACCTTCATTACTTGTACATCTCATTTCATGGTCATTTATACTTGATTTTAGAGGTTATCTAGCTAATTTCACACCTTTGGCTGATTTCTTGATTTGTGAGCATTTATACTTGTATTCACTTGATAGTTTGTTTGTTTAGATGGTGAAAGCTTGTAGTTCTTTGTTCCAACTAGTATGCACCTTTTATTTGTTTTCATATATGTAGCTTATAGTTATTTATTTAAAATTGCTATTAGAACTAGTATTCATATATGTAGCTTAATAATCATATTATTAGTGAATATTCATAGCAATTTATGTAGTTTATTTTTTAATTTGTGAGCCTTTAAGGTTTAATTTATAGCAATTTTAAAAATGAATATAGAAAGTAGATGGCGACTCCTTCTGGGTCCTCGAACTCTCATCGGGTCTCTAAACGACTTAGGCCGCACCTCCCTCTCATTGCGTGCGGCGAGTGTAAACAGAAGATTGTCATGGAGTTCCGAGTGAGGAAGGAGTGTCCCAACAAAGGTCATATCTTCTACAAGTGCCTGGATCGCAATGTGAGTTATTGGATCTCATTTGACATACTATGGTTTTTTTTTACATTCTCCTGATGGTTTTGATTAAAGTTCTTAATTGTTGTTATAATTTCAGTGGGACGGCACCGGATGTAAAGGATGGTACTGGGAGGACGAGTATGTTCAACACGTGCAAAACAGTCAGATGGGTGACGCAGTGAGCCAGCACAAGCCGCCCGCCGAGACAGAGGAAGCGAATGATCTGTCTATTCTAGTTGGGATTGGTCATCAGATCCTTATGCTGCTGAAGTGCATTTTAGTTTTAGTCTGTTTAGTGCTAGTTGGGATTGTGTACATTGTAGTGAGCTTAACATAAAGTGATTAGTTTGTGCCTGTAGGCTAGCATTTTATTTGAACAAGATGAATGGTGTTGTGCAATTATGTAATTATCTTCAAGGTTTTCATACGGTATGTCTTGTAATGCAGATGAGCCGACACTGGATGTACAACGCTGATCGCCACTCCGGAGAATTCATTACGGGCGTGCATATGTTCTTGAGTGTGGCCGAGGAAAACAAGCGTGATGCTTTCATGTGTTGTCCATGTGCTGTATGTAAGAATTTGAAGGAGTATGCTTGCTCAAGGACTCTCCATTCACACTTGTTTAAGTCAGGTTTCATGCCAAACTATATATGTTGGACCAAGCATGGAGAAAACGGGGTTGCAATGGAAGAGTGCGAAGATGAAGAAGAAGGGGATGACGATATATTTTCCCAATATAGTCCCTTACATGACATTGCAATGGGGGAAGCCGAAGAAGATGTAGCTAAAGAAGATGAGCCCACTGATGATCTTGGTCAGGCCATATGTGACGCACAGCGAGAATGCGAAAGTGAAAAAGAGAAGATCAAATTCGATCGCATGTTAGAGGATCACAAGAAATTACTTTACCCAACCTACGATGCGGGCCAGAAAAAGTTGGGTACCATACTAGAGTTGTTACAATGGAATGCAAACAATGGTTTATCTGATAAGGGATTTGGACAGTTACTGCAGATCCAAAAGAGGATGCTTCCGAAGGATAACGAATTGCCCTTCACTACATATGAAGCAAAACAGGCTGTATGTCCTTTGGGGTTAGAAATCCAGAAGATACATGCATGTCCCAATGACTGCATCCTGTACCGTGGCAAGGACTATGAGAATCTAGAAGCATGCCCCGTATGTCATGCATCATGCTATAAGATCCGAAGAGATGACCCTGGTGATGACGAGGGCGACGGAGAACGTCCTAGGAAGAAAATCCCTGCGAAGGTTATGTGGTATGCTCCGATAATACCACGTTTGAAACGTTTGTTCAGAAATAGAGACAATGCAAAGTTATTGCGATGGCACAATGATGACCGTAAGGTAGACAATATGTTAAGACACCCTGCGGATGGGTCTCGGTGGAGAGCAATTGACAGAGAATTCCCTGATTTCGCAGCTGACGCAAGAAACTTAAGGTTTGCTTTAAGTACGGATGGCATGAACCCTTTTGGGGAGCAGAGCAGCAGTCATAGCACTTGGCCTGTTACGCTATGTATCTACAATCTTCCTCCATGGTTGTGCATGAAGCGAAAGTTCATGATGATGCCTGTGCTCATCCAAGGTCCAAAGCAACCCGGTAATGACATCGATGTATATCTGAGGCCTCTAGTTGATGAACTTCTAATCCTGTGGAGTAAACCTGGTGTACGTGTGTGGGACGAGCACAAGCAGGAACACTTTGACCTACGAGCATTGTTGTTCGTAACAATTAATGATTGGCCTGCTCTAAGTAATCTTTCAGGACAGACAAACAAGGGATATAATGCTTGCACACACTGTTTTGAGGACATCGATGGCATATATTTGAAAAAATGCCGAAAGATCGTATACCTTGGCCATCGTCGATTTCTTCCTGCGACACACCCGCTAAGAAAGAAAGGCAAGCATTTTAAAGGTAAGGCAGACACTCGGACAAAGCCTTGCAACCGAACTGGAGAGGATGTACTCAATATGGTCAAGGATGTGAAAGTAGTCTTTGGAAAGGGACCTGGCAGCGAACCTGTTCCGAAGGATGTTTCCGGACGCGCACCCATGTGGAAGAAGAAGTCCATATTTTGGGAGTTTCCATATTGGCAACTCCTTGAGGTCCGAAGTTCAATCGACGTCATGCACCTCACGAAGAATCTTTGTGTAAACCTACTCGGTTTCATGGGTATGTACAGGAAGTCGAAAGACACAATTGAAGCACGACAAGACCTGCAGTGTTTGAAAGAACGAGATAACCTTCATCCAGAGAAGACAAAAGATGGACGCCGTTACTTAAGACCTGCTAGCTACACTCTTAGCAAAGAAGAGAAAGAAAGCATGTTCGAATGTCTAGATAGCATAAAGGTCCCATCTGGATTCTCCTCGAATGTAAAGGGTATAATCAAAGAGGCAGAGAAGAAATTTCTAAACTTGAAGTTCCATGACTGCCACGTGCTTATGACATAATTGCTTCCAGTTACTTTGAGAGGAATTCTACCTCCAAATGTACGTTTAGCCATCGTGAAGCTATGTGCATTCCTCAATGCAATTTCTCAGAAGGCAATCAATCCACTGGATCTAGCAAAGCTACAGAATGATGTGGTTCAGTGCCTTGTCAGCTTTGAGTTGGTGTTCCCCCCATCCTTCTTTAATATCATGACTCACCTCCTAGTTCATCTAGTCAAGGAGATTAGTATTCTCGGTCCTGTGTTCCTACACAACATGTTCCCCTTGGAAAGGTTCATGGGAGTCCTGAAGAAATATGTACACAATCGTGCTCGACCAGAAGGAAGCATAGCAAATGGATACGGAACAGAGGAGGTCATTGAGTTCTGTGTTGACTTCATTCCCGATCTTGACCCAATTGGTGTGCCTAAATCGCGATATGAGGGCAGACTAAGTGGTAAGGGAACACTAGGGAAGAAAACATATATCGGTATGGAGGATGATCGTTTCAATAAAGCACACTACACGGTTCTGCAAAACTCTTCATTGGTGGCTCCGTATATCGAGACGCATATGGAACTCCTTAGAAACGAGTTTGCAGGGAAAACTGAAGCTTGGATTACACGTCACCACATGAAAACTTTCAGCGGTTGGCTGCGGAAAAAATGTCAAGGTGATGACAGTCTTGATGAGCAACTGTATTTGTTGGCTAGGAAACCATCGTGGCATATTCTCACTTATAAAGGGTATGAGATAAATGGAAATACATTTTACACAGTGGCCCAAGATAAAAGGAGCACCAACCAAAACAGTGGTGTCTGCGTAGATGCCACAGATCCAAACGGGAATAATCACACATATTATGGCCGTATAGAGGACATATGGGAACTGGACTATGGACCTAATTTTAAGGTACTTTTGTTTCGGTGTCAATGGGTGAAAGGGACCAGCGGCGGGTAACAGTCGACAATGAGTATGGAATGACGTCTGTGGATCTCAACAATATTGGTTACAAGGATGAACCATTTGTCCTTGCCAAGGATGTCACTCAGGTGTTCTATGTCAAGGATATGTCTACGAAACCAAAGAAAGGGAGAAACGACAACTCAATCAACGAGGCAAAGCGTCACATTGTTCTTTTAGGAAAAAAACATCCTGGGAATCGAGGATCAGTCAGACCTATCAGAGGATTATGAAAAGGATGACCGAATTCCGCCGTTCATAGTGAATAAGGACCCAAGCATCGCGCTAAATAATGAAGATAATCCATGATTACGGCGCGATTATGATCAAGGAACATACCTCAAGAAGGTCTTCAATGCTGTTGTTGCATGATGTAGTGATATGTAATAATGTGTAATATATATTATGTAAAAACTATGAATGCAAAATTTTCTATATATGTTGAAATTTAATTTTATATGTTTCATGATGTCTAACGACTATTTTGGACAATAAGCACTCAGAAAACAAATTTCAAACGTTGAAATGATGCGAAAACAAATATCCTATCGAAATCCAATAGTTTCAAAATATTTAAATTAAAAACATATTTTTGCATTAATGAAATAGTGATTATTTTCTAATAAAAATGGGTATAAACAAGAATAAATAAAATACTTTTACATTTAAGATTTATCATAGTTATAGCAAAGGAAAAGAAAAATAAAGATCATTTTTAAGAAAAAATATTCTAAGTAATTAATTTATTATGCAATTATTACATTAAATCCGATTTATAATAAATTAAACAAATGGTGAAGGCTAAATTGGCAACTGGTGGGAACTGGGAAAAATTGAGTAAAGGTCCCAAAACAGTAGCCAGACGAACGGGAAGGAACGTTTACTCCCGGCTGGTACTCCCGGTTCTTGTTACCAACCGGGAGTAAAGGTGTTTTACTCCCACCGCCTATAAAAGCTGCAGTCCTTTCTTACCTTCGGCAGTTTTCACACTTAGCAAATCGATCGAGATCGCCATCGCCGCCGCCGCTCATCTCCGTGCACCTCCACGCCCTCGACCGCGCGTTCCGATGATCCGCCGCCGCCCGTCCGCGCCTCCACGCCCTGCCAGCGCCAAGCAGCCCACACTCACGGCCCCGCCGCCGCTGCTCCCCCCGGCATCCGCGCCTGCGTGTGAGCACCGGCCTGCCCCGCGCCGCCGGCCTCGACCACGCTCCGCCGTCGGCCTCGACGCCCCCGGCCTCTACCTCGACCCCGTGCGGCCGAGCTGCCCACGGCCTCGACGCCGCCCGGCCCCTCCCTCAACCCCACGCGGCCGAGCTGCCCACGGCCCGACTCGACCCGCGCGCGGCTGCGCCCACGTACGGCAGCCCGCCGCCACCGCTCTCGCCCCGGCCGCCGCCGCTTGCGCCCGTGCAGCGCACCACCGGCCCCACGCCGCTGACCTCGACGTGGTCCCGGCCCCGGCCCTGCCCTCGACCCCGCCGAGGTGAGATGCGCCGCCGGCCAAGAGAGAAAAAAATTAAAATGTAAAATTGTAATATAGGTATATATATATGTTAAATTGTGAAATTGATATATGTACATGTTAAGTTTGAAATTGGTATATGTATATAAAATATTGTGAAATTGATATAAGTGTGATGTACATGTTCCTCTCTCAATTTAGCATATATATATACCTCAATTTGCGAAAAAAATTTTAAGGGAACCTATACTTTTTAATATATATCAATTTCATGTATAAGTGTTTAGGGTTAGAGTTTTAGCTGGGTTTTCTTGTAATTTCTTATATATGTTTAGGGTTAGGATTTATATGTATATCAATGTTTCGTATATATATGTATCTTAATTTTAATTTCGTATATATCTTAATTTCATATATAGTCCCGTTGGCTGAACCTAATCAAAACATGGAGGATGTCATGATGAATATGATCGCTGGAGGTCAATACGACGAAGTTGATAACCAGCAGACGGTAGATGACACGACACAATACTTGAACCTTCATGATGAGCAAGAGATTGTCGGTGAGGTATAAATAAATGAAATATATATGTGTATACATGTATATAAACATGTAAAATATATGAAATTATCAGTGATGAGCAATATACTTATTGAACTATTTTTTTCTAAATCCATAGCCCTCTGGATCGACAACGACGACGAAGAGTCGAAATGTACGAGGCTCGGCAAAGCCGTTGGAGGGCCGCTTCGTAATCTCTGATTTCAACAGAGAGATAGGAGAACCACTTGGACCAAACATCAAGAAGTTTGTTTATCATTGTGGGTATCTTGTAAGGGACAGGCTCCCCATCAGTGCTCGAGAGTGAAAACAGAAGAAAGACGCTCCTCATATCAGTTATGTCTCCAATCTTGACAAGAATTTGATTTGGAATGATATCATGGCACATTTCACACTTGAAGGAGCCGATGATGCTTTGAAAGAGCTAGTAAGGAGTTGGGCTATGAAGAAGATGGCAACACAATTCTAGACTTGGAAGAAAAGGTTATATAATGATTATGTGAAGAAGAACTTGATGCCGGATTTCAACGCTCCGGGCCCAGTTTCAAAGTTGAGGCCATATTGGGATGAGTTCGTACAGTTCAAGACCTCAGAAGAAGGTGAACAACGGCTGCGGAGGAACCAACAGAATGCCCGGCAGAAGACATACCACCATCGCATGGGATCCGGTGGCTCAACAGTGCCGTCCCCAAGTGGGAGAAGATGGAAGCAGATGTAGTTGCCAAGGGGCGCGTGCCGGCTTCACTCCATTGGCCCGACCGTGCCAAGAATTAGTTTTTCGCGCATGGTGGCAGGCTGGACCTGGAGACTGGGCAGGTAGTGTATGGCGAACAAATCCAAAGGGTAGCAGAAAGGTTACTTTTTGCGGTAGATGCTTCCGCTAGCGGTGCGTTCAAGCCTGACAGAGATAAAAATGAATTAACGTATGCCCTAGAAAGTGCTGAGCACGGTGGGCGAACAAGAGGCAAAGGTGCTATCCCATGGTCGCATGGTTTTCCTGAGGATAAAGGAACGTACAGAAGCCGCCAGAGAAAGAAGGACGAGGAGAACAAGAGGCTCCGCCGTCTGGAGGAGTTTGTGTTACAGTCTCAAGAACGGGAAAAGAAAATGCAAGAAGAAATGCAGGAGATCAAACGACAATTGAGCACCCAGGGACAGTCTACATCAGCGATGGGACCTGGGGTCAACATTAGCCCCCCTGATCAGATGAAAGCAGTAGTGCTTCCACGGACATGACAGCGCAAGGAGATGCAGGGCTTCGCTTTCCCGTGGATGATGTCACACAACATATGACAGCATGTAAGTTGCACATTCCAAAGGACAATGCCACAGTCCTAGTGGCTACAGCTGTTGTTTCCCCTGTCACCACTAAGCAGGTAATCCATGGGCAACCAATCCAATCTGGATATGCTAAGGTGTCGGTGGATAGGGTACTCTCTGGATTCAGCGATGTGCCTCTTCACATTCCCGGAGGTGATGGGGAGAAGACTTTAGGAGAAGTAGAGCATGCATTCATTCAATGGCGCAAGCGCTACATCGTCATTCCTAGGGCGTCGCCTTCTCGGCTCCCTCCCCGGAGGTACGTACATGAGAAATAATTAAGTAATAATTAATCTTGTCAGATTCAATTCTCACATTCGTTTATTTGTTGTACTGATCACCCAGGTTGGAGGGGCAGCTAAGTCCAATTGTTCATTCTCCAGACCACCACAGTACTCCAAGGAGGTCTCCAACGCCTCAGCCCCCTCCGCCAAGGTCTCCAACGACTTAGGCACCTCTGCCACCCC
This sequence comes from Eremochloa ophiuroides, assembly GCA_038502445.1. Classification (NCBI taxonomy): domain Eukaryota; kingdom Viridiplantae; phylum Streptophyta; class Magnoliopsida; order Poales; family Poaceae; genus Eremochloa; species Eremochloa ophiuroides. The sequence continues at coordinate 16,219,165 of JAHLJS010000009.1, read as the reverse complement.
CAGCGAGGTCTCCGACGCCTCAGGCATCTCCGCCACCCCCAGCGAGGTCTTCGACACCTCAGGCATCTCTGCCACCCCCAAGGAGGTCTCCGACTCCTCCGCCCCCTCCGCCACAACCGGCTCCGCCCCCTCCAATGTCCAAAAAAATATCCACTAAGAGGGTGCGAACGAAGTCCTCGTCCTTGCCGAAGAAGAAGAAGGCAAAAACTATCCCTCAAAAATTGCCTTCTGCCATGACTGAAGAGCAAAAAAGTGCGGAGGCAAGAAAAGAGGTTGTTGATTACTTTGAGAAAATGAAACAACAAAGATTAGCATTGAATGCAAACCCGCCCAAGTTGTACTTTTACATGCATCCAAATGCACTGAGGCAAAAGGTGGACGAAAAAGCTAGAATGTTGCGTGAAGGTCGTAAGCCCTCGCCGCCATCAGACTATGACCGAACCCTCATCAAAACTATTGAGAAGTCGAAGAAAAAGACAGCAGGGAAAGATGTTCCACAACTTGGGGAACAATCGAAGCAGATTGAACCCCTAGTTGTAAGTGATCCATATGGTTTAAATGAATCGTACATGGAGGCCGTGCCTTCAAATATCAATTTGGATGACCTTGGTGACTTCATGCTATCTACCGGTCTCAATTTTCAGCAACTCTTCCAAAGTGGACACATCGAGAGTACACGAGTTGTTGATACCTGAAAAAAATATGAATATGGCAAGCCACTCTACAACCCTGAGAAATACGCAGAACTAGGCACATAAATGTACTTGTTGAACAAGTGGTACCTAGATGCGTGTGCTAGGAAAGAGAATTACATATTGGTCAAAATTCGCAACGAGGACTTCTTCCGTGGCGATGATACCATGTTCATTGAATTCAGTGAATTACACCAGCTATGCCACCAGGACTCGCTCGACAAGTCACTCTTGAGCTGCTATTGTCTGTAAGTCATTATAGCACCACGCCTGTTTTTATATTGTCTATATAATTATATATCCTAGCTCACACTACATATATGTTCTTCGATATATATTTGCAGATATGAGATGGGGGTCATAAAAAAAAGAAGAGATGATACCATTGGATTCATTAATCCTTATATTGTATTCAAAGACCTAGTTACTCCTAATTGGGTAGTTGAAGCTGAGGCGAATCTCAAGACGATGATAGAGAAACAAAGCAAGAAGACAACGATTCTCTTTCCGTACGGCGGCGAGTGAGTGTTATTAATTATAATGTCATTTTTTATACGTGGCCCGGCCCGTAGTTTATCTAGTTATGATTAATCACTGGATCTTGATGGTCATCAAGCTATCCACCAGTCAGTTATTGATCTTTGACTCTATGAAAAAGGAGCTAGGACGATACCAACTAATGATTGATATGATCCAACGGTACTCTAATTTCACTCGATCTTCCTAAACTCCACTATATATTTATAGATACATGCTCTCTCTTTAATTGGATATATTGGACAGTGTTTGGGCAGAATTCATTTCAAAACATCGTCCCGAGTGCAAAGCGCCGCTACAAATAGTCACACCCGTAGTAAGTAGCACTTTACCATATGTAGTGTCTAACATCTTCATTTGTCATAGTTCAAATCACTAGATGACGAGAGAATTCTTTTCTCGTATATATAGTGGTGTCTGCAGCGGGAGCCGGCGAACAACCTATGTGGATACTATTTGTGCGAGTTCCTCAAGGTGCACTCTAACAGAACTCCTGTTGAGAGGATCAAAGTAAGTTGCAAAATATATTTAGTGGTATACATGATTATCATATATATATATACTAATACATGTTTTTTTCTCAATTCAACTCAAATTGAAGACTGATTGGTTGAGGCAGAAGACCCTAAATCAGGACAACGTTAAAGCCATCCAAGAGACAATAGCAGGCTTTATTAATGATCAAGTCTTAAATCCCGATGAAGCGCACTACTTCGGCGGAAAATAATTGTCTCGGCTTGTAATTCTAGGTTAAGGACGGACAAACAAACGTGTGTATATTTTATATACATTATGTGTATATTCAATCATACATGTGATATATATAGTTTTCTAACTATATAGTTGGGTTAATTATTTACATATGCATGCTTTCATTTGAAACGTGTATGCATATAACATTAGCATAGAATGCGTATTTAAATACCTATATTAAACACGAAACCCTAAATATGAATTAAAAAGCTGAAATGAGCCAAAAAAGAAAAAATACTTTTACTCCCGGTTCGTGTTACGAGACAGGACTAAAGGTTCCTGCCAGCGTGGCCAGGCTAGAGGGACTTTCAGTCCCGGTCCATGATAAGAACCAGGAGTAAAGGACCCCTTTTACTCCCGGTTCTTGAACCGGGAGTAAAGGGGGGTCTTTACTCTCGGAAACGTACTCCCGGCTGGGAAACCGGGAGTAGAGCCCCTTCCCAACCGGGAGTACAACCCGATCCTGTACTGGTGCCATCTCCAGCTCGCCCCTGCCTAAGGGTGATATTTCAGTCTCTCCAATGACTAATCAGCACACCCTGGCTACGCGTTCGTAAAGCAGATTTTGGATGCCTGTTGCGTATCACACTGCATCCGTGTCAATAGTGCCAAAGACCGTCGCATTCTTGCCGACCCTCAGTGGCGAGCGACCATGGAAGAAGAATATTGTGCTCTGTTGTAGAATCACACTTGGGATCTGGTGCCTCACGCACCTTGGGCCCATGTTGTCACTGACAAGTGGATCCTCAAGCACAAGTTTCTGTCTGACGGCTCCCTCAAGAGGTGCAAGGCTCATTGGGTTCTCCGTAGTTTCACCCAACAGCGTAGTGTTGACTTTGATAAGACCTTCTGCCCCAAGGTGAAGCCTGCCACAGTTCGCACAATGCTTTCCCTAACGCTCTCCCGCCGATGGCCTGTTCATCAGCTCGATATGAAGAACGCTTTCCTACATGGAAACCTGACAGAGAGACAGTGTATTGCAAGCAGCCTTCTAGGTTCGAGGACTCCGCTCACCCAGACTTTGTTTATCATCTGAACAAGTCCCTATATGGTCTCAAGCAAGCATCTCGCGCCTGGTACAGTCGAATGGCTACATACTTGCTCTCCCTTGGGTTTGTCGAAGCCAAGTCCGACACCTCGCTCTTTGTATGCAAGTGTGGATCATATATAGCTTACTTGTTGCTCTATGTTGATGACATCGTAGTCCTCACAGCTTCCTCACCCGGTCTCCTTCGACGGACCATCTCAGCTCTTCAGCAGGAGTTCGCCATGAAAGACTTGGTGAACTGCATCACTTCCTTGGTATTCATGTTTAGCGATGTGGTGATGGATTGCTCCTTTCTCAGCGACAGTTATATGCTGGATATCCTTGACCGCACCGGGATGGTAGACTGCAAGCCGTGCTATACTCTGGTGGACACCAATCCGAAGGTTGCCGCAGCTAAGAGGGCACCTATGTATGATGCGTTTGACTTTCACAGTCTTGTTGGAGCCTTACAGTACCTAACATTCACGCTGTCACAAATTGGTTATGTTGTACAAAAAGTTTGTCTTCATATGCACGACCCCCGCGAGCCTCACCTCACCGTCCTGAAGCGAATTCTTTATTATGTTTGAGGCACTCTCCACCTTGGTCTCCTGCTGCGACCGTCCAATTCGACTGAACTTATGGTCTACACTGACGCTAATTGGGTTGGTTGTCTGCTCACCAGCAAGTCCACCTCGTGCTATGTTGTGTTCCTCGGCGACAACCTCATGTCTTGGTCCTCCAGGTGCCAGAACACAGTGTCAAGATCCAGTGTCGAAACCGAGTATCGCGCAGTGGCTAATGGAGTTGTTGAGGCCACCTAGCTACGCCAGCTCCTTCTAGAGCTTCATGCTCCTCTCCGGCGTGCCACACTGGTGTACTGTGACAACATCAATGCAGTCTATATGACTTCCAACCCCATTCAGCATCAACGAACTAAGCACATTGAGATCAATCTTCACTCGTCTGGGAGCGCGTTGCCATTGGTGATATCTGTGTCCACTCCATTCACAAAGTTTAGGTCCAGTCTAAACGTGGCCTGTAGGGCTGGCCCATGGGCTCTAGCCGCCCAGGCCAGATGGCAGGGCTGCCTTGGTATTATAGTAGTTAATCTCTTATATTAGGCAAGGATACTTGTTGATTAGGATATAATAATATAACCCTACATCAGCCCCTTGCCTATATATGTTGTACCCCATTGTAGACTATCAATCAATCTACTATTCGTGTGCCAATTCATGTTCTCACACGTACAACAACGCGAGCATTGCATACTAGTACTTTACTTCAATACTTATATAGGACAATGGAAAGAATATGTTGTACAATGTCAAATGAATTACACAGCGCTTATACATTTACTATTGATAGCGTATAACAACGGCACAAATATCTCGAATAGTATTTGTATTGCATAATAACTAAACTGAATTACAGGACCATTCGAAATACACTAGTGCCCACTTTTGGATGAATAAAAACCAGTCCAATCCACGTGAATGGGCCAAGAATTAAGTCCAAAATCCTGGCACCTAAGTGTGGATTACGTCAATATTTGGTCCATCCAAACAGGCGCTAAAACTAATTTACATCACAAGAAACTTCCTCTGGCAAGCTAGGAGGAATTCCACTTCATCACATACATGAAGGGCAACAGATGAATCACTCATGGTTACCAAAATCATCTTTGAACATTTCATTTGATGCTTGCATAGTGCAATCAGCAACGCTGTCAGTTGTATAAGTAGATGTCCAACACTGAGGTATCTGACGAGGACACCGGCAAAAATGCTCCTTTACAATTCCTGACCATCAAAATCTGGTCTCACAGGATAATCAAGACCCTGTAGAGCTGGAATTCTTCTCAAATCCTCTTCTGAGTATGCAGGGATGAACCAATATTTTCTGTCATTTCCAAAAACCTGATAACAAAACGTTGGTCAAATGAAGTCAGATAGATTTGTACGAAAGTAACTTGCATAAGCTGGTATTAGCAGGCAATTGCTATCATCGCTACTGTAATGGCAGGTCTATGCCCAAGGCTACCAAGGCTGGAAGGCATGCCCAAGGCTACAAAGGCTGGAAGGCATCTTCTTTGCAACTTCTATTTTTTTCCTACATTGTTCTGATTAGGTTCCTAAGATATAATGGTTATACAGTAGTTTTTTGCCTGGGTTGATTTTGTCCATCAATATAATATGTAGAGAGGCCCATTGCTATTGATATTCTTTCTCCTGGAAAGAACTATATATAAGCTTAAATCCTCAACACACTGAGGGTATGGTCTGCAGCCAGCCATCTTATAATGACGCACCTAACACAGGCAGTATTATGGTTACAAAGTAAGAGGAACAAAAAGAAAAGTGATGTTGAATATATGTTCATAAAATACAGTGACTTCAAAAAGGACTGCAAACTTTGTTGGGTTTTCCATTGATTTTTCACTGATTTTGGCATTTTAGGAACAAGAGAATACAAGGAATCATAAGTGAATTAATGAAATTTTACCTTAGACAATTATATCACCACTTAAAAAATGATCTGTAGTATATTACACTCAAAATTTGTGCAGCTCCAATCAGTAAGATTACATGCCTTGCTGCTCAGACAAGTTAGACACTTTGCGTTAATTCATCTCCAACACTTTCATTGTATTAGTTCATGTCCAACAGTTTCAATCAGTGTGCCACATCAAGTCTTGAATAACCACAATCTCACAATGTTTTTGTTATACAAATAAGACAAAATCTATCATGGATGTCTCAGCTACTTGCATCTTCACATGCAGTAATAAAATTATATATGTTGGTGCATGATTACTATAAAATGAGCAAATAATTGACGGAAGTTCTTAAAACTAAAAATCTAGTACAGACTAACCTGAGCAAAGTTCCTCTTCCGGCCAAGATCATATATCCAATGTGGAGTTGTCTTCTTCTCATATGCCTGTACATCAAGGTAACAAATTAATGTCATATTCTACATTAAAAAATGCTTAAGAACATAATGCTAGAAGCTTGCCTCAATTGTTGTTGTATTAGCAGAAACAAGTGAAATATGCATAATCATAAAACCAAAAACGCTCAAGGAAAACGCCAGATTCAGCACTGCAAGAAAGAACAATTTAGTTGATACCTGAAGAATCATACAGAGCATTTTTTCTTTATATATAACTGTAATGCAATTACCAAAGGTGAGAAATGTGGTTGCAAGTGCTGCAGGACTTCCTGGGATCTCCACATCACTGAAGAAGGCTATGAAGTGAGGCAATAAAGAGAGTGTGACAAGAGTTGTCTCGAGGAAGGTGTAAAACTGCATGGCACCACAAAATGAAAATGGTTTTACTTTTCAGAACAACAGAATAAACATAGCAATGTGGAGTGAAACAGAACAATTCACAACAGATCTAAAAGCCAAGCACTTAGCAGCAGTGTTTACATTATTAACATTATAAACAGAATGTGATTACACTACAGTGGTAACATCAAGCTTTCAGCTCTCACTTAGCATATCTTACTGCTGTTTTCCATGTTACACAAGGTGTAACACAACTGAGCTAGCACTTAGTGATTCAAAATTATTAATTTTTTGTTACTAATGCTTTAATTCTCTGAGTTAAGTGTGTGGTGTGAGTGTTTGTAAGGTCTCTCCCTCTCACTCTCCTCAATAGAATTATAAGCAGCTCTCCTACAAGTTCCAAAAAAAATGTTTTTAATCAATGAGGATCAAAATGGTTAGTAGAAGTCACTAGTGACAGGTTTCTACTACATAAATGAGTTTTTTTTTTGGCCAAGGGTGCTAACAGACTATGGTATCACGTCAAATCAAAACATTATGCACAAGCTCAGATGGGATTGTGTTCTCTGCCAGCTTTGGATTGAGGAGGATCTAGAACACCTATTCTTTGGGTGTGCTTTCGCCACAGCGTGCTGGGCTAGAATTGGCATTCACTGGGATACAAACATGGGTCTATACCCGAGAATAGCCCATGCCAGACAAGCTCTTAATCTCCCCTTCTTCATGGAGATCATTGTCATTGCGTCATGGGGAATTTGGAAATCAAGGAACGACAGAGTCTTTAATGGCTCACAGGTGACAATAGCGTCTTGGTTTGTAAATTTCAGAGCAACATCCCACCTGCAAATGGTTCGTTTTAGAACTGACCTTAGGTCAGCTTTCTGCTTCTGGTTAGATGCTTTTAGTTAAAAGAACTCTATAAGTATCTGGTACCTTTATTTAAAATGAAATGAAAATTTGATGTGCTGTGGGGAACTCCCCCACAGTTTTTGCCGTCAAAAAAAAAATTATGCAATTCATTTCATGTTTCATCTGATTCATTATGCCAAAACAGGGAAGAAAGGTTGTTTTGGAGAATCTTATAGATGAAAAATGATAGCTTGGCATTTAAACATTTATATGAAATACTAAGTATCACAAATAGTATCACAAATTAGATAACACTGACATCATGAAAGCTAAGTCGGCCGTTCTGAAGCCAGTGTAGTGATATTTATGTCACCTCTATAAGCATAAATAGTTTATGACAGCTTTGATGTTGTTTTGTTGATACTGCCTAGGCCCTGTTTGGATGCACCAACTAACCTTTAGCTGGCTAATTTTAGCTATAATGCATCCAAACAACCCACAGCTAAACCTCTAAAGTTTAGTTGGAGGCCAAAATGTACACAATCCAATTAGCTGTTTCAACCCAGCTAAAACCGGCTAAAAGGTCTAAATGACCAAACTATCTCCAACTAAAGTTTAACTAAAACATCCAAACACATCCAGCTAAAGTTTAGCTATCTAAACAATAGTATTAATGAGGGGTAGCATGGTCAAGATTTTGAATTAGCTAGAGCATCCAAACACCCCAGCTAAAGTAAGCTTTAGCTAGCTAAACTTTAGCTCTATCAATTTGCTAGCTAAATTTGAGTTGGGGTGCATCCAAACAGGCCCCTAACTAGTTCACCAATACACTGTAACATTGTTATATCTATTTCTGAAACCTGAGATATAATTAGGCACCAGGCACAGTGAATAAAAAAGGACATGCCATTGTTGCAGAGTGAACAGCACAATCTAGGTCAATTAATTGATTTTGTGAAACTATTAATTCATATAAGCGGGAACAACTGTTTTGAGTGACCATCTCCAGTTTTAACATGTGTTGCGTATGTGCATGTTCAGTTTTGTAAGGTCAAGAACATTATTTACATGGATAATTTCTGATATGCTAACTGCAACATGTAAGAGATTTAGTTTTAAGTGGAGAACAGAGGAGATTGAACAAATGTACTTGGATTTTGAAATTTAAGTTATATAGGGATAGGGAAGCGGCTTTAGCTATTTGGTTTTAACAAAAGGAAAAAAAAAACTTTAGCCATTTGGTTAACTGATCAAGCAGCAACCTGGGTTAGCAAGGATACTATAGTTATCTCAGAGGAGTTTAGCTACTTATGTTCCACACATGTTACAAGAGTTTATCTATTAAGCAGTGTAATCCAAAAGCAGAAACTGATACAGTACTGATGATTAATCAAACGCAAAAACAATTCATTTCAGACATATTTAGTTTTACATTCAAAACTTATGGAAACATGTGGACATTGCAGAAAAGCTAGAAGAAAATCTTTCTTATTTAGACAGGGTTAAAGCATTAGCCATAAATATTGCATATCCTGTCAGCATTATAGGAAATGGCAAGTTGCCCACAATTTGGATCATTCTAGGATAGAACTTAAAAAAATATGACCAGCCTATGAGGAACTAGGTGGTTTTTACTAAGAAGAAAATATGCACACAAATTTAAGCTGAGAAAGGACATCAACTGTGATTGGGTGCACGACCACATCTCCCACCCAACCAGTTGAGCTAGACTCACTTCCTACATTATAAAACTTAGGAGATGCCCAATGTTTTCATACTGTAACAGTTAGCTCCTCAGACCCCAAGTTAGGGAGCTGTCAGCCACAGTTCAAACTTCAAACCCTGGTGCACGAAAATAAAGGCCCGGCTCCTCACTGACAACCCAAAATAATAATAATCGCAGTGTGGCATACTGTATTAGGGATTTTTAACTTTTTGCCATTCTTACGGAAGCCGCTCCTTCGATAGCCACTCTTATACGCGCCAACTCGGATTTGCCACAGAAAACAGTAATCGTCCAACATTTTTGCCATTTTCACTGACGTGGCTCGACACCTCAGCGCATCAGCGTGGCACTTGACGTCTCCGTTTGTCTCGGTCTTTAAGCCCCAAACGGTGCAGCAGCTGTCCGTCACCCATGCATGTGTTGAGGACAGATGCATGCACGGAGCGCGGCGAGCTCGGGCCAGGCGGCTCTCACGGGTGGCCATGGCCGCACAGACGAGCTCGGCCGTGGTGGTGCACGGAGGTAGCCATGGCTGCGGGCGAGCTTGACCTTGGCGAGCGGCGGCGATGGCGAGCTTGGCTCAGGCCCAGGCGCACGAGCAACTAAGAGCAGCAAGAGCACGTCGATGGAGGTCGTGCGGCCGTGCCCTGCGCGCGCCACAGTTCACACGGCCACACCATGCTCATGCACGCCCACGCACTTAGCCACACACAAGTACACAACACACGCACGCTGCATGCACTCTGCCCCATGACCATGAACGAGAGAGAGAGAGCAGCATGCGCCGCCCCACCAAGCCCACCGCGCCGTCGTCCGAGGCCGACACGTACAGGATGCCCAACCTCGTCGCCCGACTCATGGGCATCGACGGCCTGCCAGACCAGCACCGGCCTCTCGCCGTCGCCGGCGCAGCACAAAAAGCCCGGCGGGAGCCACTGGGCAGCCTCCGCTGCAACATGGTCGCCGAGGCCCGGTCACTGCCGGACACGCCGCGCGCGTCGTGGGACAGGCCTAGGCCGCGCACTACATATCAATTGCCAACTCGCTCACGTCCTCCGGCAAGAAGAAGGAAGAAGAAGGATGCTGCCTGCGGATCAAGAAGCCCGCGGCATGCCCGGCGTCCGCGCACTACGACGTCGTCGTCGCCATCAACAGCGGTGGCTGTCTGCGCCCGTGTTTCCTCCTCGCCGCTGGAGGAGGACCTGGAGTACAGCGGAGCGCGCCCTTTGCCATGGACGGCTGGGGCGTAGCTGCTCAGCCGAGGCGCCTCCGCTGCTGCTGCTGAGCCCCGTGCTGGTTCCCGCGGCGCTGCTGGCGTGGCTCGCCGCCACGGGCGCAGTCGCGTCGGCCGCGCTGGCCCTCAGAGCCCTGTCCATCCTGTCGACGCTTGGAGCGCAAGGCCGCCGCGACGAGCCCGAGCGACGACGGCGGCGAGAGAGACTGCAGCAGGGCGTGGGGAAGCGACGCGTCGGGGAGCACGCCGTGCTGCAGTCCGCTCTCTGAACCATCAGGCGGGGCCATGGACGACGTCGGCACGAGCGCGGCGACGACGACGGCGGTTGCTCCGACAGTGCCGGCGTCCGCGGCCACGGCGACGCCGGTGCAGCAGGGCTGATGCTGCCGCGTCGCGATGGGCATGCCAGCCCGTCGTCCCCGGCGACGACGGCGTCGCGAACAAAGGTTGGGCGGGGACGGGGGAGGACGAGGAGAGGAGATCGAGCGTGGATCCGCGGAGCGCGGACTTGGAGGCGGCGACAAGCACGGCGTTTTGATGCGCGCGCCGTCACGCGGGCCCGCTGGGACCTGGGAGTCACGTGCAGACGGGCTGCTGCTGGTGCCGTTAGCATGGAGAGACGGAAACAGCCAGAGGAGTCAAGTGCCACGCTGGCACGCTGAAGTGTCGAGCCACGTCAGCGAAAATGGCAAAAATGTAAGACGATTACTGTTTTCTGTGGCAAATCCGAGTTGGCGCGTATAAGAGTGGCTATTGAAGGAGCGGCTTCCATAACAATGGCAAAAAGTTAAAAATCCCACTGTATTAACGGTGTGGCCATACAGGGGTAGTGGCAGTGGTCGCGGACCAGGTATCAGTGCAGGCCTATAGGAGTCAAGCCTGGATCCAGGGTCTTATCTGGGTGGTGTGTTTCATTGCACTATTTCCAAGAGTGGCACATCAACATTACAAGTTTGATCGATGAATGAAATAATCACTCTCAATGCATAGTTTCATCTCACAGTTTCATAAGCTAATGACAGCTTTAGATAGTTACAGTGTTGTGATCAAATGTCATATGAAAAATGAAGGTACTTTCAATATTATAAATTAAGTATGAGCATACAAAAATGGTTAACAAAACTAGTTTTATTTACTTCAATATTCATATATATGTAATAGAGTCAAATATGTAAAATAAAGAGTTAAATGCATCAACGGTCCTCAAACTTGTAACGATGTGTCACTTAAGTCAACGACATTTGAAAATGCATTTCTAGGTCCTAAACTTGTCAAGTGATGCACCGTTGGTCCATATCAGACACATGGATGTTTCTTGCTGATGTGGCATGCCAACATGACATGCTTTTTGACATTTAACTCCTCTCCTTCCCTCTTCTCACTTCAATAGATCCTTATGTACTTCTTCTCTCATGCCGAGCCCAGCCCATTGTACGCCGTGGCTACCTTCACCTCATTGTTGCTCGACTGTGCATCGCCGTTCCACCCCACCACTGGCCCGCACCTAATCATCCATACAGCGCGGGAGCTTGTCACCGCCATCGAGGCGCACAGAGAAGAACACGGAGAGCGCGGTGACAGGTCGGTGGTCAAAGAAGAGTGGCTTGCCGCGCGCGTAGCAGTGCTAATCCATACCCTCATTGTGCCACATGATGCGGTCACCCCTATAGCATGCGTGCGTGGACCAGCCGGGTCGCCAACCATTAGACAATACTCCCTCCATTCCATACTATAAGACGTTTTAACTTTTTTGGTATATCCATTTTATTACTAGTACGTATCTAGGCATATGTACCAAAAAAGTCAAAGCATCTTATAATTTGGGATGTAGGGAGTAAAAGATATGACAACTACTGTCACAGTTAATTACTCATATGTGCATGCATGCATGCATAAAGAAATAGCTAGCTTCCTTAATATGCGCTAGCAGCAGTAGCATGATGCGCTCTGCAGCAGCGAGGCGAGGGGAGCCTTGGCGTCCACAAGTCCAGTCATCGTGAGAGAAAAGGCGAGCAATGAGAAAGGAAAGATGAGTGCTTAAATGTAGAAAAATATGCCAGTATGCCACATCAGCAAGAAATGTCCACGTGGTTGGCATGGACTTGTGGTGCATCATTTAACAAATTTAAGGACCCATAAATGCATTTTTAAAGTTTGCGAACCTAAGTGACACATGCTTACAAGTTTGAGGACCTCTGGTGCATTTAACTCTAAAAATAAATTATATATAGCGCATGATAAACAAGGAGGCACGATGGGCAACGAGTATCGAGCCGCACGAGATAGGTCAAAACACGTGGACTGGAAACTCCCGTTTAGGAATAATTCATCGTCATTTAGGAAATAAATAAATACAGTATTATTAGAGTTTGTTTAGGAAGGGAGAATCCAATCTATAAGGATCTCTCTCGTAGTTGCTTTAATTACAAGTCCTATAGGGACTCTAAATAGGAGAGGGGTGTAATCAATCTAATCAAGAAAAGAATAGAGTAAAAGCTCCTTCCCCTCTCCCTCCCTCCCTCCCTCCCTCCCTCCCTCTCTCCCTTGTGCGCCGCCGCCCTGCCTTAGCACGCTGCCGCCCTCTGCCCAAGCCACCGCCGCCCCAGCACCTTTCCCCACGTTGCCTCCACCCCCTGCACTACCATAGCCGCCGCCCTACGCCCTCACCCCCCAACAAGCCCATCACAGAAACTATGAGCTCTCAATGGAGGTTAGATGTACTTTCATTCACCAGGAAAGTGTCAGTTCTCAACTGAAGTTTCATTGGGATGAAACTCATCTCCTCTTAATTTCTTTGGCACCTCATCACCTTTGTTGATGTGTCACCATTAATAAATGAGGATGAAACCCCCACTAAGATTGGCCTTGTGCAATACCATGGGGCCATCTTCCACCACTGACCAAGTTTTTATATAAAAACTTAATGCATCAACCACAAACTTTGAAACCCAAAGGTCAATCTATCTTCCTACTCAAAAAGGAGCATATATCAGGTATAGTAGTATACCAGGAAGAGAAGAAAGTATTTGTAGTTCAGCGCCCCAACACAATTAACAACCCACACACAATGATGATCCATCTTAAGAACGCATCTTCCACCTAAAACCATGTAGGGGCAAAGCACACAAAAATATATTAGCCATTTCATGACAGCTACCAAAACATAAAGCTGATCCTAAAGATTAAACCATATACTTACAAACAGAGCAATGGTGGCACCGAGGTGGCTTCAACTGGTTGCACTTCCTACAGTACCTAACCCTTGGATTTGCCATATTGCCAAGAGCCACAGATTGCTGTGAGTTCATCTGGCTACTGAACTCTGAGCTAGCGAGAGGAGCAGTTTCTCCCCTCTCCACATCAAAATCAAGATTCCAATTTGGTGGAACAGAACCAGGGTCAGTGAACACGACAGAAAAATAACTCCATAAAAGCATAGCAAGCTGCAAAACAGAAGTAAATTATCTTATTAGCACACTATAAACAAAACTGAGAAAGAATGGTGTAAGATAATTTTACTAGTGTTCACAGTTAACTACTCCCTCCATCCTAAAATAATTATCGTTTTCGCTTCCCATGAAATAACTTTGACTAACTACATATTAATATTTGTGTTACATGATTAGTATCATCGGAAAGATATTTAAATCTAGTTTTTTAACAAATTTATTTGAAGATATAAATATTGCACGCATTTTCTACAAATCAAGTCAAATATGCGGCATGGAAACAAAAAACGACAGTTAATTTAGGATGGAATAAGTTGGTACACAAAGCACCAAAAATTCAGCCAACCTTATGGTTCTATAATCAATAGTGCTCAAATGCATTTTATCAGATCATCTAAGAAGCATAATCCATTTTAACATTTGGAGTAACCTCTATTAAACAAATCTACCATGTTGTCAGAAAACATATTAGTAATAAACCAATAATGTAACCGAATCAAGACAGTCCCATCCAGCGATATCCAAAATCGAGATATAACAAAATTGGTTCCAAGAACTAAGATCGGCACCCAATGATACCGAATCCCGCTCGTATGCTACAGCAACGTGAGGATACGCACCAGGAAGTGGAAAAGGAGTAGGACGGCGAGCGCGGCGAGAGTGATGCATGCCGCCGATGAAGAGGGCGGGGCCGTAGTTGCAGAGGACGACAGCGTAGTAGGTGACGCCGACGATGGCGAGGACGAGCAGGATCATGATGGAACCCAGCCCACGGAGAGCCGTGCAGAACCGAAACACGTTCCACGCCATCGCGACCCCGGCCGATCTGTACATGGTCCCCCCGCCACCGCCGCCTCCGGCACGGCTGCCTCGGGCAACCAGGGAGGAGGAGCGAGCAAAAAACCGGCGCCCCCCGCTGGATGATCCAGGGAAACGAGGTGTCGGAGGAGGATTGGGGATTTCAGATTAAGACGAAGACGGGGGCAGCAGGGCAGGTCAGAGCTGGAGGTGGACCTCGCCGCGTTCTTGTTCTTTGCTTCTAGATTTGCTTCGGTAACGCGTTCTACGTTTTCCTTGTCGGTTGGTCCTATTTTGAAAGCGAATTAGTAACCGAAACCTTATGAAATTCGTTTAAAAAATGATAAATTATGTCAAATACTAAGTCCATTTATATCTCTACTAAAAGACAAACATGATAGGCCTGATCGGTTGCCAGCCAATCTTTGCCGAGCCAAAACATAGGTAAGTTCAAAAGATTTGACGTACAATTGATTTAGAGCCAAAACATTGATAATTTTCTTAAAATATTGGCAAGACAACATTTTACTCTCTTATTGGTAGTCAATCAAACAACAACCTTGCTTGTCTTACCGAAATTTTAGCATGCCATAATATTCGTATGCCTACATTTTTGCTTGCATTAAAATTGTCATGGCAAAAAATGTTGTTCAACCAATCAGGCTCGAGAAGATATGCACGTCCTGTTTAGATGTCTGAAAAGAAGGGCTGATTTCGTCTGATGCTGATAGAGGAAAATATTGTTATATGTCTAAAAAAAATCCGAAATCAAGATAAGTGAACAGGGCCATAGAACAAGGACGTTGCTAGAGCGTGCACGCGCAAGATTTGGACCTTCCGCGCCCGTACCTCCTCTACAGCATTTGCTTCGCCCCTAGCTTTAGCACCCTCGCCCCTACCCGGTCGTCGTGCTACGGAGGCCTCCCTCTTCCCCCCTCCCCACCCCCTCCCCCCCGGGGCGCTGGTTTTCATCTCTAATTCCGGCGACCGAGCTCATCGCCATCTTCCCTGATTCTGGCGACCGAGCTCCCCCGCCTCGACCTCCCCGGCTGCCTCCATCGCCACCAGGACCCGAAGCCGCCCGCCTCCATCCCCACCGCCTAGTCGGCCTTTCTCCCCCGGCCGGCCTTCTATACCCCACCGGAGTTGGGACAGAAGGGGTGGGTGAAAGGTCCAAAGAGGCTGGAGGGGTGAATAGTCTAATTAAAAATCTACAAACAACACTTGACCGATTTAGTAAAACAATTAAGCGAAGCGAATGCTAAGTTAGCCTACAAAAATACAAGCCGCCTAACCGTTTTAGTTAAGTCTCTAGTTTCACACAACAAGTCTAGGTCACTACAACTAACTGGGCCTAAGTGAAACAAGTTAGAAGAGCAACCACTACAAAAGTAAGTACACAAATATAAAGAGAGAGATGTAGTGATGTTATACTGCCCAGTAGTGAAGATGGCCAATCACCGAAAGAAATACCAATACACTCGAAAATGATGGTCACAATGAAAACCAAAGCCAACACAATTGAAACAAAGAATTTATCCCGAGATTCCCGTGCTTGTCGGCACGCTAGTCCCCGTTGCGTCGACCGCTACTCGGTGGCTCGGTGGTTAATCGACAACAAATGTCAAGTTCAACAAATGAGCGCCATAAGAACCTACCACGAGCAAGGTAACTCAGTGACGCAAGCAATTTAATAGTGCTACCTTGTGGCTCTCCGTCGGGGAAGGTGCCAACCGCTCACAAGTCCACCGGGAGTGGGCCGGAGACAATCTCCAACTCTTCCAACTCCTCCGCTGCTCTAAGACCATCTAGGCGATGGCAATCACGAAGAGTAAAAAGGAGAAATCCACAGCAGCAATGATCAACAAGTGCCTAGAGATGAACTAGATGAACAAATGCACTTGGATCACTCCCTAACACACTTTGGATGAGAATCAAGCACAAGAGTGAGTAGAAGAGGGTTGGGAGGCTGAAGAGATGCTTAGCAACGAGTGAAATGTGTCCAGTGAAAAATTAGCCGTTTTACTCTGGAAATGTGCACACCGTACGCTCTTGAGTTTACACCGGACGCGTCGGTGCTTGTCTGGTGTACCGCTCGCTGACACACGTACTGGCCATTTGAATTTCCCTGTTGCGCGCCTTCACACTGGACGCATCCGGGTTCACACCAGACGCACGGTCAGCAATGTCTGGTGCAGTTCCGGTAAGGTTCCAGAGAGCGCAAAATCACACCATTCGGTGTTGCTCCACCGAAACAAGCTCAGTGTCCGGTGCTACACAGTCAGTTTTCTGAGAATCGCATAGTGAACACCGGATGCATGAACAGTGTTTGCTCTATGTCCAGTGCGCTCAAACGTGTGTCCGATGATAAATTCACTGAGGAACCCAAGAGCGCAGACTAGTACACCGGACGCGTCCGGTGTTCTCTTATCGGACACGTTCAGCGTCCAGTGCTCACCAGAACATGCTCTCAAGTCCTACTATCTTCCCTTGCTCTTAAGTGCTAGCATCTAAGTGATATACTCTATTTGGGACAAATGTTAGCCAGTTTTCTAAGCAAATTTCAAGGGCAACTTCACTGAATTCTACCTCTCAAACTTCACCGCGTTTTCAAATGTGCCAACACCACAAAGGGTTCTACTATTAAGTGTAGGGTGTGTTAGCATTTTTCAAAGCAGTTTTGCGGGCTTTATGTTAGTGCCCTAGACCTACATGTATATGCTCAAGCTAATTCAACTAGAGGCACTTGATGACCGAGATAACAAAAGAATTTCTCCCCTCTTAATAGTACGGTCATCTATCCTAAATGTGATCACACTCTCTACAGTGTCTCGATCACCAAAATGGAAAGAGCCCTATTGATTATACCTTTGCCTTGAGCTCTTTTCCATGATTCAAGTTAAGAAGCACTTGATCAAACCAGTGGCGAAACGAGGATTTAGAGTTAGGTATTCCCATCTTCTAAATAAAAATTTAGTTTAAAGATCTAAAATATTATTTATATAGATAATTAAGTGGTTTAGGCACAACTCCTCAGAGCTTTTTTCATAGCCAAACCAGTTTTATAGGAGCCACACTTTGTTTTTTTAATAAAAACCGGCTCCTCCACAGAAACATTTGCAGGACTTCTCCGGTGAAGTTAGAGTAGGAGCTACCAAACAAGGCATAGAAGATAAATGAAACAATAATAAGAAACTATAGAATGCTTAAAGAGAAATACAATTTTGTTCAAATTTTGTGATCAGAACATGTTGCTCTCAGGCAGGCCAGGGACCCATTGACGCTCGTCGGGAATAGCTAAAGTGGATTGGATTTGAAGAATTGTTGTCACGCTGTGTTGCTTGTCAGGAGGGTCACGCATGTCGCACGGAGCCAGGAGCCTAGGATTTAATGGATTAAGGAATTTTAGAAATATTTTATATATAGTAAGAAATTATCTGAAGGTGAGAACGTACAAAAGGCTTAATGGTCCCAAGGGAAGAGAGGAGGATGCATTGACATGTCTGTGGGCTGAGTTTCTACTCATGAATCAGAGAATTAATAACAATATATATTATACAAATAAGTATTGGAAAAAGTCTACATCACCCCCTGAGGTTTGGGGAGGTGTCTACTTAACCCTCTAAACTATAAAACCAGCTATTCAGCATAATAAAGTTTGCAAAACCGGTCAATTTACCTCCTGGAGTGGTTTTGCCAAGCGGTTTTGCTTATGTGGCACTGGTTTTGCTTGCGTGGCGGTCTTGGTCACATGTTTTAGGCACCGTGGCGCTTGGGCCCGCTTGCCAGATGCCTGTTTGCCCCCAGTACGTGTGCTCAGGGTTGATAAAGCAGCCGCGACGGCGCGAATGCAGCGGACGGAGCAAGGACGGGGACGACGACGACCGCCGCTGCCGCTGCGACACGGCGGAGAAGAAGCTGGAGGCCCAGCGCGAGGTGCTGCTGCTCCTCGCCATCCTCGTCGCCACGCTCACCTACCAGGCGGGGCTCATGCCGTCGGGCGGGTTCTGGTCGGAGGACACCGCCGCCGCCGGGCACCGCGCGGGCTACCCAGTGCTCCGCGACAACTACCCACCCCGTTACAACGCCTTCTTCTACTGCAACGCAGCGAGCTTCATGGCGTCCGTGGCGCTCATCGTCTTGCTCGTCAACCCCAACCTATACAGGCCGGGGATCCACTGCTACGCGCTCTACGTGTGCTTGGTGATCGGCATGTTCGGGCTCATGGGAGCCTATGCCGCCGGGTGTTAGTCTATTAGGACCGTCTAGGCATAGATCCAGTGGGGTAAACAATGTCCATTCAACGTAAAACAAGAAGAACGGGAGTAGATCGGGAAGGTGGGAGTACATGTGTGTTCATACCATCCGAGGGGAGAGGCTTGGAGGGGCTGGATGCAGATCCCGACGCGGCCATCACTGGTTCGTTGGTGAAGTCTGCGCACGGGCAGCGATGGTCGGGGAAGAGGTGACGCAGTGGCGACCGTCGGAGAAGTGGAGTTGGAGCAGTGCAGTGGAGACGGTGACGGCAGCTGGTGGCGTTCCCGTCACTAGCTGCGCCCCTCTCTAGATCGGAGTTAGGGTTTGTCGGTGGGGAAGGTCGGCTCACGGTGAACCTCGTACTGAGAACCACCGGCCCCCACCTCTATTTATGTTGCGCAGTGTGACAGGGGCCCTCCAGCCATTAGTGGGCTGGGCGCCCCCGATCAGGGCGCGAGTCAAGGGCCCAACTAGGCCGTTGGGTCCAGTTAGGTGTGGAGATCAATCTAACATTCTCCCCCTTGATCTCTCAGCATATCTTTAACTTTTAAACTTTAATACTTTTATATTTACTTATTCCATCACAAATTAGTGCATAGAGCATGCTTCATCGTCACGGTCAATCGCCGATAGATTTGACAGCTACAACACACCTTTCTGTTCTGAAACAGTAACTTAACTTTTGGGCCATGTATTTGTTTAGGAGTCACAGGCTTTCCCTTAAACCCATGCCGGCTACATGTTCTTTGAACACGTTGGGTGGTAAGCCTTTTGTAAGCGGATCCGCGAGCATCTTTACAGTACTTATGTGCTCAAGACTTATGATTTGATCCCGGACTTTATCCTTCACAACATAGTACTTTATGTCAATGTGTTTGGCAGCACCACTTGACTTATTGTTGTGAGCATACTGTACTGCTGGTTCATTATCGCAGTATAACTTCAGTGGTCTATAGATGTCGTCAACCACCTTTAAATCGGGTATGAACTTCTTTAGCCAGTTCACCTGCCCAGTAGCCTCATAACATGCAACAAACTCGGCATACATTGTGGACGATGTAGTGACGGTTTGTTTTGAGCTTTTCCATGAAATAGCTCCCCCAGCGAGAGAATCCCGACGTCGACTTTCTGTCATCTCCCACATAATCAGAATCTGAGTACCCCACTATATTTAGTGATTCTGATTTTCTATACGTTAACATAGGTCTTTTGTTCCTTGCAAATAACGCAATACTTTCTTTACCAAATTCCAGTGTTCAATTCCTGGCTTACTTTGAAATCTGCCAAGTAACCCGGTTACAAATGCTAAGTCAGGGCGCGTACATACTTGAGCATATTGTAAGCTTCCGACAGCTGAAGCATATGGAACCGTTTTCATGCGATCGATCTCATATTGGTTCCTGGGGCATTGATGATCCCCATATCTGTCGCCCTTGACTATAGGAGCAGGTGAGGGACTACATTTGTGCATACTAAATTTCTTTAGAACTTTTTCAATGTATGCCTTTTGTGACAGTCCTAATACCCCTTTATTTCTATCTCGGTGAATCTCGATCCCTAGAACGAACGACGCTTCACCAAGATCTTTTATATCAAAATTTGAGGACAAAAACTTCTTTGTCTCCAGCAGTAGACTGACATCACTACTAGCAAGTAAGATATCATCCACGTACAGGATTAGGAAGATATACTTTCCATTCTTAAACTTTGAATAAACACAATTGTCCTCAACGTTCTCTTTAAACCCAAAACTTTTAATTGTACTGTCAAACTTCAAGTACCACTGCCTTGAAGCTTGTTTTAACCCATAAATCGATTTCTTTAGGCGGCATCCCAACTGTTGTTTACCCTCCATGACAAAGCCTTTCGGTTGTGCCATGTAAACATTTTCTTCTAAATCCCCATTTAAGAATGCCGTCTTTACATCCATCTGATGTAACTCTAAGTCGTAATGTGCCACCAATGCCATTATAATTCTGAAGGAATCCTTACATGAGACTGGAGAAAAGGTCTCATTGTAATCAATCCCTTCTCTTTGCGTAAAGCCTTTTGCCACAAGTCGCGCTTTGAATCTTTCTATATTCCCTCGGGAGTCATATTTTGTTTTGTAGACCCATTTACAGCCTACTGTTTTGGCTCCTTTAGGAATTATTTCCAAATCCCACACTTTATTAGCACTCATTGATTTCATTTCATCTTCCATGGCTGCACGCCATTCTGATGCATGTTCGCTTCTCATGGCTTCTTCAAATGAGGTGGGATCATCCTGCATTTGAAATTCCTCTATTTGATACACTTCATAGTCATCAGAAATAGCAGACCTTCTGACTCTTTGAGACCTTCTAGGGGCCTCCACATTTGGCACATCTTCTGTTTGAGGCTGTGATTGCTCCCCCTCATGTGTGGCAACTTGTTCTGTAGGATTTTGGACAACAGGGCCCTCATCTTCATTTTGTGTTACCACAGAAGGGACAATAACAAGTGCTGGCACTACAATGTCCTGCATCGTCGGTGCAGCAACAACAGGTAGTGAGAAAAATGGCTCCTGAATCGGATTGGGCGCATAGACCCGCTTCTCATCAAAGTCTATTTCTCGAGCTACCATGCTCCCCCTCATCATTTCGTCCTCTAGGAAGGACAGCATGTCTCGTTTCTATAAACTTTGTATACCTATCTGGACAGTAGAAACGAAAACCTTTTGACTTTTCAGGGTAGCCAATAAAATGGCAACTCACTGTTTTGGGGTCCAGCTTCCCAATATTTGGGTTAAATATTTTTGCCTCAGCAGGGCTCCCCCACACACGCAAGTGATTTAGTGAGGGAATTCTTCCTGTCCACAACTCATACGGTGTTTTGGGCACCGACTTACTCGGTACCCTATTGAGAATATGAATGGCTGCCTTTAGCGCCTCCATCCACAAGCTCAATGGCAATGTACAATAACTCATCATACTTCGCACCATGTCCATCAAGGTGCGGTTGCGTCTTTCAGCAACTCCATTCTGCTGAGGTTCGCCCGGCATCGAATACTGGGCTACTATGCCATTTTCCTGTAGAAACCTCGCAAAGGGTCCAGGAACTTGGCCATATGGGGTATGGCGACCGTAGTATTCACCACCACGATCGGATCGGACTATCTTAATCTTTAAATTGTGTTGGTTTTCAACTTCAGCTTTAAATATTTTGAATTTATCCAATGCCTCTGATCTATCTTTAATTGGATAAATATAGCCAAAACGAGAGTAGTCGTCTGTGAATGTTATGAAAGAATCAAAACCATCCACACTTTTCACAGAAAAAGGACCACAAATATCTGTGTGGATGATCTCTAAAATTCCCGCGCTTCATTTGGCACCTTTCTATATTATCTTTACATATTTTCCTTTAATACATTCTCTACATTGCTCTAAGTCAGAGAACTCTAATGGAGGAAGAATTTCATTCTTTATTAATCTCTCTATCCTCCCCCTCGAAATATGGCCTAAACGATAGTGCCATAATTTCGACGATTCATTTTGAGTTCTCTTTCGTTTTCTATTTTCATTTGCAGATGAGAGTACGCTCTCATTGTTGCACGCAACGTTCCCATTATCACATACAACATTCACATCATCACGCAATGTTAACAAATAAAGCTTATCATGTAAGATAGCATTACCAACACATTCATTATTAAATGTTATCTCACATTTGCCATTTCCAAAATGACAACCAAAACCATCTTTGTCCAAAGCAGAAACACTAATCAAATTTCTATTCAAAGAGGGAACATAAAGGACATTTGTCAATAAAAGAATGAAGCCATTGGGAATCGCCAGAGGAACATCGCCAACAACTTCAACATCTGCTAGGACTCCATTCGCGACTTCAATGTGTCTTTCATTTCTTTGCGTAGTTCTCATCGAACGGAATCCCTGCAAGGAATTTGCAACATGAATAGTTGCCCCTGAGTCAATCCACCAAGTACATTTTGAATAATTCACATACAGGGATTCATTTACAAACGTGATAATGTTCTCACCTTTGTTTGCCATGATCATCTTTAGGAACTTGGGACAGTCTTTCTTGTAATGTCCCTTTTCCTTGCAGTAAAGGCATTGATCTTTATCCACTTGAAGATTCTTTTGCTGATGCTGAGGGGGCTTGCCCTGCTGGTGCATTGGAGCCTTTCCCTTCCAGTTAGGATTAAAGTTCTTTTTCTTGTTCACATAGTGGATAGAACCACCATTTGCAACCTTAATCCTTTACTCCTCTTGCACACACATGGCAATGAGCTTCTCCATGTCCCATTTTTCAGGCTGAGCATTGTAGTTGACAACAAAAGTGTCAAACTCTTTTGGCAAAGAAGCAAAAACCAGATGGATCAGGAACTGATCTTTGATGCCCAAATCCATTGGCTTTAGCTTATTTGCCAAATTGCTCATTCTCAGTATATGCTCTCTAATACCACTGTCACCTCTAGTGTACCTTTCTGTGACCAGCTGTTTAATCAGCTGGGTAGCATATGTCTTTGAAGAACCAGTGAACTGATTCTTTATCTTTTTAAGGTACTCAGTGGCTGTGTCACACTTTTCGATTGAACCCGCAATTGCAGGCTCAATGGTGTTCTCTATCACTGCCTTACATTTCTTGTTGGCAATGCCCCATAGCCTATGCTAAAGTTGATAGGCCTCCACTTTGGACTGGTAGTCCCTTTCTTTAGTCTGCCAAGCAGCATCAGCCTCATCATCCCTCACGGGTTGCACAGGCTCTGTGGGACACGGTGTGGAGATAACCCAATCCACCTCACCAAGGACAAAAGCCAGTTCAATCTTTTCTTTTCATTGAACATAGTTGTCACCTTTGAGAGGAGAAATATCCTTAATAGCAGCCATTAAGGAATATCTGCCTGAAATTACCATTCATAACAGTGAGAATATAATAAAAACAATAATAATTGCATGCCTTAATTCCAATGTTGGTCAAAAAATAAAGCATACAATTATTTATGCATTAAATCTACATCACCGTTGGGCAGAAATAGAGATAATACATAATTTAAACCATTAACATCATAATATTGCAATTAATCAACGTTGGTCAGAATAATAACAATATTATAATGCACAGAAAATATTACTTTATCACTTTTCTTTTAAAATTAGATTCTCCCGTTGGTTCGAATTTAATAATAAAAGATATAACAATTAACTTTCGCAGCGGAAACATGAAACAATTCTTTAAACAATATATTCCAGAGGCATTTCATCAATATTCAACTTTTCTATGAACAAGATTATCGTTAAACAAAAATTGTTCAAAGAATAAAATACATTTAATCAACATTGCTTCTGGAACTAATAAAAGGAAGCAGTACAGTTCATTCGGTCTGCAACGGAGCAGTCAATCAGCCAGCCAATCGCGAGCGAGCCATCCAAAACAGCAATCGCGTGCAGCCCAGCTGCATCTTTTTTTTTTATTTGCAGTCTCTGCTCCAATTGCCCGCAGCCCCAGGGCAGTGCGCAGCTCCGGTTACGACTTACGACCATCGGCCCAACGCACGCGCACCCGCTCTCGCCTTCACGTCGCCCAGCAACCTGGGCCTGGGCCGGCAAAGCACTCTCCTGCCTGGGCCAAAAGTGGCCCGACGTAGCATCGGCAGATCAGAGCCGACCAGTTGCATCTGACGGCCAGGAGCGAATATCGGGAGTATAAAAGACCTCCTCCAGCCGTCTGTTACCCTAACCCCATTTCATTTCCTTCTTTTCTGTTCCAGCCGCACCAGCAGCCGGACGGCTCCGGCCATGGAGGTCATCATCGACGGAGGAGGATGCCGGCATCGGACCAAGTCCGACCGGCTCCTCCGCTCTTCCTTTCCTTTCCACTCTTCTCCTCCCCACTATTCTCGTCTCAGCACGTTCGCCGAGCGGCGGCCACCCATGGTGGCTGGAAGAGAAGGTGATGGCGCGACTGTGGGGCCCCTCGCCGGTGCGCGCACTAGCCTTGCGCCGCCGTCGAGCGGCCTTGCAGGCGCGCCCTGTTCCGTTCCGAAGACGCGCACGGCGGCTCGGCTTCTTCCCGTGCACCGACTGAGCGGTGGCGCGGTTCAACTATCCGCGTAATGGCGGTTGCAGCGGCGTGGAGGGTCCCTGGTAGGGCCCTTCACCCGATCTGTTTCCTTTTCTTCTGTTTTTTTTTTGTTAGGTTTGCTCTTTCTGTTCGATCCGAAAACGAATCGTCTCTTTCTGATTTCAATTTCCCCGATCTAGATCTACATCTAGAGAGGCGTCTGATACCATTGTTAGTCTATCAGGACCGTCTAGGCATAGATCCAGTGGGGTAAACAATGTCCATTAAACGTAAAACAAGAAGAACGGGAGTAGATCGGGAAGGTGGGTGTACATGTGTGTTCATACCATCCGAGAGGAGAGGCTCTAGGGACCTGCGCACCTCCATCTATGTGCTCACGCTTGTTGTTGCCGTGCTTGCCTTTGTCACCATGGAGGTAGTCATTTTCTGGGTTTGTCCCTTGCTGAAACAACATCTTTGGACACGGAGAAGAAGAGGCAGCGAAAAAGCAGGAGCAGCAGGCGACGGCACGAAATAGAACCAGGAGACAGAGATGATGCCGCAGGAAAGCAAAACTCTGGGAGACATGGAAGAGCGCCCTGTCACTGGATCATCGTCATGGGAGAGGAACATGTGCGAGTACCTGATGCTGCTAGAAGTGCTTGCTGCGAGCTTGCCCACCATCCGAGAACGCCCAGCACAGCAACCTGCCGAGAACCGCCAAGACCGCGGCC
The DNA here is from genome assembly GCA_038502445.1 of Eremochloa ophiuroides. Lineage (NCBI taxonomy): Eukaryota > Viridiplantae > Streptophyta > Magnoliopsida > Poales > Poaceae > Eremochloa > Eremochloa ophiuroides. The sequence goes on along the minus strand of JAHLJS010000009.1, from coordinate 16,193,764 downwards.
AGGACCTGCCAGTCCACGCTCTACGCCGCGTCCGCCAGGCTGAAATTCTCGTACCTGAAACGGCTGCTGCCACTCCCAGCAAGCCAGCGCCAGGCGCGGTCAGTGCCCGGTCTTGGATGCCCCGGAACTCCTCGTCAGCCTGGAATATCTCCAGCCGCTGCGCCTTCCCCGCCTTTTCCTTGTACGTGCCCATGTGCTCTGCCATCCACTTCTCGTGCCGCAACACCAGCGCGGCGGCGGCAGCTTGATCGCCTCGTCCGCTCGCTCGGTCCAGAGCGGCTATCATCACTTCATCAGGGAGGCATCGGGAGACAGGAGTCATGAAAGTTGCTCAACATACATCTCACAAGAGGGCCCAAGCGCCAGCCTGTCCAATACATCTGAGCTGGACTGCCACGCAAGCAAAACCGCTGCCACGTACACAAAACTGCCTGGTAAAACCACCCCAGAAGGTAAATTGACTGATTTTGTAAACTTTAATGTGTTGAATAACTGATTTTATAGTTTAGGGGGTTAAGTAGACACCTCCCTAAATCTCAGGGGGGGTGATGTAGACTTTTTCCAATAAGTATACTTATATATATACACTATATACTTATTGTTGTAGCAAAAGAGTAGTGTATATTCCTGGAAGTACACTAGCATCAACATAGCTCTGCCTATGGATCAAACAAACATGTTGATGGACTTATACTAATTGCTTGGACGTCATCATAACTCCTCACTTGGTTCGCTAACCAACCTTATAATCACAACACTTAGAAACATGGTTAGTTACTAGGTGTCATCAATTAGCCAAAACTAAATTAGAAATTCACTGGGGTGGCTCGCCGGAGTTGGAAGCGGAGGATGAGGAGAGAGAGGAGAAAACCTACCTACAACGGTCGTCCACCGCCGCCGCCGCTATTTTTTGCAGATCCACCGTCGCCTGACGCTGGATCCGGCGAATCTACCGCCGCCACCGCCAGATTCGGTAGATCCGCCATGGCCAGCGAGCTCGACCAGGGCAAGGGTAAGGGTGCGAGGAGATAGTGAGGCGCAGGTGCGCGGGGAGACTGGTGAGACTAGTGAGCCACCACCGGTCTCGATGAGAGAGAGAGGGAGAGAGAGAGAGGCCGAGCGAAGAGGCAGGGGAGAGGTGCGAAGAGGAAGAAGGCATGCAGGAGGTGGGTGAGGACGGGTGTGAGCGCTCTGATTTTAGCATTTAGGTTAGAACAAACTCCCAATGATCAGTTAATGAAAGTTGAACTTAGTTTGTCACTAAACTTAGAGTGATTCTTCACTCTTCCCTACAGTTGGGAACAAGTTCGTGAGCTCTCAGCCTATCCACGCTAGCAAAAAAAGACTTTGATCATTTGATCTTCATGGGATGCTCACGATTGCCAACCTCGTTTTGTTATTGCATGCTACCATATAGTTCCTTTTCCATACGTGTTGGCGGTCCTTACACATGATTTACTCCGTCAACTTATAGAATTCACAAAAAGAACACAAATAGAGGTTATAACTAACCATCTCCACAATTTTTGTTGAGTTCACTTGTTTTGTAGGACAATCATAGAATCATATAGAAATTAGGCTAAAAGAAGCAAAAGAAAGAATGAAAGAATATTTTGGTCCAAGGCAAAACAAGGAGAAGAGACAAAAAGCCCAAAGAATCAGATACACATGGGCCAAATGTCGATACGGGACCGACCAGGCTCCTCATTGGCACTCCCGATGGGAGTCGAACCCCGTCGAGGATTGTAATTCCCGAAGGAAGCCAACGACAACTCAGAATCAGACGACCTAGGCGAACTGCAATAGAAAGTACCTTAGATTAGGACACCTTTTGTATCTGACTAGGATTAGAATAGCTCTTGACCCTCTTCTAACTATAAAAGAAGGGCCGAGAGCACCCCTGGCACAACTTGATTTTATACAAGATCAACAATATAGCGCAAAGGCAAACATCGACTGGACGTAGGGTTTTTTTACTCGATCTCGAGGGCTCGAACTAGTATAAATCGATTGTCTCCGCATTCACCGCTGAGTTCCAGAGTTCACCGAAGCCCGAACAATTGTCCTGGTACCCCCGAAGCAGGCTATCGGTCATAAAACACCGACAACTGGTGTGCCAGGTAGGGGCTTTCGGCATTTTCACCATCTAGAGCTTAGCGGACTTCGATGACATGGAGATCCCTGTAACATCCCCAGGTGTTAGTCACGAGCTAACCAGCGAGTGTGGACTTAACCAAGATATATTAAGAAATGATCTTGATCACTAAACCACATTCATCTCCATCTACCATGACTGTTGGAAAAGTTTCATTAAGTTTGGAACCAAGTAATCACAATGAATTGACAAGTCTCTGCCTAATTGAATTTATTGATTAAGTGAATACGAACATGCAAAGCCAACCAAGCCTTGCAAACTTGCACCACAAACTCTAATTGAAGTCTACAACAAAAGACATGTAGGGTTCATATTGAGCAAATGTAATCCCAAATTGAGCTCTCTAATGATAATACTTTGACCAAAGTGAAAATACTATTTATGAGCAAAATATAAAGTTTGACCCTTAATAAAAGTTACATATGTTTTGGAGTAGAACAAATGTTATTTCTTCACGGATGTCTATACGCAACAAGTTTGACTCTATTATTTCATGTCTATGACATTCATTGGATGTTTTATTTTCTAGGATTTCTCATGGATTGGTGTCTCTAAGATTGGTTTTATCTAAGGCTTTCTCTAAACTTGGATGAGTTATGTTTACTACAGAAATTGATTTAAGCTCACCATTTGAATCTAGACCAAGTTTAGATGCTAGTACTAAGGCTTCGTCCTCTTCCATCCATTCTTTGACAATAGCGTATGTGTTTCTAGGTATGTTGTATGCATTCCTGCCATTGTCGTAGCTCTTCTTGGTCATTCCAAAAATCTTCATGATTCCTATTCTTGGGATGTCTTAATAGGATCTTAGGGTCATTATGAGACTTAGGAGAGAGAGAGAGAGCAAAAGAAGGATCATCGGGGTCAAGGATGGGTTTAGAGATGGGTTCAGATGAGACATTTAATTTGGGCATAGATGGGGAGAAGATAGAGTTGATTCCTAAGTGGCTTGGCTCTCCTTCTATGGCATCACAATTGTAAGTCTAAATTCATCAAAGTGGGATTTCGATGGTTTAGGATTGACAGCTAAATCTTAGGATTGGAGTGGTTGTGTTTTAGCTACCAAAACTTCCTCTGCTTGTTCGGGGTATGATTCCTTCTCTTTCCTTGGGGAGCTCAGAATTCACTTGAGCAACCTTGTTGATCATAGCTCTTGCTTTACTTATAAGCAATACGGAAAGGCTCCTCTAGAGGATAAATCAAGGGATTCCCTAGAGTTCTTGGTAAGACCCAAATAAAAATGTTGAATAAGTACGGGGTCCGGAAAACCAAGGTCAGGGTCACATGTAACAAGTTCATTAAAACGATCCCATGATGTACTAAGAGATTCTTGTTCTAGTTGCCTAAAAGTTAGAACTTCTTTTCGAAGGTTAACTACTCTATGGATGGGAAAGAAATATAAACAAAATTCAGAGCATAAAGTTTCTCAATCTCCTTGCATACTTCCTATGGCTCGATTATACCAACATTTAGCTCTTCCGATCAAAGAGAACGGAAAAAGCTTCCACCTTAAAGTTTTATTCAGACATGCCAGCAATGTGCAAGCATGCACAGGTCTGCTCAAATTCTCGTAGGTGTAAGTATGTGTTTTCGTTACCTTCTCCCGAGAAGAGTTTATCCCGAATCATATTAATTAGACATGGGCGCAGCTCATAGCCAGGTGTTATGATAGGCTCTACAGATTTTGGTGGCCCGAAGCTTTTGCGCATGCCAAATAGATAGATAGGCGTGGAATTTAAAGCATTGTAATACCTCTGGTATTACAATTTAATTAATCTGCCATGTCATCATATTTAAATTTAAGCATTTGCATATGATTGTGCTTAGGGCCTAGAGTGATTTGATTTCAACTAAGTATTGATTGTGTAATTAAGTCCTTAATCAAAAATCAAAAATAAAAATTAAATAGAAATCAAATTAAACCCTAAAGTTGACCTAAAACCTCAATTCAAAATCTATAAGGAATATGGGAAAAGTTCCTTAATAAAAGTTGTAGAGTTTTTAAAATGGAACAACTTTTATTTTTGGAGATTTTGAAGTTATATTATAAAAATTCAAATTTAACTCAAATACTATATTGAAATTTATATTTGAAACTTCAATTTAAAAAATATTAAGAATCTTCAAAAACTTCCTACATAGAAGTTGTCAATATCACTTAGTAGAACAACTTTTCATGTTTACCAATTTTCAAGTTGTTGAGAAGAATCAAAAGTAATTTTAAAATTTCAGTTTAAAATTCAAACCCTACTTTTACCCCCTTTTCTGTAATTTGAAATTTTGGCCAAATTTGAAATTGGTGTCAAAAGTAAAAATGATCTACAAGAAATTCTCTACAACTTTTGTATTCACCACTTCCTCGGATTCGATTGAGATCAGCTCGAATTTGCATCAAATAGCTTGTGACCTACTTGGCCTAGCACTGTAGCTACAGGGGGGGTCCCCCCTGTTCATCTTCCACGTCGCGCTCGCGCGTGCCGCGCGCGGCGCCGGGCGCCGTCCGGCCGGCGTGGGCGACCAGAGCCGCTGTCAAGCAGCCGAGAGGGGGCCCCGCTCCCAGCCGAGCTTATCCCCTTCCTTGCCCGGTGTTATAAACCATCACCGCACCGTCCCAACCTCATTTCTCCTTCTCGCGGCCGCCGTCGAGCTCAATCGGAGTGCGGTGAAATTCACCGTGACCAATCCACCACTGCCTCTTCCATCTCCAAGCAAGCTCGCTAGCTTCCTTGCGCATCGATTGGTGTCATCAGTGTGGGCTGTGGTGCCTCGAGCATCCGGAAACGTGGGTCGTCGTCTCCGCGTCCGGCCGGAACCGAGCAGGGCGCCACCGCACGTCGGGAAGCCGAGGCCGGTCTTTTAGGGTGAGGTTCTACCGGAACTTGTGTGTGTTTTGGGGTCCTTGTGTTCCTCTGCCTCTCATGTGCTAGTTGGTTCGCCATTCGGTGCTCTAGGATCACCGGAACAGGAAAGATCATCGCCGGTGCTCTTCGTCGCGGGTCGGCGCGTCGTCAAGCCCGCTCCTCCGTCCCGTCTCCGTCCCAACCAGCTAGTGGGTTAGGGTCGTGGTGAGTTCCCGAATCATTTCCTACCTTTGATTTGGTCGCGTTCGTTTCGCGCTCGCCGGCGTGTGGTCCGCCGCCGCCGCAGAGTCGCCGTAGTGACCGACGAGCTCGTCGCCGGTCGGGTCTAGCCGTTTTAGGTCTCTAGGGTGGTGTCTCTAGGCTCTGCTCGATGTCCGGCGGGTTTCCCTTGCCGGAGGGAGGCTGCCGGCGGCGAGCCGCCGTGCGCGCTCGAGCGCGGGGGTCGGAGCAAAGCAGAGAGCGAGAGGTGGGAGGAGGAACTGACGGCTGGGGTCAGCCTGTCAGTGTCCTCGTGCGGAGGCGCGTGAGCGCGCGCGGGAGGCTGACGGCTGGGGCCGGCCTGTCAGCGACCCGGCGCGGAGGCGAGCGCACGGCCGCGGCTTGGGCCGGTGCGGGGTGTGGGCCGGCTCGGTGGCGTGCGCGCGGTGCCACGGTCTGGGCCATGTTGGGCCTTAGTGGGCCGAATGGCCGTTTCTCTTTTTCCAGCGATTTTCTAATTGCTTTTTCAATTTAATTAAAATGAATAGTGTTCAGTTTTGATATTTTTGTATGGATTAATCTACTGCACCAAAAATTATGAAAATATTGCTAGATACTCTCTGTGATGTGTAGAATTTAATAAAAATATTAAATACAGGATTTGGATGTTTTCTGTATTAATTAAAAATCAGCACATTAAATGTTAAAAGGAACTTTGATGATTTTTAATAATTTCTGTGATGTTCCAAAAATCATGAAATTTATTGTGTTACTGTTTGGTACTAAAATCTATCTGTTGGTGCATTTTGACATCAAATGGAAATAGTTAAATATTTATTAAATTATATGTTGGTTTAAATGATAATATAAGGAATAATAAATGGAATGATTATTGATTGGTGTGATTTTTGGATTGATTGAGATTCTAGGTCAATCACCTTTATGACCTAGGGCAGTATGAATTAGATTATTCATGTCTAGCTAAGGTAGGGTCTTATACACATGTGTGGTTTATTTGTTATTAAATTTCGTCTGTCATTTCATGTGCATCACATTCATACATTCATTCATTGCAAACGTGTAGTGACCGAGAATCTAGAGGTAAAGTCTGAGGGTCCATCTGAGGAGACTACTCAGGAAGTTGTACAAGGATTTGATATTTGTGGAACTGACCCGGATCCGACACTCTACACAATTCAAGGCAAGCCCCGGTGCATTCAGCCCCTCCTTGTTATTTAAAAATATTTATCACTTGAGTTAATCTATTGCATTAGGTTAATAGGAGTTGATTGACAACCACTTGATGCATAACCACCCTTGACCAATTATCAATACCTGAGAACCTGATTTAATTAAAAGTATTGAAAAATGCTTAGTCATGCTTAATGGTTAGATTTGTAAAAATGCTATTTTGAACTATGATGATACAAATGAAATGAATCACTTTATGGGACTAGTTATGTCCTTGTTTGTTGGCAGTGTTCCTAGCTAGTTCATTGTCATCAACAGGGATGGTTTTTCCCGTTTGGTTGGCCAACTGCTTGGGTTAGAGTCCCAACTTTCGTCGCCATCGGGAAAGGGATGTGAAAACCGGGTAGTTACCAGTGTTCTTGGGTTAGAGTCCCAATGCATGGTTTCTAACGGAAAAATATTAGGGACCGTTCGTTGTCAGGCCTGCTGTGATCAAGACTTTGCAACTAGCCACATACTACGGAAAGCCTCTGACTCCGGTGGCTCTACTGCTGGAACCGACAACCACGCACTGGGAGTGGAGAGATGGCGAGAGTAGCGTGTACCCTCGTGGCCGTCGTGCCTGGAGACGAGAGGAGTACTGTGCTCTCGGGTGGCGTAGGACCGGTTCCGGGGTATGAAAAGCCAGTGGTAGGCGGGGTTGGCGTATGCAAGCTTAAGTGCTACATACGCAGTGTGGATAGGGATCCACGGCTGGGTATTAAACGATTCGAATCGTCATTGCTCCTCGGATATGGAGACTTGATCCTCACACCTACAGTGAATAGTGGTTCGGAACTAGGATTGTTTTTGAATGAATTAAGTAAATGAAAGAATGTTGGTATATGAGGGAGTACTTGGAGAAATGGATAATGATGGATAGTATTATTGAAATAAAAGATTGAGATAGAAATAGTAATGCTTTTCCGCAAAATTCTTGAACTCTTGCTAAAGCCTTACCTTGACTTCCCCTCAGTCTGTATTCCTGAGTCTAATCTTACACCTTTAGTCGGGTAAGTCTTGCGGAGTACCCCATGTACTCAGGGTTTGTTAACCCCGTTGCAGGAGGGCAGCAGGAGACTGAAGTTTGTCTCGCTCCGTGCTGCGTCACCATCATCCAAGAGAGTGAAGAAGACTAAGGTTAAACCCTTGGGCAGGGTTCGTGTAATATTTGACTATCTGTCGTACTGTTGTTTCAAACTCTACTGCTACTCTTCAAATTTATGGTTTGTAATAACTGCACTTAAATTTTATTCGAACACTGGTCTGTAATATTAAGTACTGTTTACTCTTCCACAAATTCTACTCTGATGTATTTTGTTATGAAATGTTGTAACTCTGTAATGACTTCGCAATGGGATCCTGTCGGAGATAACGGGTGCTTATGTAGCCCGGCAGAGCCCGCCTAGGTCATGTAGAACACGGGTTCGGCTGTCAGATGTCATTAGTGACGTTGACAGGTGCTTGTGGGCCACGTGATTTAGGTGGTTCCGTTACAAGCATCCATAAGGATGAATATAAAATAATGAAAAGATAGTGATAAAATAGAAACTGATAAAAGTATAATACAAGATTAAGCTAAACTAAATCAACATCAGCAAACCGTTCCCCGACAACGGCGCCTAGAAATGCTTGTTGGTATCAATTAACTGCACTCTATTAAATAAGAGTGTATTCAGATTATCCGTAAGTGCACAGATAATATAACGCTGTCGCATTTCACCCGGAGGTTTTAAATATCGAATCCACAAGGAACAGTAGGTGATAATGATCAAACCGATGAATTTAACCCTACAATTAGGCTAGATAATATCAAGAAAGAGGAAATAACTAATGATTATCTAGTTCCAACAACCGGTAAGCTTTGAATAATATCGTTCTAACTGGGCAGTGACATGAATAAGAGGCGAAATCAGAGTTCTCCTCCTACCAGACACTTATACACCTATCGATCCTATCAACGGGAAGTGGACTACAAAGGACTCAACGCAGCTGTCACCTACGCGATTTACCACTATCCGGCCAATCAGGGGACATTCATAAATAAACCTAGCTTAGGCACCACGCCTACACTACGAAATACTACTTCAATCAAGCAATTACCAAGATCAAAGTACTCAATATGAGTTGCAAACTTAAGAACAAATAAGAACAAATGCTTACTTGAATTAGAAGTTGAATACAAAAGTACCTCAGAACGCAGCTCCGGGCGAGGGAGCTGAATCCAGACGAATACAGCTACGAAGAAGCGCCGACAGGCCGGAATTCCTCCAGAACTCTACTCCTCTACTCTATCTCTCTACTTCTCTAGACAATACTAGATCTAGAAGAACTAGTCTCTCCTAATTGCTACATCTAACCCTAACTGGAGATATTGAATTGAAGCTCAGGAATAGGGATTCCTCCAGGGGGTCTGCCCCTTTATTTATAGCCCGGTGGGATGAATACGCGCCGTTGGATTAAACCGACTTAACCAAGGGCCGAGATGACTCCTCAAAGGTGGTGGAGGAAGACTCCAGAAGGCGGGGGCCTGAATCCCTAGGGGGGTGCCGGCCGGCCCTACCCTAGGGCTGGCCGGCCCCACTTTATGGGGTCTCGGGCCCCGGTTGCTCGGGTGTGTTCCAGAGCCTTCTAGAGTTCCGATGACGATGTTTCCTTCGCGGTTAAGTTTCGTGTCTTTTACGCACTTTAATCCCCCTTTTACGCTTTTCTGGAATAGCCCCTGGAAAATACAGAATATGCAAAACTCGTGGAAATTGTCAGTTAAAACCCTAGACTAGTATGTATTCATGTGTCCTTTCATGTCTAAAGTTCTAATAAAGTTGACGTTATCCACCGTCAACAGTTGTTTACTATTTTCTTGATGTTTCACTTTAATCTTGTTAAACAGAAAATAATTGCTTGTTTTCCTTGTTATTTTTAGACCTAGAGTTCTAGTGCTCCAAATGCCATGCAAATTTAAGTGTGGCTTCTCTGAGTGATGCTTGATGTATGGTTAAAATTTCATGATTTATAGTGCATGTATGACTGATTTGTTGATTTATCTTGTTTGATGCATATTAGGTAGATTTAAATGCATAATAAATAATATATGAATATAAAAATGGAAAATAGTATTCAGCTATCCTTGCATGATATTGTAGTACACTGAGAAATATTAATATGGCCATGTGTATATAGAAAATATGAAGGTTTGAATTTATCTTGCTCTCTCATGCTTTATTGCATTTAGGATTTGTCTATTTTGTACTAATTAATTTATAAAACCTATTATAAGAAATTTGTATAGTAGCCATAATTTGTAATGAACTATCTCTTATAAAAATATCAGCCCCAGACTATTTATTCTCATATAGTGCTAAAAATAATATATATAGGGCAATTGTATGAATGTTAATGAAACATTAGAAGCAATTTGTTTTGTAAATGTTTCTTGTGATGCTTTGCTATGTGTTGCTATGAAATAAATATTGTATTAGTATATTATGATGGTTGGAGATATGTCAATAGGTTATATATATGCATTTCTTGGCTAGAAAACAAATAGTCAACTTAATCATAATTATGCCAAAATTGGCTGCATGAGTAGTATCTGTTGTTGTGATGTTTTTTTTATAAAAATGATGTTGCATGTAAATGTGTTCTATACAAACGTTGTAGCTAACTTCCTTGCATTGCTTGTTCTAGAATTTCATGACTTTAAACCTTATGGTTTAGGAGTTATAGATGTTATAATTCTGTTGTTAGGTTTTGCATGTTTTCTGAATAGTTCCGATTTATTACATTGTTTGACTAGGTTAAGCTTTGAATCATCTCTGGGTGATAGTAGAAGAGTTGTATTACTTTTCAAGGGCAGTTCCAAAATGTCTAGGACCATTCCTTTTGGTGGTCTAGATCTCCAGTTATGATTGTTTGAATTGAAAAGGCAAAATCTGTCCAAGTCTGGAGTATTCTAAGGAAAGCCCTGGAGCATTATAAGTCTCCTATGTTTTACAAATAATCACTTGAGTCATCTTATTATTTTGATGCATTAAGTGCTAGGAGTTGATTGGAACCCTCTACTGCATATCCTTTCCTTGTCCTGAAATATACCTTGAACCTAATATAGGTTCAGGATCGAATTATATGTTTAGCCCTGCTTAGACCTGTAGAAGTCGAATGATTTCTTGTCATTCGCAAGATATAGGTGGTATCTCATAGCCTACACGGTTGGCTATATTTGCTATCGTGAAACACAACCATATGTTAATAATGAAATTGAGACCGGGCGGGAGGAAGGTAGAGAAACAATAAGGCATGGAGGTCTTGGTTCCATCCCCTGCCTGAGTCGATTAAGGACCGTGTAGTCTTCAGGACATGCAGCTGATGCATCCCCTCTTATCATGTTGAACACAACCGTCACACATAGCTGGCTGGATAAGTCGTTCCGACCATGAAGCCCGTGTGCTTTTTGGACCGGGTTACAAGCCGCAGATGCGCTTACCGGTGCAATGGTAGAGGAGTGGACGGGGACACGAAGATTAAGGCCAGAGTTTATTGGGTGACCAACACAACCCAATAAACTCCTCTACCCACTTGGGTGACCAACACAGAGTATTGGTTTGCCAGCTAATATCCCCGCCGGCCTCACGAAAGTTTTCTTGGGTGACCAACACAACCCTGACGGGGAAAGCATAGTGAGTGTGCGGAATACCTCTGCAACTGGATAGGAAGTCGATTTGAATCGCGGTCTCTCCCCATTAGTGAGAACTTGACTTGAGCTGGTGCACTGTAGTAACAACTAATGAGCATTGATGGTTATGGTAAAGTGCTTAATGAAATTGGTAAACCGAATATGGTTATATATATATATATATATCTATATATATATTCTTGTTTAGCCGTAGGAGTTGTTTGACAAATCTAGACAGGTTAATTAACTAAACTCAACATGTTGATAAAGATATAAGCTAGTTGAATAGGTGTTCACCTAGATAGGTTTAATAAAGATAAACTGATAATCTGATGCTGAAACTCTTATTAATTTGATTAATGCAACTTAAGCTTTTATGCAAAATGTTGTCAAGCCAGCTTGTTAACATTTCTTAACGTCATCACCAGAAATAGAGTTAGGCTCCATCCATGGCAACGGCGCCAGAAATGCTTGTTGGTATTTCTTAATGCATACATAAATAATCCGCAAGCGCACGGAAGTATCGTTGTAGCACTTCACCCGGAGTATTCAGGGTATCGTATTTCTCTTGAGGAACGGAGGTATTCTTCTAGCTAGATCGTCCAAGGACAACATAAGGATAGAGTTGGAGAAGGTAGAGATGGATTCTTATGGTACTTGGTCAATGGATAGATAAACTCTACTCTTACTCACTTGCTTCGGGAGGCCACAGAGTATTGGTTTGCCAGCTACCTCATGTGACAATTTAGACTCCTACATCCTAGCCAAAAGTTGGGGAATACTAAGGATGGACAGGGCTATCACCACCTGCCGCCATCCCCTCGCCCATGGACTAGGACTATGCATTCACCCTTATGTATAAAGAACCTACCCAGACCTACCTAGGGCCCCGACCCTACGGATTGACAGGTAGACTGTTGATGCTCACTAAATGCACATTTTAACCATCAACCATGACAAGATTGAGCAAGGAAATGGCACATAGAAGCTAGGAATTTGGTTTAAACTAACGGAGTTCCACTTGTACTTGAAGAATTGTGGTTGCAGGTGAAAAACAGGTGAAAATGAAGCAAACCAAGGCACATTTGAGCATTACACGTGACAAGAGCCACGTTGGGCCAAGTCACAGGGCCAAGTCATGGATCCATGTCACAATCTCCCAAACAGAGTGTGACACGTTGATTTAACATCAATGGCTCAAAATCACTCCAGGTGGATACGGTAGCCCTGTTGGACAGGGCCCTCGCCCTACCAAAGTTGCTTGCCACGACCACAATCCAGAGGAGAGACACCCAAGCACTTGTGACCATCCATTTGAAGTCGGTATTCATTCAATGGAGATCAAATGAAGTGCCAAGGATTCATGGACCCACATGTCATCCTCCAAGGGTCATAAACCGCATCTCCAACTGCCGAAACGTGCTTAACCGACCTTGCAACCGTCGTTGGGGAAGACCCTGCAACTTGGGGCCACCGACCTCCGGCCGCCCCTACAAGTACCCTAAAGGTCTCCAAGTGCTATAAATACCCTCTCGTGCTTCAGTTGTAATCAGCTTAGGAAGAATAGAGAGATCTGGAGTTTAGTCCATCCTAGCTCATCTAGTGAGAAGAGAAGCCTCCTCGCAAGGCTAGTAGTGAGAGTGTGAGTGAGAAGAGAAGCAGAAGAGTAGGAGAGCTCTGCGGAGGTCTCTCTCTTGGGTGCTTCCTTTGTAAGGTACCCTTTCATTCGGTAATATAATTTCCTTTCTAGTACTTACATTTTCCGCATTACTTTTAGTATTTACTTCCAAGTATTTAATTTAAGTATTACTTTGAGTGCTCAAGTTGCGATAGTACTAGGGGATCAATTATCAGTTTTCATTCAATTAGTGTGGGATCTTCGCCGCTTGACGGTGCTCTAATCTTAGCGCGAGGTTAGAGTAGTGGCGTATAGTGTAAGCGTGGTGCTTAGACTAGAAGTTACCTTGGATTGCAGCTAGACCCACAGATAGTAGTGGTAGGTCTTAGGTGGTTACATCCCTAAGATCCTCTAGATTCCACCACGTTCGGTCTGGTTCTATCAGCGTAGGGCTTTTTGGTGCGAGTGACCCCAATAATTTTGGGAACGCGCATATCCCGAAGTGCTAATTGGAGTTAACCTATCGTGTTACCTTGCATTCTACTTTTGAGCTCATCACTGTCTACGTCGTTGCTTGGCTCTATCTCAGAACTAGATTATCTGGATTAGTTATCATTATACTAGTTCACTTCTTATCATAAATCGTGATTGTTCTTAGCTTACCATTGATATCTGTAGCCATAATCAGCTTCCCTGTGGAAATAAATAAGTGAAGTGCTACATCGATAGATTCTGTGCGCTTGCGGCATTCTGCAATAGTCACAGGAAATATCAATAAGCTTTTCTATCGCCGTTACCGGGAATAACTCTATTTCTGGTAGTGACACTAGAATTGCCAACAAGCATTTCTGGCACCATTGCCGGGGAAGCAATTGGCCTAGATTTTCTTTTGTGTTTGCTACAGAACTAACCCCGTTCTTTAGCGGGATCACACCTATTTGTCCTTTTGTGGTGACTGTTGAGCTAGATACCTAGAATGGCTAGATTCAATCTACCTGAAGATTTTCATGAAGACCCTGAGTCAATCCTTAGAAGAGCGAGAGCTAATCTCAGTCCTCCAAGAATGACTTCTGGATCCCGTTCATCTTCATTGAGGGAACCTACATTGCAAGATCATCCATCAGATGAGTTTGATCATCCTAGTACTTCAGAGCCGACCAGTTCATCTACATCAAGAACTATCTGTGAGTATTCTACTCCATTCCAATATTGCTACTATGCCTAGTGCTGATAGCGGAAGTAGAGAATTCGAGCTTAAACCCACATTGATCATGATGGTGCAAGTGATTGCATTTCGTGGCAACCCTTCAAAGGATGCCAATGCTCACCTCCAGAATTTTCTGGAGATATGCAATACAATCTCTCTTCCAGGAATTTTGCCTGATACAATCCGTCTATGCCTTTTTCCTTTCTCATTACTTGAGAAAGCGAAACAGTGGTTCTACGTCAACATGGGATCAATGAACACTTGGGAGAAGTGCTCCAACCACTTCTTGACGAAATTCTTCCCTGTTGGTAAGACCAATCTTTTGCGTAGCAAGATTTCTAACTTTCAACAGGAGATTCGTGAATCCGTCCTTGAGGCATGGGAGAGCATGCAAGAGTACACTCAAGCTTGCCCTCATCATGGCGTTGAAGATTGGCTATTAATCCAAAGCTTCTATCATGGACTCATGATGGAGTCTCGACAACATCTCGATGCTGCCGCTGGAGGAGCATTCTTGTCTCTCAAGGTGGGTCAAGCCAAGAAGTTGATTGAGAAGATGATGGACAATCAAGGATGGACCGACAATCACCTCAAAGGTAATTCTAATGCTTTCGAAGTTAATTATTTATCTTTTGAATGCCTTTTGAAAAAGTTAGAAGAAAGAGCTAATTAGAAAAGAGATCGTGCTGCTATAGAATATTATGCAAATGCTAAAATACCATGTGCATTAAGTGGAGATAAAAAGCATAACATAAATATCTGTCCAATAAAAGATGCTAAATCTCTTTTAAATGATGGCGAATATGGTCCCCCACCAGTTTCACCTTACCAAAAATGGAATCCACGTAGGAAGGATAATAATTCTTTACGTTCTAGCAATCATTCTCTCAAGGAACTTGTTTTAAATCAAGCTAAAATGAACTCTGGTTTAAGTTTAGTATTGATTGATCAAGACAAAATCCTAGGAGACATAAATGCTAGAATATAAATTTCATGAGCTGTTAAGGAAACAACTTGACTTTAATAAAATAATAGAAAAGCAATTAGCCAATATTCATGCAAAGCTATCATGCCATAATGAAAAAGTTAATGCTGTGACCACGAGGTGTGGTAAGACCACTCGTGATCCCCCTTATCCTCATTCTACACCCAAGAAGGTAGTAGAAGAAGAAGCTGAAAAAGAAGATTTTACTACACCTCAAGGAAAGGTAAGAACTTCTCCTCATGAATTCTATGACACCGAGGTATTGCCTTTCCCTGACCGTAACAGGAAACCAAAGAAGGATGAACAATTCCGGAAATTCATGGAGGTAATACAAAAATTATATATACATATACCTCTAGTTTATGCGATGCAGGTACCTACCTACGCAAAATATTTGAAGGTACCTACCTACGCAAAATATTTGAAGGACATCCTCAACAGAAAGAAACCAATCCTGAGCACAGAAATGGTGAAATTGACGGAGCATTGTAGTGCTGCTATCCTCAATAATTTCCTCGAGAAGAAGAAGGACCCCGGGAATCCCACCATCTCATGCTCTATCAGAACTCAACAATTTGATCAAGCTCTATGCGATCTTGGAGCAAGCATTAGCGTCATGCCCAAGGTAATATATGACAAACTTAATCATGCATCTTTATCTTCAACTACTATGTGTTTGCAGCTTGCCGATCAATCGATACGATATCTGGTGGGAATAGCGGAGAATATCCCTATTCAACTTAAAAATTGTTTCGTTCCCATGGATTTCTTGGTGTTAGATATAAATCCTAATTTTAGAACACCACTAATCCTAGGAAATGCAACCATTGATGTGGGAGCCAGAGAAATCCGATTCAACATCAATGGGAAAGAAGAAATCTTTCATTTCAGGCCACGTCCGAATCAGTGCTCATCAGTGGAAGATGCAACTGCCGACACTACTGTGCATGATGGAGATTCTTTGGAGCGTGAAGACAATTCAAAGTGCCGATCATCATACGAGCATCCAATGCACCTAACCAAGGTAAGTTAAGCTAAGGTAAGAGCTAATCTCACTTATTTTCTTAAGTAATCTCACTTTTCTTTCATGAAATGACTTAGTATCTCACTTAGGATAATAAAGATAGTTAATAGGAGGGATTGGAGGGCCAGTGGCCCACTTTCATAGGGCGGCCGCCCTGCCCCCTTGGCCTCTAGCTCCCCTAGCTGCTCCACTATCTGGTCATATGCAAGTAGAAAGCAAACAACCAGGTATTGGCAGACATATCCATCCATCCCTTTCATTTCTTTCTTTCTTATCTTGTGTCAAGCCCTTCCAAACACAAAGGAATAAAGCAAGATGCTCTAGAGTGGAGACATTAGCATGTGAGAGAGCAAAGCTGAAATTTTGACAAGGTGATAGGGCGGGCACCCTGCCTCCTGCCACTTCCAGTTCCCTCTGCTGCCCACTTGCTCATTTTAAACTTCCACAAGCTCGAGCAAGTGCTTCACTAGGCCTCCAAGCTCAAACTCTTGCTTCACACTCATTTCCTTTCCCCGAGCAAACTTCGTAAGTGCTAGCCATTAACCACTAAGCTAAACAAAGCAAGGAGAGGCATGGGAAGGTAGCACGCACACTCCTGACAAACCAATGCCAAGTCAAATGAAGTGAAGTCCAAGTGCAAAACTCATACAAATGCATAGATCAAGTTGTGGGTGATCGATCGGTTAATTATTTGATGACTTGCAAAGAATCAAGTTGAAGCTTGCAAATAGATTATCATGAACCTTCAAGGTATATCTTTTGTTGATCAATTACATTTGGATGCATATGAGTTGATTGAATTGGATAAATATGCATATGTTGCTTGCTATGAGAAGTTTTAATGGAATAATTGCTTAGTAATCAAATTTGAGTAAAATTGGTTGGATATGATCATGAGATGATATTTAGTAAGTGGATTTTATGGATTTATGTCTTGTGAAAGTATTCAAGCTAGTTGATCTCAAGTTTGATTCAATTTGTTGAAGAATAGCTCAATTGGTAAAATCTGTCCAAAATCTGAAATCTGAGCTAGATGAGAAGAAAGCAATGTTTGAGTGATCAATACTATTTGGATTAGCTTGAAATTTGGTATGCATACTGTAGACTTAAGGTATAAGTTATTTGGGAATTTCATAGAAATTGGATAAGGATTACTTTAGTTTTGGAGTAGTTCTTGTCAACACAAGTGCAGCAGTTTTCAGCATGTAGCAGTGTGGAGGAAAATGATGGCTGGCAGTTCATACTTGGTCAAATGAAGCTCAAATTTTTATGGCTGCTAGTAGACTCATAAAAGGTTATCTCCACAAAATTTCATGCTAATTGGACAAGTAAAAAGGCAGTTATGATCTATTCTTTGAAGTGTATAGAATCTGTCCACAAGAGAGAATTATTGCAAAATCTTTGGTATCTCTTGCATTGAAAGGCTCTCAAGTTGGAAACATAATTACAAGTGGTTGAGAGTCATTTTTTTGGTTTTGAATCATGACTATTGGTATTCAAGTGAAGATTAAGATCAAGCAAAGAGAAGTTGGACTTAAGGAAGTAGAAAGAAAAGGACTTAAAAAAGGAATTCAAGTTGATCATCATGATAAGTCCTTGGATCAATCAAACAAAGGCATTTCAAGTGAGTATTGAAAATGGTTCTTTGGAGAGAGATCACACGAGTGTCGGGGCACGCCGCCTTATGTGTAGGTAAACCAAGTGGGTGATGCTTGGATGGCTGACATGGAAGTGGTGATTCAGAGAATCATTGGAGATGCTTAGTTGAAACAAATCAAAAGGATTGATCTAGAGAGCAAGCAACAACCAAATGAAAAGAATTCATATACATACTTGTGGTATTCATGCTTATTCAAGCGGTATTCTCATATGCTAGCTTGTTCAAGAAAAGAAGCAAGTCAACCACAATTTGAAGCTAGCACTCGATCATAAGGGTGAAGAATGGAATTCATGATGATGATTGGTCTTCACTAATCTCTTCAAATGAACTTCACCATTGCTATTATGGAGTTTAATAAAATTACTATCCTCTACTCCAAGATAGGAAAGGTATCATTGTATGGCATATGCATCCATATTTTGCTAAGGACATGTTTAGAGCATATAGTCATACATAGATGAGCATTCATAAAAAATCAAATAATTTTAAGTTCATATTATGCCACTATTGCTTCTATGTCTTGTTTGATCTAGTGGCTAAATATGACTTGTTCATGAGCATGTGAACCTAGTGTTTGATCTAGTTAAATGAGCAAAAATAATCTAATTCAAATAGGCAAGATAACCCCTAGTGGCGTGAAGAAGCTTGTCTTTGGTTCAAATTGAGTTAGATTACTTGTGCAAGTTTTCTAGATTGAACAAATCAAGAAAGAAGCTCATGACAACAAGATAAGTTCAAGAAGCACAAGACAACAATGAAAATGTATATCAAGCTATTCTTTCCAAGTGGTATATATCTGGACTCCATCACTAGTAACATGCACATAATCCAACAAGTGGTATCACTATTCTTTATGTGGTATTACTACACATGGTGTATGTCTACAGGTGGTTGAACTTCAAGTGGTACTATGATCTTCATAACGGCATCCATGCAAGTGATATAAGTCCAACCCAAATGATACTCAGAAGTGGTGTCTAGATCAAGCATACAAGTGATATCCAACATGAAGTGCAAGTGATCCTCAACTTTAAGTGATCATCAAGATGAAGACTTTCCATACCAACAAGAGCTCAAGTTCAAGTGGATGACCGATCATATGACATAGGGGAGATACTTATTCTTTTGGTATCATGAGATGCACGGTCCTACATGTGGTATCTCATCCTATGGATGGTTCTCAAGTGGTGTCATTCCAACTCAAAAATGGTGGTGTCCATCAAATGTGCAAGCATCTACCCTCAACATCCCTCACACATACCCTTGTCACAATAGAGCATTGCCCTTTAATGGAAATTGATGACAAAGGGGGAGAGAATTGGACAAAGATATGAAATTGTGTGATAAGGGAGAGATATTGGATTACATGATCAAGGGGGAGTGATTATCAAGATGGATGGAAGTACGTGATGAACCATCATGGAGACCGATGATGGGAGAGCAAAAGGCCAACAAGAAGGATGATCCACAAGATTGAAGATTATAAGAGGATCAAAATTCTTGGACAAGAGAAGCACACAAGTAGGGGGAGCAAGCTCATGGACATGAATTGATTGCATTTGAATGTGTATATTCATACGCTTGCTTGCATTTGCATTTAGTTTATTTACATGTGTTATATTCTCTTGTGTGGTGTATGCTAGTATAGGTTGAATGATGATTTGATAACTAGTATGCATAGGTTGTTAGCTAGACTTATGTTTTTCAAGCATTTACTAGAACCGTTGCTTATAATGTTGATCTCATGGGGTATCTAGTATTTTTTGCTTGTCTAGCTAATCATGATGCTAAGGATGGACTTAATGGTGCAACTTCAATTGGCTTCAAGCAATTGGTATCGAGCAATTGGTATCATGCTACAGAGGTTTATTCTATGCACCTTAGCATCACTTAGTAGTGTTGGCACTCCCACAAATTCCATATTTATGCATGTGTGAAAATTTGAAACCAAACCATTTGAGCACACATGTAGGGGGAGTTAACACTACCAAGTCGGGTTTTATGGAACTTATCCAAGTCTAAAGATTTGAGCTTAAAGATGGATAAGTAACATAAAATCCAAACCCAAGTTAGTGATTTGCACTTGTGTGAAAAGCTAACTTGGTCAATGAGCTTAATTTCCATATCTTTGTAGAGTTTTCATCAATTACAAAAAAGGGGGAGATTGAAAGGTCCTTGTTTGGTTTTGGTAATTGAGTGACAACTTAGGTGGACTAATATGTGTTTAAGTGTTGATTACATAGATAATTAGTCCACAGGTACATTTGTGTGAGCAACTGTGCCATGGAGGTAGAAATGGCTTGGAGAGAGTTGCTTAGCTCACACATATGGTATGAAGGATCTTAATGCACATGAGACATGACATGGAGTCATGTGGCTAGATGGAGAAGATCGAGACAAGACTTGGCTTGACAGACTTGTTGCAAGGGCAAAGGGCAAGTGGAGGCTTTGAAGTCGTTGGTACCGAGTGTCGGGAGACTTAAGCAAGACTTGGCGCCGGAGGCTGAGGCAAGGGTGAAGAGTAAGTGAAGTCGAGGATCGATGGACCAAAAGCCATGTGATGATATGAAGTGGATCATATCATTCATGAGGTGTTGGTGCATGTGTTGCACCGGCGTCGATGGTGTCAGAGACGGAGATGAAGACGGTGATTGGAATGGAAAACGCAAGGCAAAAGGTATAACCTAGGGCGTTTCCATTTCACTGGTCTAACGTTGAGTAGAGAAGTGCTTGACCGAATTTAGGATAGATGGCCGTATTATCAATAGGGGTAAACTTGTTTGCATATCGGTCATCTAGTGCCACTCGGAGTGATCTAACTTTGCATTGCTAGGATTGAGTGGTGTAGCAAGAAAGAGTGGAAAACCCTTTGAAAAATGTTTGTGAAAATGCTAACTCACATGCACAAGGTTGTAGAACACTTTGGAGTTGGCATATTTGCAAGAGGGTTGAAGTTTCGAACTCGCGGGAAGCTTGCTTAGATCTTGGATGGATAAATTGCTTTTATCCTTTGCGTTTTGGATCAAGCAATCATGTGGGTTGTGTAGCCCTCTGAATAAGCTTTCTAAAATATCAAAGATCATCGAAATCGGAGTTCGGAGCTAAGAGATATCGCTGTTTTAGTGAGCGGAGGTCTGCACAGGACACTGCTCCGGATGCTGTTTTAATAGCACCGGACACACAGTGGTTATTGTAGTAGCGTCCGGTGCGTATTGTGCTGTTTGGGCTGCGAAAGAGCACCGAACGCTCTCGGTATCCGGTGGGTAGGCACCGGATGCGTCCGGTGCGACCCTGGGACTCTCGGGTGCTACGCAGCGGCTAGTTTGTTTGGCATTTTGAGCACTGGACAACCACCAGACACGTCTGGTGTGAACTAACTGCGCGTTCGGTGCGTACGCAGAGTGCCCAATGAAGAAGGTAACGGCTCTATTTGTTTGAGAGCTATAAATTGGAGTGAGGGCCGGCCATGGCAAGGTGTCTTGCACCTTGGGAATATGTTTCCCTTGCTTGTGCATGGCTTAGCACTCTCCAGCTCACTTGTGCTCATAGATTTCGCATTCGAGAAAAAGTGAGTGATAGATCGCTAGTGCATTGTATTGTGAGATTGATTCGAGTGGCACTAGGTGATCGAGTTGTAAGCCGGTGGTGCTTGTTACTCTTGGAGGTCGCCACCTCCTAGATGGCTTGGTGGCGAGAGGCTCCATCGAAGCAAGCAAGAAGGTTGTGCTTGGCTCCAGAGAAGATTGTGAGGGGTTGGAGCTTACCCCGCGGGAGATCGCGAAGAGCATCGCTAGTAGAGCGAGACGTGAAGAGTGACAAGTGGTCCGGTTGGATCAAAGAGCAAGTGCTTGCGGGTGCCCCACGTGGGGGTGGTGACTTGTGGTGGGTCACCTCTTGCTAGAGGATCGGCAGCAACTTTGGACCTTGTCTCAACGGAGGACGTACGTAGCTTGTGGCGACAAGTGAACCTCCGGGAAATAAATCACCGTGTCAACATCTTCCCATCCTTCGCGGTGGTTTGCTTCCTTCTACACAAGTTATTTATTTTGTGCATTACTTTACTTGTGTAGCTATAGCTGTTCTTGTGAGATTGGTTAGCTTGTGTAGCTTGCCACTCATGCTCTTAGCTTGTGTAGCATAGAATTAGTGTCTTGATTAGTTTGTGTAACTAATCAAGATGCGCTCCTTGATTAGGATTGTGTATCCTTGTCATTGAGCATGTAGTGAGCTTAGGTGCTTAGTGTGCTTTTGCTTGCTAGTTGGTAGGAGCTCCCCGGTGCTTGAAGTACTAGTGCTTAGGTTTGTGTGATCTTGTGCTAGAACGGTTTAGGGAAGCTCAAGCTAGGCTTGCACCTTTGCTTCTTGTTAGGATCTTTTGCAAGGTGCTTAGAGTCTTAGTGTTGACGGTCGTTAAGTATCAATTTTATACCGTCAACTAATGCCTAGGGAAGATCAATAATAGAAACATAGGGGTTATTACCGACAAATTCCATGAGTTTTGGTGAATTGTGTATTTTCTAGGGATTATTCCAGAAAGGCTTAAAAGAAGGATTAAAGTGCTTAATTACCACGAAACTTAACCGCCAAGGAAACATCATCACGAAGACCCTGGAAGAGTCCAGAACACATCCGAAGCGACCGGGGACCGAACCCCACCAGGGTGGGGCCGACCGGCGCCAGGGTGGGGCCAACCGGTGCCCTCCTAGGGTTTCGGTCCACCTTCTGGAGTCTTCTTCCACTGCCTCTCTGGAGTCATCTGGGTCCTTTGTTCAAGTCGGTTTGATCCCACGGCGCACGTTCATCCCACCGGGCTATAAATAGAGGGGGAGACCCTCCTCCTAGAGCACCAATTCATTCCTCCTGCTTCATTCGTCAAGAGTAGACAGAAGTTAGGGTTTCCAGAGATTAGAAATAGGGCTCTAGTTCTTCAAGTTCATAGTTTAGGCGTCTAGCAAGGTTCAAGTAGAGTTGGGCGCTACGCTCGGGATTCCAGATCCGTTCGTCTAGAGATCGGTAATCTTATCTTGTATCTCATTATGACTTTGCTTTATTTTAATATATTGCTACTTATTCAGTTCTTAGTTTATTCTAGTTGCATATTCGATATAGTTGTGATTGGTGATGATTATTGTCATTTGATCGTAAAGCGCCTAATTCAGTACTCGAGTGAGTTAGGTGGTATATATTATGTAGACGTGGTGTCTAGATATATTGTGTACCTACAGAGGCACCCTGACGTGCCAGGTCGTGTGGTAGTCCGCGTAGGTGACAGATGCGTTGGTTTCCTCTGTAGTCTACCCCCCGTACGTAGGACGAGCAGAGCGCGGTCGCGAAGGAGGTGACCCTTGTGTCATAATATCCTCATTAGATGATGCTCCTTATGATGTTTTCTGAGTTGATTATGCTATAAATGAGAATGTGTAATGTGGCGTAGGCTGTAGACTTTGTATTTAGTAATTACATAGGTTTTCTTTACTTTAGCCGAATCTCGAGATTGTCTTACTACATTAGTGAGTCTCTATATTCTATCTCTGGAATACCATTTACCTCATTTACTCAGTTATCATTTATCATTTATCATTGACTTATTTATCGCTAAAGCACTAGAGTTATGGGTTATCATAGGTTTGCACATTTATCTTTCCAATCATTATAGTAGATTATCCTAATGAGTATAATGCCTCTTTATCCTTTTGGCATAAAATAAATAAACGATACTCGGAATACTTACCGGGTGAAGTGCTACAATGGGAGAATTATCTGTGCACTTGCAGATATATTCTATAGTATTATTTTTAGGAGGCAAGTAAGATTATTTTACCTTTGGTTTTTGGCATCATGTTAGGGATGACAACTTAACGTGAAGTGATGTTAAAAATACCAACACTTAGTTAGAGGGTTGAATTGTCGGTAGAACCGAATAGGCTTTATTTCCACTGTGATTAATTTTTGTTCGGACTATTCACCCCCTCTCGTCCGCCATCTCGACCTTACAAGGGTGTTATCAGGGAAAGAACTAAAGAAGACCCACATGTCGGACTAATACATCGAATTACGCGGCGACGGTGGATCAGGAAGAATCAAGAGGACACCAGGGAGTCACCAGAGAAGGCAGGGCCCAGTTTGTAGAGAGAGGAGGTCGGCCGACTCCCGCCTTGGTTGGCTGACCTATCAAAGACGTCGTTTCGCGTCCGCTTTGACGTGGACTCTCCACTGCCTTTGAGGATTAATCTCCACCCTCCGTCGAAGTCTGTTTGATCCATGGGCTACGACTCATCCCATCGGCCTATATATACGGCCCTAGACCCCCCAGGGTTTCATAACAATTCATACCAATTCATTCAATCATATGTAACCCTAATTGAGAGGTGTCCCATGAAAGGATAACTTCTCATTAGGATCTAGGGACTAGATAGTAGAGAGATAGAGAGCGAGGGAAGAGTTAGGAGGAGTTGTCGGCCTGTCGGTGATCCCTCTACGGCTTGTACTTCGGTAGGATCTAGCTCTACTTGAGCTAGCTCTTAAGATGTCCTGGGCAACGAACTTCTGATTCAAGTAAGTTTATGTCTATATTGTTCTTCTGGTTTGCGAGTCTCTTTTGAGTGCTTTAATCTATCTGGCTTAGATTAGAGTAATATTCATAGTGTAAGCGTGGTGCTTAGACTCGATATCTCGTAAATACTCCCTACTTTCCAGATCGGTGGTAGATCACGGTAGACTTAGTCCTTGACATAACCATTGAGTCCTTTGTAGTTCACCTACCATTAGTAGGACCATAGTAGGACTTGTTGCTCATGAATAGCATCATCTGTTGATGTCTACTCCTTATTATCATCCCCTAGATGAGCCATAGAAGACATAAGCTTGCCCAAGTTAGAAGTAGAAACCCCTAGTTATCCTCTCGACACTCCTATTATCTACAACCTAGATCACCATAACCATATTATCTACACCTTTGATTAGTTTACACCTATTAGCTATAACCTTAGTTGCAACACCACTATCATTCATCATTGACTGTCATCTTTTAACCTATTTTATATCTTTACTTATTGATTACCTCTGGTTAAGTTAGATTTGTAACACCCCAGTGTTAAGCTTGATAATCACTTGCATTACATTGCATTGGCATGTCATGAGCATCATATCATCATTTCATGTGCATTGGTAAAAGTACTCAAACACAATGCCAACCACATATATATATACATATATACATATAGGGTTATGAATAGCGGATTGAAGCAAAAATGTTTTTAAACACTTTTGGAGTGCCAATTCTAGTTTAGCGTGTCAAACTAAACCTTTTTCATGTTAAGGGTACCTTTTGATTTGGTCTCTAACTAGGGTAGGTTCTAGGGTTTGACCTAGGGTCATTTGAAGTGATTTTGTTAATTCATTTGAGAAGTACAATTTAAATTATTCCCTTGACCCTTAAATAAAAATTGTAGGAAATTTGATTTGTAAAAAATTTTATTTTTGGACCAAATCATGAAAATGACTTTCACATGCTCATTCAAGGACCACAAGGCAGATAGGGTTAGGAAACTTCTCTGAATTTTGGTTAAGTCTAAACTGAATTACAGTTTTAGTGTACCCTACTTTGGTGAGCTGTAGTTCCTAAACCCAACTGAGTTAGAGCAAAGTACCTTAATAACATAGGAAGATCTCCTATAGCTCTATCTAGTGAATTAATGAAGTTTTGCCTGAAGCTTGATGGTTTAGAAGATAAATTGCTCCAAACTTTCAGGTTCAGACGTTGGAGCACGTTCTAAACTGCACCAAGTCCCTTTGAGGACAGGTGTCGAGCACCTGTGCATGACTACGTGTCGATCTGAAAAATTGACACCACCGGGTCATCGTGTCGACTCCAGTCGAGCTCCACCGCTCCACTGTGTTCCCAACTCAGAGTTGAACACCTTGGAGTCAATCCTGATCCATTCCCTTTGCCTCTGTCGTCGTCATCGTCTTCCTCTGTCCTTTCTTCCTGAAACCACGAGCAACCATGGCATTGATGCTCGTGTTCGTCGTCCCTGGCTAACCCCCGTTTGCTCCATCATGCAAATCCCTGCTTCTTGATCTCCTCTACCTCCCTGATATATTTGGCGAAGCTGTGGTGGCGTAGTGTTAGTGTATTTTTGGTTTCGCCATCGTCTGCACCTCGCCGGAGCTTTGACGTGATCCGGTTCGACGTGGCCGGGTAACTGCTGGTATCCTTTTTGCCATCTGCCTTGCGTTTCTAGTCTTTGCAATGTTCAATTTGGTGAAAGTGAAGTCGGTTTTGCGGTTGATGGATTGAGCTCGTCGGAACGCGTTGGGACCGAAATTGTAACACCCCAGTGTTAAGCTTGCTAAATCACTTGCATTTCATTGCATTGGCATGTCATGAGCATCATATCATCATTTCATGTGTAAGAGTAAAGTGAATTTCCAATGCACTGTTAACCACTTCTTATATATATATATGCATATAGAGTTACAAATAGAGAATTAAAGAAAAAATATTTTTCAACACTTTTGAAGTGTCAATTCGAGTTTAGAACATTTAATCAAGCATTTTTCATGTTGGGGGTAGCACTTGATTTGGTCTCTAGTTAGGGTTTGCTTTGAAATTCAACCTAGAGTCATTTGGAGTGATTTCGATAATTCAATTTGAAAGTGCTATTTAAACTCTCCAAATGACTTTGATACTTAAATGAAGTTTATAGGAAATTTAATTTGTGACAACTGTTATTTAGGGTCGAAGTCATGAAAATGGCTTTTGCATGCCCATTTGGATACCACAAGGCAGATTAGGGTTTGGAAGTTAACTCTGAAATTTCTGTCTAAGTGCTGGATTTCAGTTTCTAAGTGCCTGTCTTTATTGAACCATAGTTCTCAAACCAAGCCAAACCAAGCCAAAGTGCCTTACTAACATTGGTAGATCTCATGTAGTACTTTAATCTATATTAAAGGAGTTTGCTTCAAAACCCAACGGATTAGGAGTTAAAGAGCACTGAAAATCAGGTTTCAATCGGTTGATCACGTTGTAAACCGAACTGGACTCCTTTGAGGCCACGTGTCGAGCACCTGGTGCGGGTAATGTGTCTTCGCTGGTCGATTTTGGACGAGTTCCACCGTTTCCCTGCCCTTCCAGAGTCGACGACGGACCCCCCTGAGCTCATCCCATTCCATCCCTATCGCTCTTGCCATCGTTTTCATCTATGTTTGCCAAACTGCCCAACACAGAGAGCTCCGCCATGGCGTTCTCGGTCGTGTTCATCGTCCCAGGCTAACCGTCGTCCGCTCCATCGTGCAAACCTCTCCACCTTGACCCTTTCCACATCCCAGACATCTTCGTTGAAGAAGCCAAGCCCTAACACCTTCGGTTTTCAACCTCGCCGCCGTTAGTCCATCGTCGGAGCTCCACCACCGCGACACTCACCGTGGCCAAGCCGCTGAAGTCGCAATTTTCTTCATTTTCCTCGTGTTTCTAGCTCTATTGGTATCTAATTTCCTTAAACTGAAGATGGTTTCGTATTTAGTGGCTCGAGCTCGTCGGAACGCAGATCGGCCGCCGGTGAACTCGCTGTTGTCCGCCATGCTTAGGGCTAGCTGAGCTCTAGCGCTTAGCCGTTGGATTCCTTGTAACCCTAGGGCCTTTTGGCATCCCTGAACCTGTTGGTGCAGCCGATTTTGTTTGGGTTGGTTGGAGATGGCCGGAGTGGTTGCTCCGAGCGCAGCCGTCCGCCATGGCCAGTGACGAGCTCGCCGCCGTGCGCGACCGCTCCAACCACCTAACCCAATCGGTTCGTCTTGGTCCTACGAGTACGTTGGTGCGCTCGGATTCGCCTGAAACCTCTCCGGCGTTGAGCTTTCCTCGGGTCAACGTCGCGGCTCGTCCCTGTGCTTATGACGTGTGGGGTCAGGTTGACCCCAGGGCCCAGCTGTCGGCGCCTTTGCTTGTGACCTGGGTGCACTATTGGGTATCCATAGCCATTACGGTTCGGTTAGGTTTAGGAAAAACAATTTCTGATTTATTTCCAGCATGAATGTCAAGCTTGTAAAAATTGTATCTCCAGTTATATTGATCCAAATGGAGTGAGACAAGAATTGTTAGACTTCTGGTGACTTGTACTACTCATGAAAAATATGAAACCCTAGCCCTAGTATAATATTTGTGTGAGTTATAAATTAATTTGTAATTCTGCTTTTAACTTGGGAAATCCATAACTAATTCTAGGGGTGTGCTAAAAATGTGATTCCACTTCTGGTGATCTTGCTTTGATGAGTACAATCTGGGAAGAATAGTGGTTAGGCATGTTTGTTGTTTGGTATTGGAGTTGCTGTTCAAGCTCTATTTAGGGTTTGATTGTTTCGAAATTCATTATAAAATAAATACAAGTGATCTGGATATGATTATTTTTTTGTGATGTTGTCAAGTGAGAAGGAACAAGAGAAAAATGTGAAATCTGTTGTTTGATACTTTTCACTGTAGTAACTATTTTCACTCAATTTTAGCCTGCTGTCTTGTTATTTTTGTGTAGGCTGTTCTGCAAGTCCAAATGACCTGAAATTTGAATAGTGAGTTCTGGTGGACCTGTTCTGTGTACTGTATTTTTCTAGGAATTTTCTGAGAACCTGATCTGGTGGGTCTAGTTTTAAGTGAAACAAGTAATCATGAAGTCAAGCATTGGTTTAGGGCAAGTGTAAACCATTGCATGTTGTTTGGTCCATTCAACAATGGTGTTTCCTGATACATTCATAAGTTTGTGCTTGCTGGAGTTAAGCTTGAATGCATTTGAGAAGGGTTGTAAGGATAGGCCATGGAAGTTTGCCTTGCTTGTTGTATGAAGATAGAGATTTCTCTCCACCGGAGAAGAAATATGCACATACTTAGTAAAACAAAATAATTAATACATTTGCATCTCATGAAAGTATGCATATGCATTATGTTGAATACCTTGAAGTTACTATGCATCCCTGTATTCATCGCATATACATGCATACATGATCGTTGGAGGAGGTGAACCTGACAGAAGTGAACCCGACCGAGGAGGAGATCCCTCAGGAGGCCCCAGCTGCCGAACTAGGAGCCGAGGATAACGCTGACTTGCCCGAGTGCCCTAACCACCAATGTTGACACTTGTTAACGTCTAATTTTTATTATCAATTATCCCTGCATTATACATGAATATCTATTAGAATAGGGTTATTACTAATAATTTCCACGCGTTTTGGTGAATTGTATATTTTCTAGGAAATTATCCAGAAAAACTTAAAAAAGGGATTAAATGCTTAATTATCACGAAACTTCAACGCAAAGGCAACATACGTCATCAGCAAGGAAGAATCATTTAAAGGACACCCGAAGCAACTGGGGCCCCACCACCTGACAGGTGGGGCCGACCGGCGCCAAGGGGGGCCGGCCAGTGCCCCCCTAGGGTTTCTGGTCGCCGTCTTCTGGAGTCTTCCCCAACCACCTATGAGGAGTCATCTTAGCCCTACGTTAAGTCAGTTTGATCCAACGTACACATTCATCTCACCGGGCTATAAATAAAGGGCCAGACCCCCCTGGAGGAGGCCAGATCAAGAGCTAAAGAGCCTGAAGCATTAGACAGATTTATATTAGATCTAGGCTAGCAATCAATAGAGAGATTAGAGAGGTAGAGTAGAGGAGTAGAGATTCGGAGGAGTCCCGACCTGTTGGAATTTCTTCGTAGCTGTATTCGTCTGGATTCAGCTCCCTAGCCTGGAGCTGCGTTCTGAGGTACTTTTGTATTCAACATTCTAATTCAAGTAAGCAGTTTTCCTTATTTGTTCTTAAGTTTGCAACTCATATTGAGTGTTTTGATCTTGGTAGCTTCTAGATTGAAGTAGTAGTTTGTAGTGTAGACGTGGTGTCTAGGCTATGATTACTTGTGAATGTCCCCTGATTGGCCGGATAGGTGACAGCTACGTCGATTCCTCTGTAGTCCACTTCCCATTGATAGGATTGATAGGTGTATAAGTACTTGGTAGTAGAGAACTCTGATTTTTGCTCTTATTTAGGTTACTGCCCAGTTAGAACGGTATTATTCAAAACTTACCGGTTGTTGGAACTAGATAGTCACTAGCTATTTCCTTATTCTCAATATTCTCTGGATTGATTGTGCCATTGGGTCAAGAATCAATAAACTTAGTTAGTATCACCTACTGTTCCTTTGGGTTCAATATTAAACCGGGATAGTCTGGGTGAAGTGCTACATCGGTATTATATCTGTGCGCTTGCGGATAATTTGATAATAATAATATTTAATAGAGTACAGTTAATTTATACCAACAAGCATTTCTGGCACCGTTGCCAGGGAACGGTTTGCTGATTTTGACTTTAGTTTATCTTAATCTTGTATTATACTTTTATCTTTTACCTTTTTAAATATGAAACCCATATCCCAACTTTTATATCAATACGGAGCACCATCGAGATCGTATCTCCAGCCAAAAGAATCATCTAAACCTATTACATCATCTGGCTATGAGCTACACCCAGGATTAATTAAGTTAGTTCAGGAACACATTTTTTCTGGTAGTTCTAGCGAAAACTCTTATTCCCATTTAACTGATTTTGAGCAGACATGTGCATGTCTACATATTAAGGGCATGGCAGATGAAACTTTAACATGGAAACTTTTTTCGTTTTCGTTAACGGAAAAAACAAGGAAATGGTATAATCGCCATGTTGGGAGTAGTCAAGGAGATTGGGAAGTATTGCGTGCTAATGTTTGTCTTAAATTTTTCCCTATCGAGAAAGTCGCTAAACTTCGTTTTGAAATTATAGGATTTAAACAATTAGATAACGAATCATTAGGCAAGGCTTGGGAATTCTTTGATGGATTTGTAAATTCTGGACCTAATCTTGTTTTGCCAGAACCTATGCTTTTGCAACATTTTTTAGGCCTTAGTGATAAAAATAAAAGATACCTTAATTTGGCCGCGGGTAGAGCATTTATGCATATTACTACTACACATGCTAAAACCATTCTTACTAATATCTTAAATGATCTTCCTGAAGAAAAAGAAGAGTTGTTAGAAGATGAACTTTTGTTACCTTAATCTAAACTTTTGTCTGATTCATCTCAACGTTTAGTTAATTTAGAACCTGAACTATCTAATGAGAAGGAGATAACTCTAATTTCTGATTTTATGCTTGAATTTGAGGATGAACTTTTTGATGATTATGAAAATACCTCATCTTATGATAAAATTATGAAACCTCAAGAATCTATGAATTTTAAAAATTTAAATTTTTCACATCCTGCTGATTTAAAATTTCTTAGAGAAATAACAAGAGAATTGATTTTTGTTATGAGTAATGAGTGGTTGATAGAATCTAAACTTTCAAATGATATAATTCATTTAAATTTTCCTGCCATTACTATTAAATGTCAAATTGATGCATATCCTTTTGATGCCTTTTATAACCTAGTAGTAGGTGTCAATATCATGTCTGTTACATTTGCTGAAAAATTCTTGAAAGATATGCCATTAATTCCTATAAATAAATTATTGAAAAGTCGTTCAGGACATATTATTCCTAATTTAGGAGTTTTATGTGCTCTTCCTATTGTGATTAATGAATTCCAAATTTTGCTGAATTTCTATATCTTTGATGTTTGGGATTTTGATGTAATGATTGGATTACCAATAGGAAAACTTATGCGAGAAGGTTGTACGGGCAATTTAGATATTAAACTTGGGAAATGATTTAATTTCTCTGTGCCTATAACGCTTGCATTAAAAGGTAAGGCAGAGTCATATCCTGAGTTAGATCCAATAGAAGAGGTTAAGGCTGTGTCATTTGAAGAATTTATTGAACTTAATTTAGAAGATGATACCCAGTTCTTCATTAATGAAGAGGAGGAGGATCCTATTGATCCTGAACCTCTGGATGAATTACTAAAGTCACTTAAGCCTCCTATTGAGCTTAAACAACTAACTTCTGGTCTTAAATATGTTTTTCTAAATAATGATCAAAATTCTCCTGTGAGTATAAGTGATAAACTTTCTGATGAACAATCTTTTAGACTAATAACTGTCTTAGAAAAATATCGTGCTGCTTTTGGTTATTCACTCCAAAACCTTAAGGGGATTAGCCTTATTTTATGCACCCATCGTATTCCAACCAATCCAGAAATTACACCTTCTAGAGAGCCCCAACGTAGGCTTCATAATATGATAAGGGAAGTTGTTAAGAAAGTGGTCTTAAAATTTTTGTATGCTGAGATTATTTATCCTGTGCCGCATAGTGAGTGGGTAAGCCTTGTTTAAGTTGTACCTAAAAAGCGTGAAATGACCGTAGTTCAAAATGATAAAAATGAATTAATACCCCAGAGAACTGTCACTGGATGGCGAATGTGCATAGATTATAGAAAACTTAATAAAGCAACAAAGAAAGATCATTTTCCGCTACCCTTCATTGATGAGATGTTAGAGCGTTTAGCAAATAATTCTTTCTTTTGTTTTCTTGATGATTATTCTGGATATCACCAAATTCCTATCCACCCTGATGATCAAAGGCAAAACCACTTTTACATGTCTTTATGGAACTTATGCTTATCGTAGAATGTCTTTTGGATTATGTAATGCACCTGCTTCTTTTCAAAGATGTATGATGTCTATATTTTCTGAAATGATAGAAGAAATCATAGAAGTTTTTATGGATGATTTTTTAGTTTATGAAAAAACTTTTGATGATTATCTAGAAAATCTAGATAAGGTTTTGCAAAGATGTGAAGAAAAGCATTTAGTCCTTAATTGGGAAAAATGTCATTTTATGGTTAGAGAAGGAATAGTTTTAGGACATCTAGTGTTCTGAAAGAGGTATAGAGGTAGACAAGGCAAAAATTGAAGTAATTGAACAACTACCGCCACCTATTAATATAAAAGGAATCTGAAGTTTTCTTGGTCATTGTGGTTTTTATCGTAGATTTATAAAAGATTTTTCACATATTGCTAGACCACTGACTAACTTATTAGATAAGGATGTTCCTTTTGAATTTGATGATGCATGTTTAAAATCTTTTAATATTCTTAAAGAAGCACTTACATCGGCACAAATCATTCAACCCCCTGATTGGTCTTTGCCTTTTGAAATTATGTGTGATGCTAGTGATTATGCTATAGGGGTAGTATTAGGACAAACAAAGGATAAGAAGCATCATGCAATTGCTTATGCTAGAAAAACTATGATAGGAGTACAAGTAAATTATGCAACAGCTGAAAAAGAGCTCCTAGCTGTTGTTTTTGCTATTGATAAATTCAGATCTTACTTAGTAGGAGTAAAAGTAATTGTCTATTCTGATCATGCCATTTTAAAATATTTGCTCACTAAGAAAGATGCTAAACCTCGTTTGATAAGATGGATTCTGTTACTTCAAGAATTTGACTTAGAAATAAAAGATAGAAAAGGAATAGAAAATCCAGTTGCTGATCACTTGTCTAGAATGCAATTTGAGAAAACTCAGGAACTACCTATTAATGACTCATTAAGAGATGACATGTTGTTTAAAGTGACCAAGTTAGACCCTTGGTACGTGAATATTGTCAACTTTATGGTTGCAGGTTATGTACCACCACGGGAAAATAAAAAGAAGCTCATTTATGAAAGTCGTCTCCACATATGGGATCCACCATACCTCTTCAGAATTTGCTCAGATGGGTTACTTAGAAGATGTGTACCAGTAGAAGAAGGCATGCAGATCATTTAGAAATGCCATGCATCACCATATGGAGGTCATTATGGGGCATTCCACACTCATGTTAAGATCTGGCAGAGTGGGTTCTTTTGGCCAACTATGTATGAAGACACCAAAGATTTTGTCCGGAGATGTGGATCATGTCAGAGGCACAGAAATATCAATGCAAGAGATGCTATGCCACTCACCAACAATCTCTAGATCGAGTTCTTTGATGTCTAGGGAATTGATTACATGGGACCATTTGTGAAATCAAGAAATTATGAATACATTCTAGTGGCAGTTGACTATGTTTCCAAGTGGGTAGAATCTATGCCATGCATGAATGCTGATTCCAAACATTCAAAGAAGATGTTTGAAGAGATTATATTTCCAAGGTTTGGGACACCAAGGATGGTCATTAGTGACGGAGGAACATATTTCACCGATAAGAAGTTTCACCGATACTTGCAAGCTCATGGAATCCGTCATAATGTTGCTACTCCATACCATCCTCAGACAAGTGGCCAGGCAGAAACATCAAACAAACAGATCAAGAATATTCTACAGAAAACAGTAAATGAGATGGGTACTGCATGAAAGGATCGGTTACCCGAAGCACTTTGGGCATATCGGACCGCCTACAAGACATCCTTGGGCATGTCACCCTATCAGCTAGTGTATGGTAAGACCTGTCATTTACCGGTGGAATTAGAGCATAAGGCTCATTGGGCTAGTAAGAGATGGAATATGGACTTTGAAGCCGCTGGAGAAAAGAGAAAGATGCAACTATCAGAATTAGAAGAATGGAGAGAAAAGGCTTATCACAATTCAAAGATTTACAAAGAAAGAACAAAAAGATGGCATGAAAAGAGGATCAAGAAGAAGGAGTTTGCACCAGGAGATAAGGTATTACTTTTTAATTCTAGGCTTAAATTATTCGGGCTTGGAAAGTTATGAAGCAAATGGGAAGGACCATTTACGGTTGTGAATTCGTCGCCACATGGAGCAGTAACTCTACAAACACATGAAGGTGTGCTATTCAAGGTAAATGGTCACCGACTTAATTATTTTTAGAACCATTTCATTCAGAGGTTGTTGACGGGCTAGACTTTATCCATTTACCAACTTATTAGTCCCATCATCGTCTGTTATGAAAAACTATCGCGCATCGCAACCAACAGGAAGTAGTTAGAGTCTAGAGGCATCACGGGCACGGCCACCCTGAGAGGCCACCATGTGGCGCCGGTCGGCACCCTAGTGGAGCCGGACGGTGCCCCCTGCCCCCTCTCGTCCCGTCTCTCGTTTCTTTGTCCTTTTGCACCCTTCCTAAGTACATGCCCGTTGGATCCCGTCGCGTGCAGATATTTTTCCTACGAACCCTGTAGAGCCTAGATTTGACCTCATTCTGTCTCCTGTAAATCCATATAAATACGCACCTATACCTCCCTCAATTGTATGCCATCAATAGCCTCCTCTCTCCTCTAGAGAAACTCTCTAGTTTAGATCTAGCAGCAATGGCAGACGAAGCAGTCATCGGTGCTGACTTCGACATGATCCCAAGCGATGACTCGAAGGCCATCGTCGTCGCGCAGCCGAAGCCTCTCGCCATCATGCCACCGAAGCACATCGCTATGGTGCCTCAGCAATACGAGCAAGTCTACTACGCGCAAGCTCAGCCTGCTCTGCCATCACCACCCGCAAGGCTGCTGCTAGAAGATGGTACCAAGGGAAAGCAGATCGCTATTCCCCGAGGGACCCCGCTTCTTCCACCTAGGGACAATGAACGACTCCTGTCGGTCAAGTCCAACAAGAACTGAACACTAGTATGTGCGAAATACAACACTGCTGTAACACCCTAGTGTTAGTTACTATTTTTACACTTGCATTTGCATGTCATCAAGCATAGATCATGTCATTTCATGCATCATTTCATTGCATTTTATTTGATTCCCTTTATTGCTATATGTTGTTTATATGTCCATAACATGCTAAATGTGTTGACATGCAAATGTGATGCTTGTTTGCTGTTCTAAATGCTTTAGACATGTTTGGGATAACATTTGGAACAATGTTCATGTTGGTGAAATCCCCAAAATACCCCTCTAGCTCATAGTTGACTAGAGAGCCCTCTAAAAGCTATTCTGTTTGACCAAACAAGAAGGGCATTTTAGAGATTCTGCATGTCAGTGCACCCTTAATCAAAGTTGTGTAGAATTTTATAAGAAACAAACTTTATTTTTGGGTCAACTCATGAAAATGGGTGGAAGGAGGTCAAAACGTTGAATTAGTGCAGATTTGGAGCTGTTTTGAAGTTTTCAAATTTTCCTAAGTCTAAACTGGTTTTCAGTTTCGGTGTACCCCTGTTCATCAACCTGTATCTCTCAATCCAGACCGAACTAGAGTAAAGTGTCTTAATATGAAATGATCTACTCATGTAGCTCTTCAATCCATATTAGTGAAGTTTTCGCTGAAACGCCCTGGATCGCGAGTTATAGATCGATAAAAATCGAGTTTCAGTCGGGTCGCGGAGACTGAATCGGAGCCGATTCAGTTCGGCCGTCGGTCATCGCCGCGCGACCGCGTCAGGCATCGGCCGCCAGGTGGCGCCGTACGCCGTCGTTGCCCTGCCGCGCGGTCGGCTTACAAAAGGCAACACTCCATCCTGTCTCCCGCACGCTCGCCCTCACTCTCCCCGCTCTCTCGCCCTCTGCTCGCCGTTTTTCCTCTCCGCCGTCGCCATTTCCGTCGCGCCGCCGCCGCGGTGAAATCCGCCGCCACCGAGCCGTCTCCAACCGCTCCATCTTCGGCGTAGCTTCGGCTTGCTCTGCTCTTCGTCCTCGACCCGTTGCCGACCTCAGCCGACCTAAGGTATAGCTCCAGCGAGCTTCTCGCCGTCCGCCATTGCCGGAGCGCCGCCGAGCTCTCAGGTCGCCGCGACGAGGGCGATGCCGGGGTCGGCTTCTCTCTCCATTGCTCGTCTAGGTGTCTCCGTTAGCCGTAGATCCATTCTAGGCCGTCGGATAGGTCTATCTCACCGTAGTTTCGCCGGAACCCGAGCTCGCCGTGAACCCGCTCGCCACCGTGCCGCCATGCGAGCGCGGTCAGTGAGCTCCCGTGCGCAATAGTTCGATTCGTCGCACGCATAGGTCCGCTAGGGTTCCAGGATCTCGGAACGGTGCTTAGCCGCGCGAGCAACGGCCGGAATCGGCCGGCGCAAGCTCGCCGGACCACCGTCGTCCGCCATTGCCGCCGTCGAGCTCGCTCCGGTGGGGTACGACCCTCGGCAGTTGGTCCATCGGGTTCGTCTCGTTGCCACGAGTCGGTAGGTAGCCTCGGCGTCGCCGGAGACCTCGCCGTCGGCGAGCTCTCGCCGGTCCGCGCAGGCGGCTCTGCCCTCTCTCTCTGGCGCGTGGGGTCGGGTTGACCCCGGGGCCCGCGAGTCAGCCGTTCGGGTGCGTCTCTGGTTCACTGAGCCGGGTGCACGTAGCAGTTCTATCGGGTTTTGGGTTTTATGATTTATAAAATGATTTTTCAGAAAATGTGTAAAACCTTCCATAATTCATATCTGGAGCTAGGAGTGTCCAATTAGGGTGAACCAAATTTTCTTGTGTTTGTATTTCTGAGCTCTATCAAGGAAAAATATAAAATGTACTTTTTGAACACTTTTTCTGTGTAGTTATAATTAAATTGTTAATTGCTTGTAAACTTGATAAATGCATAAGTAATTGCAGGAATGTGCTAAAAATGTGATTCCACTTGCATTCATCTTGTTTAGGGGAGTAGAATCTATGAAAAATATGTTTGCTGGTGTTTCACTGTTATTTATATGATGTCTAGTATAATGTGCCTCTTATGCTTTAATCTTGCAAAAATCACCATGCTTAATGTGTTAAGGTTATGGTCATGAATATTTTTCCTGGACTATGTTATGTTGGAAAGAAGCTAAAAAAATTAGAAAATCTGTTGTTTGATACTTTTCACTGTGTTAAGTATTTTCCATTGTTTAAAAGGCTGGTTGCTTGTTATTTTTGTGTAGACTGTTATACTTGTCCAAATGACTTGAAATTTGGTCAGTAGGCTAATCTAGATGTGTAATAGCTACTGTAATTTTTATGGATTTTTCTGGTCACAGCAAATAGTAGGTCCAGTTATAGGCTAGGGTTTATTTAAATTGTTTCTAAACAAATATCTTTTGGTTGGGGAGTGTTTTTATGCGTTTCTGTGATGCTCAGCATTATCACCTATGTTAAACAGTAGAGTTGATCCTACTTTGAGCTTAGGGCAGCAAGGTTAATATTTTGTTTATATGATGTTGCTCGCGCTTGTTAATTATAAGTTGGTTGTGGTAGGTTAGTTGATGCATGTTAATTATTAAGTGCAGGATGTAGACCTCTCACCCGGGACGAGAAATTGTTCTATGCTTTGCTTAAGAAGGGTGAGTATGAGTTGGTTGTCTAGGGAAGAAATATGCACGTACTCAGTAAATGAGTATGGATTGTTAAACTGATTGCATATCATGGGTTAATTCGTGCATCTCTATCTTGCATTTCATGTGCATTCTCGGTTCTCATATATGCATATCATGCATACAGGATCGCCGGGAGGCATGACGCTGTTGCAGTTCGATCCACCGGAGGAGGGAGTTCCGCCGGAGATTGAAGTGCCAGAGGTTCCCGAAGGTCAGGAAGAAGAAGCTGAACTTCCAGAGTGCCCTGATCACCAACCTACTAACTTTGTGAAAGGCAAGCCCCGGAGCATCCCTAAGTCTCCACCTACTCTTTTTACAAATGCACTGGTCTTTATTAAATCGTATGATTGTGCACTTAAGTATAGGAGTTGATATGATACCGTTGCTGCATTTATACCTTGTCCACTTATACTTGATCCTGAAGTTATTAATAGACAAGGGGATGGGTTCGATCCTATGCTTAGCCATGCTTAGACCGGTAGAAGTCGAGGGATTTCGTGTCCTTCGCGAGCATAGGTGGTTACTAATGATGATGGGGTTGGATTCCACATGATGGACTATATGTGCCAACATGCCACAGTGTCTAATGAGAGAATCAAGGCTAGGTAGCGGGGAGCTGCATGACATGGTTGAGGTCATGCCGTCTTCGGTGCTGCTTGCGGCCGACTAGGACTGAGGCCACCAGACATCAGTTGAGATTGAAAGACGTCGTCACATAGCTGGCCAGATAAGTCGTTCTGACCGCGAAGCCGAGTATTTCTTTCTGAGCCGGGAATTGGTGCGACTAGGCAGACATATTCTGGAGGTAGGAAGCATGTGCGGAGACACCATCTTACCAAGGGCAGGTCAGGGTCCTGATGCATCCTGGAAGTGGGTTGGTCTCTGAGAATATGGTCCCCGCCAAGCCCACGACATATTGTGACTCAGAAGGATTTAACGGTGGCCCAAGAAGCCAGTGGCTCGGCTGACAGGGTTTGTGATTGGCATATTTGCCAGCTGGTACAATCGATTCGAATCGCCATCTCTCCTGGTTAGTGAGAAACTGAACTGATCTTCTGGTGAGGTAGAGGCTAATAACTTGAACCTAATGATTATGGTGAGATGAGGTTGATATCTGTGGATATCAGAAATCATATGATTTTATTGATTGCTACAATATTCAGTGAATGCTTAGTATAGTGGCTAATCTTAGTAAATAGCTTAACTGAAATCGAAGCTTATCACAATTAAAATGAATAAGCTGAGGTTCTACTGTAGTAATGCTTTTGATGCAAAAATGATGCTACCCTCTGAGCTCCACCAAATAAGCCTTGCATATCCTTGAGAGTCTTTTTATTTACTCCCTGTCGGGTAAGTCTAGCTGAGTACAATTGAGTACTCAGGGTTTTATTCCCATTGTTGCAGATGGTGTAGTCTACTACGCGTATTGCAGGAATTGCTTCACCCCTGCGGCGAAGAAGACTAGACCCGAGGGCAGGGTCATTATCTATCCTTAGATGTTGTAAGAATGCTGTGACAGGGTCGTTTGATGGTACTCGTATTTGAACTCTGTGGTGTAAAACTATGTTGACTTCCGCTACTACTCTATTTGTGTAAAAGACTATGTTGTACTCTGATGTTTAAATTCGGTTGCGAACTTATGTGTCATGTGATCGGGTATTGCTGAATGAATGATCCTTGGGGTATGAAAGGTTTGAAATCCTTCGAGATTTCTGGACTACCGGGTTTATATTGGCTCAAGTGCGACTGGATTGCGATTAAAATGCGATCGTTGTACTTGTGCTCGTATAAATTGGTCGGTTCTGTGACAGCTGGTACCAGAGCATAATTCAGCATATACCGTCACTTGACTATTTAAAAACTAAAAGAGTTTTGAGTTTTACAAACTAATGGCCAACTGATAGTGTGTATAGGTGATTTAAACCAAGTGTTTGCAAAACTTATGAGTACCAATGACCAAGTCCTATAGCCCTATATATATGTGGTAATTAGGTGGCTTATGTAAGTACTGACTTGGGGGAAATTGCATCATATTTCTATTTGTGGTTCATTTGGTTTTATCGTGCGGATAATCATGAACTGTCGGTTTCTTATTGCTTCCTATGGGTCAATGTACCACGTCGCCTAAGGTAAGGTGAGATGTGAGTGTAAGATCGAACAACCATCGATCGATGGTGAGTGTATGGTTACTGAAGTGAGTACATGTGATCCATATGAGTACTTATGGAAGTAAGGTGGAGTAATTACTTTTGGGGTCGCAAATGTTCATGGGAACATTTCCGGCAAAAAGTGCTTCTTGTTGCCCTGCATACATTGGGATTTGGGCTGAAATGAATCTTCTGCAGGTACACTAACCACGCAAAACGTATAGCACGGTTAGTTACGTATATGAGAGCACGTGGTATGCCACCGACTATAACGTTAGTTAAAATATATTATGTGTGAGGTCGTTGGCACGTGCATGCATCATGATCATGAAATTAATTTAAGCTATTTGTACTATTTCCTTCCCTATGGTAAAATTTGTGCTGCCCTATCTTATTCTAAATGCTGAAAGATGTTGTAATGTACCAGATGGCAGCTGAAGGTGAGCCGCAGAGTGGTCAGTTTCTGGAGCAGTTTGGCACACCCACTGTGCTATGGAGGTTGTTGAAGTCTGTGGGATATGCAGAGCCACCACTGTATTTCTGGAAGCCAGCAAAAACCATGGTGCAGCCTTGGTTTGATGTTTGGGTGACTATCCCTGTGCTTGAAAGGGGTTGGTCATTTCCAGGAATAAAGGTGGAAGTTGACATGAGGACGCCATGGGATGGTGCGCAGCTTGCAGCTTTCGAGGTGTTGACGGATATTTGCAGCCGGTTCAACAAGCGAGCTGATTTGGGGCCAGCAAATGTTTTTCCCAGGGTGGATGCTTCTCAGGGTGAGTGGGCTCAGCCTAGCCAAGCTTCTTTGGAGCGAGGCAGGGATGAGCGTGCTCATAGCACGGGTGCTTCTATGAGTGCTATGTTTGCTGTCCTGAGGATGCATTATTTCCACTAGGGATGGTTGGATGAAGTGCGTTGAAGCCCTGCATGATGCTGTGGAGAAGAAGTTAGAAGCTGAAGAGTGGGCACGTATGGCTCGTCGTAGCTCAGATGATTTGGTGGTAGCTCTCACTGCCTGTCGCAATGAGTTGTTACGATGCACTGGCGCCTTGTTGGCAGCTGATCGCCGTGTCGAGGTGCTTGAGAGGGAGAATGTAGATCTTCGTCGCCAGCTTGACAATCACAATATGAGCTTGACACGTCAGCGCGATGAGTTTCTGCAGGAGTTGCGTGCTAGTCAGCAGCAGGTTTGGGAGTTGCAGCAGGATGTTCATCGTCTGAACAACCGTGCTGATCCGTTTCATCCTCCGGGTGCAGCAGAGTTTGCTCCTGAGATCTTCATTGCAGCTGATGATGGTGAAGCAATTGAGGAAGAAGAGGAAGAAGACCCCGAGGAGATCGTGCCTATTGACGAGAGTGATGACCATGGTGGGAACGTGTCCGGCGTGGACAGTGACCACGATGACTAGGCTTTTTCTTGTGATCTTGCCATGATCGGCACCCTTTTGTATTGGGAAAACCTTTAATGTCATGTAATGAGAGAACCCTGTGTGTTCAGGGCTGGAACCATGAAACTTTTAATTAAGTAATGGTAACTTATGCAGTTTGGAAACCCTTTTTGGTTGCGCCTTGTTATTGTGCGGTTGTGTGATGATTATTGAATTATTGTGCCATTTGTTGGTTATCAAAAATGATCATTGATATCTTTTGGGCATAATCTTTCGGTTATCTTTGGCATAACTGACACTTAACAATGGTTGTTGTGTGTTGCTACAGATGGCACCTCATACCCGTCGTCATGGGTCAACCAGTGGTGGTGGGAACGAACACGAAGATGAGGAGTTGCCGCCTCCTCCACCGCGTACCCAGGAACAGATGTTTGCTCAGTTCTTGGACACCCAGCAAGCGATTTTGCAGCAGATGGTTGCTAGTAACAACCACAATCGCAATCGAGGTGGACGCCGCGGAGACGATGAGGACCAATACAGTAACTATAAGGACTTCATGGACACTAAGCCTCTGGTATTCAAGCAGGCCGTAGAACCGCTGGAAGCTGATGAGTGGTTAAACACTATTGAACAGTCATTCTCTGTGCTGCGATTGACTGAAACCATGAAGGCTAGCTTTGCTGCTATGTTACTGCAAGGCCAAGCTGGAATATGGTGGGCCAATCGCAAGACCGCCTACCCTGTGGTCGCTGATATCACCTGGGAGCAGTTCACCAGGGATTTCAGGGGACATTTCATTCCAGCAGGCTTGATCAAGATGAAAGTCAATGAATTCATGCAGCTTACTCAGGGTACCAAGACCCTCACTCAGTATCATCATGCCTTTAACAATCTGTCGAGGTATGCCCCGTGGATGGTAGATACAGATGAAAAGAAGATTGAAACCTTCAAGAGAGGTCTTAGTACCAAGCTTATGAAGACTCTGGCAAACAACGCTCGTACAACTTTTAACGAGTTCATCAGTGAAGCTTATATCCAAGAGAAACAGAACAACTTGCACACTGCTTCCAAGGGAGGCAAGAGGCCATTTGAAGGAAGCTCTTCTCAGTCAAGGACTCCAGCAGCTAGTCGTGCGGTGGCAAATCGCCCTGCTTACCGTCCGGCTGTTCCTGGAGCAAAATTCAGACCCCCTCCAAAGAAGCAGCCAGCGCCTCAGCGCTTCAAGAAAGGTTTCACAGTGCCTTTGAACAAGAACAACCCTCCTCCAAGCAATGCCGTTCAAGTGAGGACCAACCAAGGTCTGGGGCCATGCTTTAACTGTGGCCAACAGGGGCATCTTGCTCGTTATTGTCCTCATCCCAGGCAGGGTCGTGTGCATCACACTACTGCGGAGGAACTTCCGGAAGGTGAACCAGTCACTGCGGGTATGTTTTCTGTGAATCAGCATCCTGCTATTGTTTTGTTTGACTCTGGATCATCGCATTCTTTCGTGAGTCAAGCATTTGCACAAAAGCATGCATTACCAATTGTTGAGTTGAGCCATAGTTTCCGGATAACTTCAGCTGGGGCTGAAATTTGTACGCGTCATGGTGTCGAGGATGTGACCATCGAGATTGGTAATCGGGTGTTTATCAGTAGTCTTATTGTGCTACCAGGGTTGAGTCTGGATGTTATTTTGGGAGTTAGTTGGATGGACAAGCGGGGTGCGGTGTTGGACGTCCCTAACCGGATGTTAACACTGAAGGAACCCCAAGGTGAAGGCACTTTTCAGGTTCATCTGCCCCGTAGGGGAGATCTTTTTAGTCTCTCTTTCTCAGTTGAGGCCGTGACACTTCAGAGCATCCCTGTAGTGTGTGAGTTTCCTGATGTCTTTCCTGATGATCTACCTGGACTTCCTCCTGATCGAGATGTGGAGTTTGCAATAGAACTTATTCCCGGTACGGCGCCTATTTCTCGAAGGCCATATAGAATGCCTCCTCATGAATTAGCTGAACTCAAGAAACAACTCCAGGAGTTATTGGACAAAGGGTTCATTCGCCCTAGTTCTTCTCCGTGGGGCTGTCCTGC
The DNA here is from genome assembly GCA_038502445.1 of Eremochloa ophiuroides. NCBI lineage: Eukaryota > Viridiplantae > Streptophyta > Magnoliopsida > Poales > Poaceae > Eremochloa > Eremochloa ophiuroides. The sequence goes on along the minus strand of JAHLJS010000009.1, from coordinate 16,150,389 downwards.
AATCTTTGTTAAGAAGAAGGATGAAACTTTACGTATGTATGTGGACTATAGGCCACTAAATGCGGTGACAATTAAGAACAAGTATCCTCTACCTCGTATTGATATCTTGTTTGATCAATTGTCCAAGGCCCAGGTTTCTCCAAGATTGATCTGAGATCTGGGTATCATCAAATTAAGATCAGACCACAAGATATTCCCAAGACGGCTTTCTCCACTCGGTATGGATTGTATGAGTATTTGGTTATGTCTTTTGGATTAACCAATGCTCCTGCACATTTCATGTATCTAATGAATTCGGTATTCATGCCTGAGTTGGATAAGTTCGTGGTAGTCTTTATTGACGATATTCTGGTGTACTCTGAAAACATGGAGAATCATGCTGAACACTTGAGGATAGTCTTGACTAGACTCAGGGAGCATAAGCTGTATGCTAAGTTCAGCAAGTGTGAGTTTTGGTTGACTAAGGTACCTTTTCTGGGCCATATCTTATCTGCTGAAGGTATTTCTGTAGATCCGTCAAAAGTTCAGCAGGTATTGGATTGGCAGTCACCAACAAATGTGTCTGAGGTTCGTAGCTTTCTGGGATTAGCTGGGTATTATTGCCGCTTTATTCAGGATTTCTCTAAAATAGCTAAACCTATGACCAAGCTATTGCACAAAGATACCAAGTTTGTGTGGAGTGAGGAGTGTGAAACAGCTTTTCGCACCTTGCAAACGTTGTTGACCACTGCTCCAGTTCTTGCACAACCTGATATTGAAAGGCCTTTTGATGTGTACTGCGATGCTTGTGGCACTGGGTTAGGATGTGTTCTCATGCAAGAAGGCCGAGTCATTGCTTATGCCTCGCGTCAATTGAGAAAACATGAGCAAAACTACCCTACTCATGATTTGGAACTTGCCGCTTGTAGTTCATGCATTGAAGATTTGGCGCCACTATTTGATGGGTCACAAATGTCATATCTATTCCGATCACAAGAGTCTCAAGTACATTTTCACTCAGCCTGAGTTGAACATGAGGCAAAGAAGGTGGTTGGAGTTGATCAAAGACTATGATCTAGAAGTACACTATCATCCGGGCAAGGCAAATGTTGTAGCCGATGCTTTGAGCCGAAAGTCTCATTGCAATGTATTGCAGCCTTTGCTAGCAGACGGATTCAATCTTGTGCATCCAGTGGTGTTGAATAATATTACTCTCAGGTGTACTTTGGAAAGCAAGATTATTGAAGGTCAGAAAACAGATCCCGGCATATATCATATCAAAAGGAAGATGAAAGAACAAGAAATGCTTCATTTCCGAGTAGATGAAAAAGGTATATTGTGGTTAAAGGATCGATTGGTAGTACCGAAAGACCGTGAGCTGAGGAATCAGATTATGGACGAAGCTCATCTGTCCAAGTTGTCTATCCATCCTGGTAGTAGTAAGATGTATCAAGACTTGAAACCCAGGTTCTGGTGGACCAAAATGAAGAAGGAAATTGCAGCCTATGTGGCCAGGTGTGATACCTGTTGTCGCGTGAAGGCTATTCATCTTAAACCAGCAAGTCTATTGCAACCCTTACCAGTTCCAGGTTGGAAATGGGATGAGATAACCATGGATTTCATATCTGGGCTACCTCTAACGCAAAAAGGCCATGATTCTATTTGGGTGATTGTGGATCGATTGACTAAGATTGCACATTTCTTACCAGTTCGAACTACAGATCGTCCTCATCAGTTGGCACAGCTCTACTTTGCTCAGATACTTTGGTTACATGGTGTGCCGAGGACGATAGTTTCCGACAGAGGCCCGCAATTTATTGCACGCTTCTGGGAGCATCTACACAAGTGTTTGGGAACCAATTTGGTTCGCAGCTCAGCTTATCATCCTCAAACTTTTGGTCAAACTGAGAGGGTAAATCAAATCCTTGAAGACATGTTGAGAGCTTGTGTTCTATCGTCTAAGGGTTCGTGGGAAGAATGGTTACATTTGGCCGAGTTCTCATACAACAATAGCTATCAAGAGAGTATTCAAATGGCTCCTTTTGAAGCTTTGTATGGGCGCAAATGTAGAACTCCTCTCAATTGGGTTGAATCAGGCGAAAGGAGATATTACGGGATTGACTTTGTGAAAGAGGCCGAAGAGAGAGTGCATACCATTCAAACACATCTCAAAGCTGCTCAGACTCGTCAAAAGAGCTATGCGGATAAGCGAAGAAGGCCATTGGAATTTGAAGTGGGTGACTATGTGTACTTGAAGGTGTCACCTATGAAAGGCGTGCAACGCTTCGGAGTGAAACGAAAGTTAGCTCCAAGGTTTGTAGGTCCTTTTCAAATTCTGGAAAGAAGTGGGAAAGTAGCATACAAGTTACGATTGCCACCACACATGTCCACTATCTTCAATGTGTTTCATGTATCTCAACTCAAGAAATGTTTACGAGTACCGGAAGAACAAGTGGATATTGGTGAGATCAAGTTGAAATCAGATTTGACCTATGAAGAAAAGCCTATTGAAGTAATAGATTACAAAGAAAGAATCACCCGTAGCCGAGTGATCAACTTCTATAAGGTGGTGTGGAACAACCAAAGTTATTGGGATGCGACTTGGGAGCGAGAAGATTACCTCAAGGAAGTCTATCCTTCTTTCTTTAAACAATGGTAATTAACTCTAATCTCGGGGACGAGATTCTTTTAAGGGGGGAGGGCTGTAACACCCTAGTGTTAGTTACTATTTTCACACTTGCATTTGCATGTCATCAAGCATAGATCATGTCATTTCATGCATCATTTCATTGCATTTTATTTGATTCCCTTTATTGCTATATGTTGTTTATATGTCCATAACATGCTAAATATGTTGACATGCAAATGTGATGCTTGTTTGCTGTTCTAAAAGCTTTAGACATGTTTGGGATAACATTTGGAACAATGTTCATGTTGGTGAAATCCCCAAAATACCCCTCTAGCTCATAGTTGACTAGAGAGCCCTCTAAAAGCTATTCTGTTTGACCAAACAAGAAGGGCATTTTAGAGATTCTGCATGTCAGTGCACCCTTAATCAAAGTTCTGTAGAATTTTATAAGCAACAAACTTTATTTTTGGGTCAACTCATGAAAATGGGTGGAAGGAGGTCAAAAAGTTGAATTAGTGCAGATTTGGAGCTGTTTTGAAGTTTTCAAATTTTCCTAAGTCTAAACTGGTTTTCAGTTTCAGTGTACCCCTGTTCATCAACCTGTATCTCTCAATCCAGACCGAACTAGAGTAAAGTGCCTTAATATGAAATGATCTATTCATGTAGCTCTTCAATCCATATTAGTGAAGTTTTCGCTGAAACGCCCTGGATCGCGAGTTATAGATCGATAAAAATCGAGTTTCAGTTGGGTCGCGGAGACTGAATCGGAGCCGATTCAGTTCGGCCGTCGGTCATCGCCGCGCGACCGCGTCAGGCATCGGCCGCCAGGTGGTGCCGTACGCCGTCGTTGCCCTGCCGCGCGGTCGGCTTACAAAAGGCAACACTCCATCCTGTCTCCCGCACGCTCGCCCTCACTCTCCCCGCTCTCTCGCCCTCTGCTCGCAGTTTTTCCTCTCCGCCGTCGCCATTTCCGCCGCGCCGCCGCCGCGGTGAAATCCACCGCCACCGAGCCGTCTCCGACCGCTCCATCTTCGGCGTAGCTTCGGCTTGCTCTGCTCTTCGTCCTCGACCCGTTGCCGACCTCAGCCGACCTAAGGTATAGCTCCCGCGAGCTTCTCGCCGTCCGCCATTGCCGGAGCGCCGCCGAGCTCTCGGGTCGCCGCAACGAGGGCGATGCCGGGGTCGGCTTCTCTCTCCATTGTTCGTCTAGGTGTCTCCGTTAGCCGTAGATCCATTCTAGGCCGTCGGATAGGTCTATCTCGCCGTAGTTTCGCCGGAACTCGAGCTCGCCGTGAACCCGCTCGTCACCGTGCCGCCATGCGAGCGCGGTCAGTGAGCTCCTGTGCGCAATAGTTCGATTCGTCGCACGCATAGGTCCGCTAGGGTTCCAGGATCTCGGAACGGTGCTTAGCCGCGCGAGCAACGGCCGGAATCGGCCGGCGCATGCTCGCCGGACCACCGTCGTCCGCCATTGCCGCCGTCGAGCTCGCTCCAGTGGGGTACGACCCTCGGCAGTTGGACCATCGGGTTCGTCTCGTTGCCACGAGTCGGTAGGTAGCCTCGGCGTCGCCGGAGACCTCGCCGTCGGCGAGCTCTCGCCGGTCCGCGCCGGCGGCTCTGCCCTCTCTCTCTGGCGCGTGGGGTCGGGTTGACCCCTGGGGCCCGCGAGTCAGCCGTTCGGGTGCGTCTCTGGTTCACTGAGCCGGGTGCACGTAGCAGTTCTATCGGGTTTTGGGTTTTATGATTTATAAAATGAATTTTCAGAAAATGTGTAAAACCTTCCAAAATTCATATCTGGAGCTAGGAATGTCCAATTGGGGTGAACCAAATTTTGTTGTGTTTGTATTTCTGAGCTCTATCAAGGAAAAATATAAAATGTACTTTTTGAACACTTTTTCTGTGTAGTTATAATTAAATTGTTAATTGCTTGTAAACTTGATAAATGCATAAGTAATTGCAGGAATGTGCTAAAAATGTGATTCCACTTGCATTCATCTTGTTTAGGGGAGTAGAATCTATGAAAAATATGTTTGCTGGTGTTTCACTGTTATTTATATGATGTCTAGTATAATGTGCCTCTTATGCTTTAATCTTGCAAAAATCACCATGCTTAATGTGTTAAGGTTATGGTCATGAATATTTTTCTTGGACTATGTTATGTTGGAAAGAAGCTAAGAAAATTAGGAAATCTGTTGTTTGATACTTTTCACTGTGTTAAGTATTTTCCATTGTTTAAAAGGCTGGTTGCTTGTTATTTTTGTGTAGACTGTTATACTTGTGCAAATGACTTGAAATTTGGTCAGTAGGCTAATCTAGATGTGTAATAGCTACTGTAATTTTTATGGATTTTTCTGGTCACAGCAAACAGTAGGTCCAGTTATAGGCTAGGGTTTATTTAAATTGTTTCTAAGCAAATATCTTTTGGTTGGGGAGTGTTTTTATGCGTTTCTGTGATGCTCAGCATTATCACCTGTGTTAAACAGTAGAGTTGATCCTACTTTGAGCTTAGGGCAGCAAGGTTAATATTTTGTTTATATGATGTTGCTCGCGCTTGTTAATTATAAGTTGGTTGTGGTAGGTTAGTTGATGCATGTTAATTATTAAGTGCAGGTTGTAGACCTCTCACCCGGAACGAGAAATTGTTCTATGCTTTGCTTAAGAAGGGTGAGTATGAGTTGGTTGTCTAGGGAAGAAATATGCACGTACTCAGTAAATGAGTGTGGATTGTTAAACTGATTGCATATCATGGGTTAATTCGTGCATCTCTATCTTGCATTTCATGTGCATTCTCGGTTCTCATATATGCATATCATGCATACAGGATCGCCGGGAGGCGTGACGCTGTTGCAGTTCGATCCACCGGAGGAGGGAGTTCCGCCGGAGATTGAAGTGCCAGAGGTTCCCGAAGGTCAGGAAGAAGAAGCTGAACTTCCAGAGTGCCCTGATCACCAACCTACTAACTTTGTGAAAGGCAAGCCCCGGAGCATCCCTAAGTCTCCACCTACTCTTTTTACAAATGCACTGGTCTTTATTAAATCGTATGATTGTGCACTTAAGTATAGGAGTTGATATGATACCGTTGCTGCATTTATACCTTGTCCACTTATACTTGATCCTGAAGTTATTACTAGACAAGGGGATGGGTTCGATCCTATGCTTAGCCATGCTTAGACTGGTAGAAGTTGAGGGATTTCCTGTCCTTCGCGAGCATAGGTGGTTACTAATGATGATGGGGTTGGATTCCACATGATGGACTATATGTGCCACCATGCCACAGTGTCTAATGAGAGAATCAAGGCTAGGTAGCGGGGAGCTGCATGACATGGTTGAGGTCATGCCGTCTTCGGTGCTGCTTGCGGCCGACTAGGACTGAGGCCACCAGACATCAGTTGAGATTGAAAGACGTCGTCACATAGCTGGCCAGATAAGTCGTTCTGACCGCGAAGCCGAGTATTTCTTTCTGAGCCGGGAATTGGTGCGACTAGGCAGACATATTCTGGAGGTAGGAAGTATGTGCGGAGACACCATCTTACCAAGGGCAGGTCAGGGACCTGATGCATCCTGGAAGTGGGTTGGTCTCTGAGAATATGGTCCCCGCCAAGCCCGCGACATATTGTGACTCAGAAGGATTTAACGGTGGCCCAAGAAGCCAGTGGCTCGGCTGACAGGGTTTGTGATTGGCATATTTGCCAGCTGGTACAATCGATTCGAATCGCCATCTCTCCTGGTTAGTGAGAAACTGAACTGATCTTCTGGTGAGGTAGAGGCTAATAACTTGAACCTAATGATTATGGTGAGATGAGGTTGATATCTGTGGATATCGGAAATCATATGGTTTTATTGATTGCTACAATATTCAGTGAATGCTTAGTATAGTGGCTAATCTTAGTAAATAGCTTAACTGAAATCGAAGCTTATCACAATTAAAATGAATAAGCTGAGGTTCTACTGTAGTAATGCTTTTGATGCAAAAATGATGCTACCCTCTGAGCTCCACCAAATAAGCCTTGCATATCCTTGAGAGTCTTTTTATTTACTCCCTGTCGGGTAAGTCTAGCTGAGTACAATTGAGTACTCAGGGTTTTATTCCCATTGTTGCAGATGGTGTAGTCTACTACGCGTATTACAGGAATTGCTTCACCCCTGCGGGCGAAGAAGACTAGACCCGAGGGCAGGGTCATTATCTATCCTTAGCTGTTGTAAGAATGCTGTGACAGGGTCATTTGATGGTACTCGTATTTGAACTCTGTGGTGTAAAACTATGTTGACTTCCGCTACTACTCTATTTGTGTAAAAGACTATGTTGTACTCTGATGTTTAAATTCGGTTGCGAACTTATGTGTCATGTGATCGGGTATTGCTGAATGAATGATCCTTGGGGTATGAAAGGTTTGAAATCCTTCGAGATTTCCGGACTACCGGGTTTATATTGGCTCAAGTGTGACTGGATTGCGATTAAAATGCGATCGTTGTACTTGTGCTCGTATAAATTGGTCTGTTCTGTGACAACTGCTCGCCCTGCCATCAATGTAGTTCGTGCACGTCCAGGCCAAGTTCGCTATACCAATTTCATACCACCTCCGCCCAAGAGACTGAGGGCTGCATCAGCATTAGCACTAGAGAAAGGTCCTAAACAGCCTTCGCTCTCTCTACGGATTCTCAGTGAGAGGATTGAAGGCCTCTCTAACTCCATTAAAGGCTTAGAGAAGACTGATGATATGAGGACTAAGATTATGGGCGACATGACTAAACAGATAGGAACGAATGTCAAGTTAATCTGCAATCTCAAGCCCGACAAAGATAAGCTTGAAGAAGAGATTGAGAAGCTTAAGAAAGTGATCATGGATCCCACAAAGAAAGGCACAAGTGTGTTAGGTTCAATTATATTATTAAGTCTTTTGGGTCATATATTTTATTAGGACAAAGCCTAATGAGTTAGGGCAGTCGTTAGCTCAGTCAGTAAAGCGTCTGTCAAATTATCTACTATTACTAATGAATAAAGTGCCTTATCTTTTATTAATATTAATGTTTTAGTATTTCTTTATCTACTCTACTCTCTACTTTTGGTATGCATATTGTCTCCACATGTTGCGCAGAAAATTATATAGGAAAACAAGTGTGGGGGAGGCACATCGCGACCACGGAAATCAATTCGCTCGGGAAAATCACGTAATTCGGAAAATAATCGAACCAGGACCACACACAGTGAAGTGGGTCCCGAGGGGCCACAGAGGCACGCCGCCCGACGCCCTACCTGGTCTGGCTAGTGCCTCCCTCCCTCCTCTGCGCCCTTGCCTCATCCACGGTCAGGTTTGAGCCCAATACAGTATAATTGCATATGTTTCGATTCCCATTTCGATCCGAATTAAAATTCACATGTTAAATCATTTTTAAAGAGAGGAAAAGACTGTTTAATTCATGACTTAAGAATAAATTGTATAACACTTTTCTGAGAGTCATGTCACTGTTGAAAACTATTTATAGGGACCCATGATTGCTTAAGTTGTTGTGGAATACGAGATAGTAGAATAATGAGAACTCAATCCCTGTTGTTTTGTCTTTGGAGATTTTGTTTCAAAAATTTAAAATAATTAGCTATACCTCTCCTTTGTGGTATACTAGAGCCATATATAGGATAGAAACTTTCTACATATAGTACTTGTCTTTGTGTTGAGTTTGGTCAATCTTTGTAACCCGTTGAAGAAATTTGTCATATTTTCGAATCAGGTGTCACTTCCACATAAGCATTACTCTAATCTGGAGTAATAGCAAATTATTCCACTGAAAATGTTTCTCTCCTACACTGGGAGAAAACACCAAAAATAATCAGCCACCAAATAAATGCTCTATGTTTCGTTAAAATCTCTCGGTTACTAAATCCAAAAGAGGTATGGGCTATGCAAAAGAAAAAGGGAGTATAAAAAATGGACAAGTGTCCAAAGAAATTAAAACAATAGGTGTTTAGATGCTCGCCTCTCTGAAAATAGGGAGAAGAAGAAGAAAGAAGATAAAAGATAGCTCATACTCTCTAGATAAGCTTTTTAGGAATAGGATAAAGAAGGCATATCATTAATGCCTTGGTAAGGATACAAAAATACCAGATATATCAGTGATTCAAGAGTACTACAAAAGGAGCAGGTAAAGCTAAGCTTTATTTGCAAAATTAACTTACCCTTCAATTGACTTAACTAAAGGAAGAGAGTGATCTGTTTCAAGCTGTTCTGTTCTCCAACTACTCAAAGATTCATGGTAGACACTTTGAATTCCGCAGTACATGTATGACTAGACTAGTTTTATGTAATATATTCTCAAGTTATGTTTTAAATGTTCCATTCTCTCTCTAAACTTTTATATCTTAAAACCAACCTTTTTCTCGGGACGAGTAAAAGCCTAAGTGTGGGGGTAATTGTTGACACTTGTTAACGTCTAATTTTTATTATCAATTATCCCTGCATTATACATAAATATCTATTAGAATAGGGTTATTACTAATAATTTCCACGAGTTTTGGTGAATTGTATATTTTCCAGAGAATTATCCAGAAAAGCTTAAAATAGGGATTAAAGTGCTTAATTATCACGAAACTTGAACGCGAAGGCAACATACGTCATCGGCAAGGTAGAAGCATCTAGAGGACACCCGAAGCAACCGGGGCCCCACCACCTGATTGGTGGGGCCGGCCGGTGCCCCCTAGGGTTTCTGGCCGCCGTCTTCTGGAGTTCCACAACCGCCTATGAGGAGTCATCTTAGCCCTACGTTAAGTTGGTTTGATCTAACGGTACACATTCATCCCACTGGGCTATAAATAAAGGGCCAGACCTTCCCTGGAGGAGGCCAGATCAAGAGCTGAAGAGCCTGAAGCATTAGATAGATATCCATTAGATCTAGGCTAGCAATCAATAGAGAGATTAGAGGGATAGAGTAGAGGAGTAGAGATTCAGAGGAGTCCCGGCCTGTCGGAGCTTCTTCGTAGCTGTATTCGTCTGGATTCAGCTCCCTTGCCCGGAGCTGCGTTCTGAGGTACTTTTGTATTCAACATTCTAATTCAAGTAAGCAGTTGTTCTTATTTGTTCTTAAGTTTGCAACTCATATTGAGTGCTTTGATCTTGGTAGCTCCTAGATTGAAGTAGTAGTTTATAGTGTAGACGTGGTGTCTAGGCTATGATTACTTGTGAATGTCTCCTGATTGGCCGGATAGTAGTAGCTCACGTAGGCGACAGCTACGTTGATTCCTCTGTAATCCACTTCCCGTTGATAGAATCGATAGGTGCATAAGTACTTGGTAGGAGAGAACTCTGATTTCTGCTCTTATTTAGGTTACTGCCCAGTTATAACGGTATTATTCAAAGCTTACCCGTTGTTGGAACTAGATAGTCACTAGCTATTTCCTTATTCTCAATATTCTCTGAATTGATTGTGCCATTGGGTTAAGAATCAATAAACTTAGTATCACCTACTGTTCCTTTGGGTTCGATATTAAACTAGGATAGTCTGGGTGAAGTGCTACATCGGTATTATATCTGTGCGCTTGCGGATAATTTGATAATAATAATATTTAATAGAGTACAGTTAATTTATACCAACAACCAGCCCTCGACCTTTCTGAAAGACAAGCCCCGGTGCATTCTTACTTCCTATGTTTTTTAAATGAATTCATTTGAGTATAGTGATTGTTGTATTAAGTGTAGGAATTGCTTGAAAACGTAGTTTTATTATATTGGACAACTATATATATCCTTCACCTAAATAGTTTCAGGATCGTATCTTTTTCTTAGCCTGGCTTAGAATCCGGTAAATATGGTGATCCCGGTCACCAAAATAGAAAGTGAGAAGCACGGTTAGCTATATTTGCTATCGTGAAATAACCATGCGAGCTGAGGGAGACAATGAGTTTGGGCGGAAGGATGACTTGGATACAACAAGACATGGAGGCCTTGGTTGTAGGCCAATCTCCGCCAAGTGAAAATAGGGAAACATCCCTGTGGAACATCGGTCAAGATTGAAAGACGCCATCACTTAGTTGGCCGGATAAGTCGTTCCGACCGCGAAGCCGAGTAGCTCTATTTGTGTCGGGAACTAGTTAGCTCAGTGTATATGCTGGACCGCGTAGGGTTTTGGAAGCTAGATTGGACCATGGGCAGGTGGATTCCTGAGCTTCTTGGCCACTAGTCAGTCCCCCAGCATATCGCTCCCCCAGACCCGCGGTTGGTACCCAAATAGTACCAAGGGTGACCTAAGGGACCCTGATCAGGTCCGCCTGGGTTTGTGATTGGCATTTGTCGCCAGCTGGTTTGCAATCGATTCGAATCGCCATCTCTCCTGGATAGTGAGAAACTTGACTGATGTTCCCTCATGGTAGAAATGGATAAGTTTGAATATGAACATGGTTATCCAAGTAAATACCAAACTTCTATGGTGCTATTATATTGATTGCTTAGAATTAATCAAGTGCTTGAATTAGGTCAGATTTTAAGTGAAAGGCAAGGATTCATGACTACTAAAAGCTTGCTTGTAATGACAAATGACATCTTAAACTAAAATAGCTTTTACGCAAATGAGTCAGCCAACTCCACTAAAAAGCGTTGCATATTCCTTGAGAGTCTTTTATTTGGTAAGACGGGTAAGTCTTGCAGAGCACAATCATGTACTCAGGGTTTATCCTAAATTGTTGTAGATGGCCAACTCTTTTATAGTTATTGCAAGAATTGCTTCTCCCCGGCCGTGGACGAGGATTGAAGTGTGGGCAGTGTTAAATAGTTATCTTATCTGGTGGTTTGATCCTAGCCTGGCACTGTATATTAAATAAATATGGTGGTTTAAGACTTGGTTTGTAAAACTACTTTGCTTCCGCCTAGTTTGAAACTTATGATGTAATACCTCTCTGCGTACTCCATAGTTTGAAGTTATGTAATATGGATGTATGTGTAGGATCACTGGAAGCCTAGAGGGGGGAGGGTGAATAGGCCTGCAAAAACTCAACTTGAACAGATATCAAAATCTAGGGCGGCACTGCCGCACTGTGAAAACTGAACCAAACTGTGCAAGTGATATATGGATAGAAAGAGTATACTCCCTACAGCTTGTTTACAGAATTTCACTAAAGTTCACAGCTCGAAGACTAGATACCACGAAAATCTTCCAAATTATGGAATCGGGCCAAACCCTAGAACAAATCAACAACACAAGAATAATAAAGAGACAACAGCACACGGTGATTTATCCCGTGGTTCAGCTCGCCACTTAGGCTTGCCTACGTCCACGTTGTTGAGGCTTGCCACAAAAGGCTAGGGTTACCACAAAGGTTGCCTTATTCCTCATTCTCAAATCAAGAGAGTGAGCTCTTGAAGAGAGGGGTGATTTCTTAGCTGCACACGAGATTACAAACCTCCCTAGGCTGCCACAATGTGGTTGGCAAGCTCTAAGATGACGCCTAGCCGTCTAGGAGCAAAGCTCCAAGGAGTAGACCTCAAGAACTGCCGGCCAAACGTGAACCAAGTGCTCTCAAACTTTGGGAATCAGTAGATCTGCTCTCAACTCGTAAGTTGCTGCCCTTTTTCTCAAGTTTCTATGGTGGAAAGTGGAGATCCAACTTTGAGCTCAAGGTCAACAATGGAGGAGAGAGGGGAGCTGCTTTTTCTATCTGTAATGGGCAGAAAGTCGGGAGCTAGAAGAGGAGACCAGTTGAGAGGAGGAAAAGTAGTATTTATATGCTGTCGTCCAACGGTCGGTTAAAGTGCGGCACTGCCACCCTATAAGTGCGGCACTGCCACACTGGCAAATCTCAGCAGAAAGATGCAAGTTAGGTATTGCTGGAATTGTCTAGGTGTGAGGATGTTGTTTCTGGGATATGAGCACTTGATTTAATAGATTGACTGGCATCCCTTATGAACTCCTTAATAGTACGGCATCCCTAAACTCAAACTCAAAAGTAAATCGAAATTAAACCTCCGTTTGAGTTGGTCACCGCCGCTGCAAGTTAGTATTGAGTTCTTTGAAACACATATCATCATCTCACATTGATTCCCTGCTCATCATCTTGATAGAAATCATTAGTTCTCTAATTCGGTGGTCATCAATACCAAAACCCACATTAGGGAGTGATTGCACTTTCAATCTCCCCCTTTTTGGTAATTGATGACAACCTAATTAGAGCTTACAAAAGATAATCATGAATACTTGTAAAAAACAAGCTTTGGATGTAAAGAACTTCTCAAGAGGTGTGGAAACGAAAATTGAATTTCCAAATTGGCATAAAAGGCCAACCATCCACACAAGAGTGAAAATAAGAGAATTTCTTTACATTCAAAGGTTCTATAGGGTGCTGCACACTGTGTCAAATAATTAAACGTGATGCATATGACAGTTCAAAACACACAGGATTTGGCTGAGGAAGCATAGGGCGGCACTGCCGCACTGGCTTCTTCATTCAGATCACAACCAGATTTAAACAGCACCTGAACACTTACAAGTTCTACACAGATATAAAATATGAAGTTCCAGATCACAAAGACACAATATATATCCGAAAACGATAGAGATAGAGTCAAGTATGAAGCTAAATTATTACAAACCATAATGAAAATATTTTTAAACTCTCAATCTCACACACTAACTAAGCTGAAACTAAGCTCCAACTGCAGCAAGGCGACGAAGAAGAATTTGACCCCTCTAATTTCTCCCCCTTTGGCATCAAATACCAAAAAGAGAAAGGAAAAGAGAGCTCAATCCTGAAGCTGAGACCAATCGACGCCTTCATCATCACCATGAGGGCTGCCATCATCATCATTAGAATCTGTGGGAAGCTCAAAAGGACGAGGAGGTTGAATAGGAGGTAAATCTAGAAGTCCCACCTTCGCCCTAGCCTCCCTAGCCTCAAGTCTGGCTCCATAAGCTGTAGCTGCTGAATATGTGCAAGTAGCAAAGATGGAAGTCAGAATCTTCTTGGTGAAGCCCTTCTTCTACCAGATGATGTCCCTGGAACATCTGTAGGAGCCTGCTGACTGCCACTTCCCTTCTCTACACCATGTGGCCTTGGCCTATCAATCTTGTACACTGGAATGAGCTGTATCATGTGGAAAGCGAATACTAGAAACCCTCTCAATGACAAACATGAGATAGGGGGCATAAGGCAAGCCCCTTCTCCTATCATCCAAAGCAGTAGAGAGCTCATGCCACGAAAAACTGAGGAACATTGAACCTCTCACCTGTGTGAAAGCGAACAAGCACGTTCCTAGCAAAACCATTAACATCAGAAGCTGCTCCATCCTTTGGATTTATGGTGTTTCTGATCAAATTGTTCATCACATAGTACACCGAGATTAGGCCCTTAGCCTTGCCATCAGCCACCCTGGGATCCCTGTAGAGAGACCTCATCTGCTCAACCTCAAGGCGAGACTTCATCATGAATCTCAGAAAACTGCCTGTGCACATCACCAAAACCAAGAATGCGACTGAAGGTGATAAAATCAACTCTATAGTGTCGACCCTCAGTCATCCAGTGAATCTCATCAGTAATAGCATTGTGATAGTAAGTGGCATGGAACTGCACAAGTACCTCTGTGTTCCATCCATACCTAAAGCTCATCAAATCAGTCAAGTCAAACCTATCACAAAGCCTGATAGCAGCATTGAACTCCGGCTCATTTCTATCTTTCATATCCTGCAAGTCCACATACTGCATCTGCACAATCTTGGATTTCCTAGCACCAAGAATAGCTGTCCTATAGAAGTTGGAATGAAAAACAGTCCAAAATCTATAATCAATCCCCAAAAGACTATGAGAGGTATATGGGTTGACAGCTCTAGCCTGCTGAGTTTCTGACCAGGACTTGGAATAATCAACCACAGGGTGAGGCATAGAATCATCAGGAGCATGCATCATGGGATTCTCATCTGAATCTCTCATATAGCTGTCATCATACTCATTCATGATGGTTAGGAGTGAAAGGACAACCTCTATATGAAATAGTGAATCCCTCCAGCTAGCGTCTCTCCTCATCCTGAATGTACTGCTCATGAGCGGCACGATTATCAGCGGCATAAGGAGCGGCACCAGCTGCTGGTACTCTTGCGTCCCCTCTTGGACGGTTTCTTCGACAGCTGCTTCTTCAAAATCCGTGGGCCGCCGCTTCCACCTCCTTGCTCCATCTATGCAATTCAAATGAGACTTTGATAAGAAACTATGTAGACTGGAAATATAAAACTTGCTGCACCAAAACTTTAACCACTGAACCAACATGTACATTGTCCAGAAAACAGAGCACCTGGTGAGCAACCTAGGCAGGGTGGCACTGCCGCACCCTGAGTGCAGCACATGCTGCACCCAGATCCTCCTTCCTAACTCTGCACATTTTGATTCAGTGGCTAACTTTTCGATCCAACAACTTCTATACTCCATCACAATCTCAGAAATCAAAGTACATCAACAGATCGGGCTATGAAATCCATCTATGAATGAGACTAGGGAGCAATATTTTGGATCTGAGTGGTGAACTTTTGAAAACAAAATCCTGGAAGAAAACTAAATCAATCCACGGGAACCTGACATGGAGCGCTTGCTCCTGCAGGGTGCGGCACTGCTGCCCCTGCGGGGCGGCACTGCCGCCCTGGCTAGGGTTCCCCAAATCGAGTCGGGCTTCTTCCACGATTTCACCACAAAAGCTCCCCCTAAATCCAAGATACTACCCTTAGAAACTCGAATCCACAACTGAAAATCACGCATTGCATAGATCGAGATGGTTTAGGGTTTCACCTTGATTCAAACCGATGATTGAGGAGGAAAGATGAGCAATGTCCACGCCTCCACACCTTGACCAGCATGAGAAGGAGCAGGAGATGATGGCCCTAGGTGCACCAATGCCAGGGAAACTCTGGTAAGATGGCGGCGAGGAATACCGGCTCCCTGTTGACGGTGGATACACCCTAAAATTCCACATTCAAACACCGTCAATAGGCCTCGGATTCAAGGGAAGATAAACATATCATGAGCATATTTTATTAATAACTAGTTCCACATGTACTCTTAAGCTTGTGAATGCAGGGAACACCAAAACAGTGCAAAAGTGTGCAGCTAGGGGCCAACTACATGGTTCGGCCGAACCATGTCTTGTTGCCCCAGGCCACCACCTTTCAACACAGTGCATACAACATCAAATGAAAGAGATCCAAGCCAAGGGTGGGCCCACCCATGGGTTGACCGAACTAGCCATGGGGCCCACCTGGCTCTGGTGACGTGGCAGGATCCGTGTGACACTCCAACCACGTCATTTCATCCATCGGATCAACTTGTGCTTTCATTCAATGGTGGAGATCAAAGGCACACGGATTGAGGCATGAAACGAAGCAATCAAGACAGGACAAGTACTAGGGGAGACCTTATGACTGGTGGGGACCACACCTGGCCTGGCCCCACCCATCATAGGGGTCGGCCGAACCAGGTGGTGTGGCCCCCAGCCACCAATGTTCCCCACCGACTCCAAGCATGCTTCCTATGTGCTCAAATTGCCAAGACCGTCCATTTTGAGGCGGTTACAAGACAGTGGATCCAAGGGTGGAGAGTTGAGGAGCATACGGATCGCTGACGTGGCATCCCTCCACTCTCTACTATAAATAGAGGCTGCCCACTCCTCTTCAACACACTACACAACACAAGACAAGTCACAAGTCACAAGAGTTCTACTCTTTAGTAGTAGTATTAGTCTAATGTGGGAGTTAGAGTTGAGTCGAGCTATGCTTGGAGTCTCCGGAGTCGTCTGCTGGAGAGTCTGATATAGCTCTTGTACCTTTCCCTTCTGTAAGACTTTACCTTTATCAATATATTATCTTTACTTTACTTTACTAAGTCTCTACTTAGTGCATTACTATTCTTTATAGTATTGTTGTGTTTTATCTTAACTTATAGTTGAGTTATATTGGATAGTGATCCTGTAACCAGCTCACGTGTGTAGTTCATCGCCTGTCATAGGGTACTTTAGTTGTTGGTACGCAACTAGAGTAGTAAGGCTTAGTGTAAGCGTGGTGCTTAGACTAGATCTTGCCTTTGAATGCCGCTTGTCGCACGGATTATTTGTGGGTGCTAGTAGGTGGTGACAGCCCTGTCTAGTCTTAGTATCCCTCCACGTGTTTTTGGGAAGTTCTTAAAAGGTAGGCTCCCATAAGAGAATAGCCGCTTCGGGTAGATGTTATATCCCCTACTGTCTCGCCCATCCCCTGTAACACCCTAGTGTTAGTTACTATTTTCACATTTGCATTTGCATGCCATCAAGCATTAATCATGTCATTTCATGCATCATCACCCTTTTGAATTGAATTAAATCCCTTTATATGCTATATGTTTGTTTATATGCTTACAATGCCATAGATGTGTTAGCATGCAAATGTGATTCTTGTTTACTGTTCTAGATGACTTAAACATGTTTGGGTTAACATTTGGAACAATGTTCATGTTGGTGAAATCCCCAAAATACCCCTCTAGCTCATAGTTGACTAGAAAGCCTTCCTAAACCTATTTTGTTTGACCAAACAAGAAAGTTAATTTAGAGACTTTGCATGTTAGAGCACTCTTAATCAAAGTTGTGTAGAATTTTATAAGCAACAAACTTTATTTTTGGGTCAACTCATGAAAATGGGTGTAAGGTGGTCAAAATTGTGAAATTGTGCAGATTTGGGGCTGTTTTGGAGTTGCTGAAATTTTGCTAAGTGTTAGCTGTTTCCAGTTTCATTGTACCTGTGTTCTTCGATCCATATCTCTCAAACCAAGCTGAATCAGTTCAAAGTGTTCTAATACCAAATGATCTACTCATGTAGCTCTTTGACCCATATTAGTGAAGTTTTTACTGAAACGCCCTAGATCGCAAGTTGTGGCTCGATCAAAATCGAGTTTCAGTCGGGTATTCGAAACTAAATCCAAACTGATTCAGTTTGAACCGGTCAGCGTCGCCGCGGCCGCCATCAGGAATCCTGCGCCAAGTGGTGCCGTACGCCGTCGTTGCCCCTCAGCCGGCCTGCAAAAACCGAAGGCAACACACCATTCTGTCTCCTGGCCACTCCACCCGCCCTCTCTCTCGCTCTCGCCTCTCTGCTCTCCTTTTTCCTCTCCGCCGTCGCCATCGCCGCCGAGGCGATGCCGCAGTGAAATCCTCCGCCACCGCACCGTCTCCGACCGCTCCATCTCCACCCAAGCTTCACCATCCTCTACTCTACCTTCCCCGCCCATTTCTGGAACCAGCCGAGGCAAGGTATAGCACCTAGAGCCCTTCGCCGCCGTGCCATTGCCGGAGCACCGCCGAGCTCACTGCTCGCCACGTCGAGCACAATGCCGTGGCCGGCTTCCCTCTCTTGCTCGTCTAGGTGTCTTCCGCCAGTCGTGGATCTAGCCTAGAGGGTTGGTCGGGCCGCTCGAGCCCTGTTTCGGCCAGGACGCTGCTCGCCGGAGTTCCCGTCTGCCACCGTGCCGCCTTGCGCGCGGTCAGGTCGAGTCGTAGTGGACCAAAGGTCGATTCGCAGGCCGTATAGCTTCGTTAGGGTTCCAGGTTCTCGGAACGAGGCTTAGCTTCGCCGGTGAAGGCTGGTAGCGGCCAGCGCACGCTCGCCGGAGCTCCGCCATCCGCCATTGCCGCCGTTGAGCTTGCTCCGTTGGTAGTTAGGTCTCGGGAGTTAGCTCATCGAGTTCGTCTCGTTTCCAGGAACACGTAGGTGCCCTCGGTGCCACCGGTGACCTCGCCGCCGGCGAGATAGGGCCGATCAGCGCCGCGGCTCTGCTCTCTCTGACGCGTGGGACCCGTTTGACAGGGGAGCCCACCGGTCAGTCGCTCTGGTGCGCTTCTGGTGCACTGGGCCGGGTGTGTGTAGCGTTTTGAACCGAGTTCGTTTTAAAGGAATTAAGAAAAATGAATTTTCAGAAAATTGGTAAAATCTTTCAAAAATCATATCTGGAGCAAGAAGTGTCCAAATGAGGTGAACCAAATTTTGTTGGGTTTGTATTTCTGAGCTCTATATAGGAAAAATATGAAATATGACTTTGTGGTAATTTTTCTGTGCAGTTATAATTAATTTGTTATATGATTGTAAACTTGATAAATGCATAACTAATTATAGGAATATGCTAAAAATGTGATTCCACTTGCATTAATCTTTTTTAGAGTAGTAGAATCTGGGAAAAATATGTTTACTAGTTGGTTACTGTTATTTATATGATGTCATGTGTAACATGCCTTTCATGCTATCTTTTTGATAAATTCACCATGCTTAGTGTAGATAAGTTATGGTTATGAATATTTTTCCTGAGCCGTGTTTTGTGATAAAGAATTTAAGAAAAATGGGAAATTTGTTGTTTAATACTTTTCACTGTAGTAAGTATTTTCTATTGCCTAAATGGCTGTCTGCTTGTCATTTTTGTGTAGCATGTTATATCTGTCCAAATGACTTGAAAATTTTCCAGTAGCCTAATGTGGGAGTGTGTTATCTACTGTAATTTTTATAGAATTTTCTAGGCACAGAAAACAAAGGGTCCAGTTATAAGTTAGTGCTTGTTTAATTGTTTTTAATTGAGTAATAATTGGTTAGAAGATGTTTTCATGCATTTATGTGATGCTCCAGCTTGGTAACCTTGCTAGACACTTTGGGGTTGACCTTGTACATGTGTAAGTCAGCTAGGTCAAATGTCTTTGCTTATATGCTTTATTCGTGGTTATTAGTTAAAAGGTGGGTGTGGTGTCACAGAACTGACCAATTTATACGAGCACAAGTACAACGATCGCATTTTTAATAGCAATCAAGTCGCACTTGAGCCAATATAAACCTGGTAGTCCGGAAATCTCGAAGGATTTCAAACATTTTCATACCGCAAGGATCATTCATTCAGCAACACCCGATCACATGATACATAAGTTCGCAACCGAATTTAAACATCAGAGTACAACATAGTCTTTTACACAAATACAGTAGTAGCGGAAGGCAACATAGTTTTACACCGCAGAGTTCCAATACGAGTACCAACACGTGACCATATCACAGCAATCTTACAACGACTAAGGATAGATAATGACCCTGCCCTCAGGTCTACTCTTCTTCACCCGCAGGGGTAAAGCAATTTTTGCAATACGCATAGTAGACTACACCATCTGCAACAATGGGAATAAAACCGTGAGTACTCAATTGTACTCAGCTAGACTTATCCGACAGGGAGTAAATAAAAAGACTCTCAAGGATATGCAGGCTTATTTGGTGGAGCTCAGAGGATAACATCATTTTTGCATCAAAAGCATTACTACAGTAGTTCCTCAACTTATTCATTTTAACTGTGATAAGCTTCGATTTCAGTTAAGCTATTTAAGCTAATGTTTGCAGCTATACTAAGCAATCACTGAATATTATAGCAGTAAATAAAACCATATGATTTCCAATATCCACAGATATCAACCTCATCTCACCATAATCATTATGTTCAAGTTATTAGCCTCTACCTCACCAGAAGATCAGTTCAGTTTCTCACTAACCAGGAGAGATGGCGATTCGAATCAATTGTACCAGCTGGCAAATATGCCAATCACAAACCCTGTCAGCCGAGCCACTGGCTTCTTGGGTCACCGTTAAATCTTTCTGAGTCATAATGTATCGCGGGCTTGGAGGGGTCCATATTCTCAGAGACAAACCCACTTCCAGGATGCATTAGGTCCCTGACCTGCCCTTGGTAAGATGGTGTCTCCGCACATCTTTCCTACCTCCAGAATATGTCTGCCTTATCACACCCAATTCCTGGCTCAGAAAGAAATACTCGGCTTCGCGGTCGGAACGACTTATCCGGCCAGCTATGTGACGACGTCTTTCAATCTCAACTGATGTCTGATGGCCTCAGTCCTAGTCGGCCGCAAGCAGCACCAAAGACGGCATGACCTCAACCATGTCATGCGGCTTCCCGCTACCTAGCCTTGATTATCTCATTAGACACTTTGGCATGGTGGCACATATAGTCCATCATGTGGAATCCAACCCCATCATCATTAGTAACCACCTATGCTCGCGAAGGACAGGAAATCCCTCGACTTCTACTGGTCTAAGCATGGCTAAGCATAAGATCGAACCCATCCCTTGTCTAGTAATAACTTCAGGATCAAGTATAAGTGGACAAGGTATAAATGCAGCAACGGTATCATATCAACTCCCATACTTAATTGCACAATCATACGATTTAATAAAGACCAATGCATTTGTAAAAAGAGTAGGTGGAGACTTAGGGATGCTCCAGGGCTTGCCTTTCACAAAGTTAGTAGGTTGGTGATCAGGTCACTCAGGAAGTTCAGCCTCCACCTCCTGGCCTTCGGGAACCTCTGGCACCTCAATCTCCGGCGGAACTCCTTCCTCCGGTGGATCGAACTGCAACAGCGTCACTCCTCCCGGCGATCCTGTATGCATGATATGCATATATGAGAATTGAGAATGCACATGAAATGCAAGATAGAGATGCACAAATTAATCCATGATATACAATCAGTTTAACAATCCGCACTCATTTACTGAGTATGTGCATATTTCTTCTCTAGACAACCAACTCATACTCACCCTTCTTAAGCAAAGCATAGAACAATTTCTCGTCCCGGGTAAGAGGTCTACAACCTGCACTTAATAATTAACATGCATCAACTAACCTACCACAATCATCTTATAACTAACAAGCATGAGCAACATCATATAAACAAAACATTAACATTGCTGCCTTAAGCTTAAATTAGGATCAGCTCCACTGTTTTAACAAGTGACAATGCTGGAACATCACAGAAATGCATGAAAACACTTCCCAACCAAAAGATACTTGCTTAAAAACAATTAAACAAACCCTAGCCTATAACTGGACCTACTGTTTTCTGTGCCTAGAAAAACCCAAAAAAATTATGGTAGCTATTGCACATCCAGATTAGCCTACTGACAAAATTTCAAGTTATTTGGACAAGTATAACAGGCTACACAAAAATAACAAACAACCAGCCTTTTAAGCAATGGAAAATACTTAACACAGTGAAAAGTATCAAACAACAGATTTCCCTTTTTTCTTAGCTTCTTCACAACATAACATGGCTCAATAAAAATATTCATGATCATATCCTTAACACATTAAGCATGGTGATTTTTGCAAGATTAAAGCATAAAAGGCACATTATACAAGACATCATATAAATAGCAGTGCAACACCAACTAGCATATTTTTTCTAGATTCTACTTCCCTAAACAAGATTAATGCAAGTGGAATCACATTTTTAGCACATTCCTACAATTACTTATGCATTTATCAAGTTTACAAGCATTTAACAATTTAAACAAAGCTGCACAGAAAAAGTATTCCAAAAATACATTTTATATTTTTCCTTGATAGAGCTCAGAAAGATAAACATAACAAAATTTGGTTCACCCCAATTGGACACTCCTACCTCCAGATATGAATTTTGGAAGATTTTACACATTTTATGAAAATCAATTTCATTAATCATTAAAATCCAAAACCGGCCTTAACTGCTATGTGCACCCGGCTCAGTGAACTAGAGGCGCACCAGAGCGGCTGACTCGCGGGCCCCTGGGTCAACCCGACCCCACGCGTCAGAGAGAGGGGCAGAGCTGCCGGCGCTGACCGGCGAGAGCTCGCCGACGGCGAGGTCTCCTGCGACACCACGAGCACCAACGGACGCCTGACGACGAGACGAACCTAGCGAACCAACTCCCGAGGCCTGTCCCCCATCGGAGCAAGCCCAACGGCGGCAATGGCGGATGGCGACGGTCCGGCGAACTTGCGCCCGCCGATTCCGGCCAACACTTGCGCGGATAAGCTCCGTTCCGTAAAACTGGAACCCTAGCGGACCTATTTGGATGGCTAATCGGACTATTGTGCACGGGAACTCACTGACCGCACAAGCATGGTGGCACGATGGCGAGCGGGTTCACGGCGAGCTCGGGTTCCGGCGAACCTACGGCGAAGTCGACCCGACCAACGACCTAGACTAGATCTACGACTCACGAGGACACCCAGACAAGCAAGAGAGAGGGAAGCCGGCCTCGGCATTGTGCTCGACGCGGCGAGCAGAGAGCTCGGCGGTGCTTCGACGAGTTCACGGCGGCGAGAAGCTCGCTACGGCTATACCTTAGCTCGACTGAGGCTGGCAACAGGTCGAGGAGATAGAGTGGAGCAAGGCGAAGCTATGGTGGAGATGGAGCGGTCGGAGACGGCTCGGTGGCGGCGGATTTCACCGCGGCGACGGTGCGGTGGACAATGGCGACGGCGGAAGGGAAAGAGGAGAGCAGAGAGGCGAGAGCGAGGGAGAAAGCGAATGAGCCGGCCAGGAGACAGGATGGAGTCCCCTTTTTGCCTTTGCAGGGCGACGGCAGGCGGGCGTGGCCCGACGCCGGCGTACGGCCGCCACATGGCGCACGGCGTCTGACGGTTTGCCAGCTGCTCGGCTGAATGCCGATTTGAATCGGACTGATTCAGTTGCACGAAACCGACTGAAACTCGATTTTGATCGATCTCTAGCTCGTGATCTAGGGCGTTTCAGCGAGAACTTCACTAATATGGATCAAAGAGCTACATGAGTACTCCATTCCATATTAGAACAATTTACTCTAGATCGGCCTGGATTGAGAGATATGGATCGAAGAACAGGGGTACATCGAAACTGAAAACCAGTTTAGACTTAGAGAAATTTTTGAAAACTCAAAACAGCTCCAAATCTGCACTAATTCAACTTTTTGGCCACCTTCCACCCATTTTCATGAGTTGACCCAAAAATAAAGTTTGTTGCTTATAAAATTCTACACAACTTTGATTAAGGGTTCACTGACATGCAATATCTCTAAAATGCCCTTCTTGTTTGGTCAAACAGAATAGCTTTTAGAGGGCTCTCTAGTCAACTATGAGCTAGAGGGGTATTTTGGGGATTTCACCAACATGAACATTGTTCCAAATGTTATCCCAAACATGTCTAAAGCATCTAGAACAGTAAACAAGCATCACATTTGCATGTCAACACATCTAGCATGTTATGGACATATAAACAAACATATAGCAATTAAAGGAAACCAATTCAATTGCAATGATGATGATGCATGAAATGTTATGATCTATGCTTGATAACATGCAAATGCAAGTGTGAAAATAGTAACTAACACTAGGGTGTTACAGCCCTTCCCCCCTTAAAAGAATCTCGTCCCCGAGATTAGAGTTAATTACCATTGTTTATAGAAAGAAGGATAGACTTCCTTGAGATAATCTTCTCGCTCCCAAGTCGCATCCCAATGGCTTTGGTTGTTCCACACCACCTTGTAGAACTTGATCACTCGGCTACGGGTGACTCTTTCTTTGTAATCTATTACTTCAACAGGCTTTTCTTCATAGGTCAAATCTGATTTCAACTTGATATCACCAAGATCCACTTGTTCTTCCGGTACCCGTAAGCATTTCTTGAGTTGGGATACATGAAACACATTGAAGATAGTGGACATGTGTGGGGGCAACCGTAACTTGTATGCTACTTTTCCACTTCTTTCCAGAATTTGAAAAGGACCTACAAACCTTGGAGTAACTTTCGTTTCACTCCGAAGCGTTGTACGCCTTTCAGAGGTGACACCTTCAAGTATACATAGTCACCAACTTCAAATTCCAATGGCCTTCTTCACTTGTCCGCATATCTCTTTTGACGAGTCTGAGCGGCCTTGATATGTGTTTGAATGGTATGCACTCTCTCTTCGGCCTCTTTCACAAAGTCAATGCCGTAGTACCTCCTTTCGCCTGATTAAACCCAATTGAGAGGAGTTCTACATTTGCGCCCATACAAAGCTTCAAAAGGAGCCATTTGAATACTCTCTTGATAGCTATTGTTGTATGAGAACTCGGCCAAAGGTAACCATTCTTCCCACGAACCTTTAGACGATAAAATACAGGCTCTCAACATATCTTCGAGAATTTGGTTTACCCTTTCGGTCTGACCAGAAGTTTGAGGATGATAAGCTGAACTGCGAACCAAATTGGTTCCCAAACACTTGTGTAGATGCTCCCAGAAGCGTGCAATAAATTGCGGGCCTCTGTCGGAAACTATCGTCCTCGGCACACCATGCAACCGAAGTATCTGAGCAAAGTAGAGCTGTGCCAACTGATGAGGACGATCTGTAGTTCGAACTGGTAAGAAATGTGCAATCTTAGTCAATCGATCTACAATCACCCAAATAGAATCATGGCGTTTTTGCGTTAGAGGTAACCCAGATATGAAATCCATGGTTATCTCATCCCATTTCCAACCTGGAACTGGTAAAGGTTGCAATAGACTTGCTGGCTTAAGATGAATAGCTTTCACGCGACAACAGGTATCACACCTGGCCACATAAGCCGCAATTTCCTTCTTCATTTTGGTCCACCAGAACCTAGGTTTCAAGTCTTGATACATCTTACTACTACCAGGATGGATAGACAACTTGGACAAATGTTCCTCGTCCATAATCTGATTTCTCAACTCGCGGTCTTTTGGTACTACCAAGCGATCCTTGAACCACAATATACATTTTTCATCTACTCGGAAATGAAGTATTTCTTGTTCTTTCATCTTCCTCTTGATATGATATATAACATGATCTGTTTTCTGACCTTCAATAATCTTGCTTTCCAAAGTACAACTGAGAGTAATATTATTCAACACCACCGGATGCACAAGATTGAATCCGTCTGCTAGCAAAGGCTGCAATATATTGCAATGAGACTTTCGGCTCAAAGCATCGGCTACGACATTGGCCTTGCCCGGATGATAGTGTACTTCTAGATCATAGTCTTTGATCAACTCCAACCACCTTCTTTGCCTCATGTTCAACTCAGGTTGAGTGAAAATGTACTTGAGACTCTTGTGATCGGAATAGATATGACATTTGTGACCCATCAAATAGTGGCGCCAAATCTTCAATGCATGAACTACAGCGGCAAGTTCCAAATCATGAGTAGGATAGTTTTGCTCATGTTTTCTCAATTGACGCGAGGCATAAGCAATGACTCGGCCTTCTTGCATGAGAACACATCCTAACCCAGTGCCACAAGCATCACAGTACACATCAAAAGGCTTTTCAATATCAGGTTGTGCAAGAACTGGAGCAGTGGTCAACAACGTTCGCAAGGTGCAAAAAGCTGTTTCACACTCCTCACTCCACACAAACTTGGTATCTTTATGCAACAACTTGGTCATAGGTTTAGCTATCTTAGAGAAATCTTGGATAAAGCGGCGATAATACCCAGCTAATCCTAGAAAGCTACGAACCTCAGACACATTGGTAGGTGACTGCCAATCCAACACCTACTGAACTTTTGACGGATCTACAGAAATACCTTCAGCAGATAAGTTATGGCCCAGAAAAGGCACTTTAGTCAACCAAAACTCACACTTGCTGAACTTAGCATACAGCTTATGCTCCCTGAGTCTAGTCAAGACTATCCTCAAGTGTTCAGCATGATCCTCCATGTTTTCAGAGTACACCAAAATATCATCAATAAAGACTACCACGAACTTATCCAACTCAGGCATGAATACCGAATTCATTAGATACATGAAATGTGCAGGAGCATTGGTTAATCCAAAAGACATAACCAAATACTCATACAATCCATACCGAGTGGAGAAAGCCGTCTTGGGAATATCTTGTGGTCTGATCTTAATTTGATGATACCCAGATCTCAAATCAATCTTGGAGAAAACCTTAGCCTTGGACAATTGATCAAACAAGATATCAATACGAGGTAAAGGATACTTATTCTTAATTGTCACAGCATTAAGTGGCCTGTAGTCTACACACATACGCAAAGTTTCATCCTTCTTCTTAACAAAGATTGCAGGACAGCCCCATGGAGAAGAACTAGGGCGAATAAACCCTTTGTCCAATAACTCCTGGAGTTGTTTCTTGAGTTCAGCTAACTCATGAGGAGGCATTCTATACGGTCTTCGAGAAATAGGTGCCGTACCGGGGATAAGTTCTATTGCAAACTCCACATCCCGATCAGGAGGAAGTCCAGGTAGATCATCAGGAAAGACATCAGGAAACTCACACACTACCGGAATATCTTGGATGGTCTTGCCCTCAACAGCGAAAGAGAGATTAAAAAGATCCCCTCTTCGAGGTAAGGAAACTTGAAAAGTACCCCCATCCTGGGGCGCCTTCAACGTCAAGGTTCGGTTAGCAACGTCCAAAACCGCACCCCATTTGTTCATCCAACTAACTCCAAGAATCACATCCAGACCTAGCCCAGGCAACACAATGAGATGACTGATAAAACTCCTATCATTAATCTCAATACTCGCTTGCTTGATACCCTCACGTGTGCATATTTCAGCCCCAGCTGAGGTTATCCAGAAATTACATCCCAAATCAACGATTTGAAAGGCATGCTTTTGTGCAAATGCTTGACTCACAAAAGAATGCGACGATCCTGAGTCGAACAAAACGATAGCAGGGTGCTGATTAACTGAAAACATACCCGCAGTGACTGGTTCACCTTCTGGAATTTCTTCAATAGTAGTGTGATGCACTCGAGCCTACTTTGGATGAGGGCAATAGCGAGCAAGATGCCCCTGTTGACCGCAATTAAAACACGGCCCCAGACCTTGATTGGTCCTCACTAGAATGGCATTGCCTGGAGGAGCATTGTTCTTGTTCAAAGGCACTGTGAAACCTTTCTTGTAGCGTTGTGGTGCTGGCTGCTGCTTCTTGGGAGGAGGCCTGAATTTTGCTCCAGGAACAGCCGGACGATAAACAGGGCAATTTGCCATCGCACGACTAGCTGCCGGAGCCCTTGGCTGAGAAGAGCCTCCTTCAAAGGGCCTCTTGCCTCCCTTGGAAGCAGTGTGCAAGTTGTTCTATTTCTCTTGGATATAAGCTTCACTAATAAACTCGTTGAAAGTTGTACGAGCGTTGTTCGCCAAAGTCTTCATGAGCTTGGTACTAAGGCCTCTCTTGAAAGTTTCAATCTTCTTTTCATCAGTATCCACCATCCACGGAGCATACCTTGACAGATTGTTAAAGGCATGATGATACTGAGTGAGGGTCTTGGTACCCTGAGTAAGCTGCATGAACTCATTCACCTTCATCTTGATTAACCCTGCTGGAATGAAATGTCCCCTGAAATCCCTAGTGAACTGCTCCCAGGTGATATCAGCAACCACAGGGTAGGCGGTCTTGCGATTTGCCCACCATATTCCAGCTTGGCCTTGCAGCAACATAGCAGCAAAGCTAGCCTTCATGGTTTCAGTCAACCGCAGCACAGAGAATGACTGCTCAATAGTGTTCAGCCACTCATCAGCTTCCAGTGGTTCAACAGCCTGCTTGAATACCGGAGGCTTAGTGTCCATGAAGTCCTTGTAGTTACTGTACTGGTCTTCATCATTTCCACGACGCCCATCTCGGTTGCGATTGTTTTTGTTGTTGTTATTAGCAACCATCTGCTACAGAATAGCTTGCTGAGTATCCAGGAACTGAGCAAACATCTGCTCCTGGGTACGTGGTGGAGGCGGCGGTAACTCCTCATCCTCATGCTCGTTCCTACTAGCACTGGTTGACCCATGACGACGGGTATGAGGTGCCATCTGTAGCAACACACAACAACCATTGTTAGGTGTCAGTTATGCCAAAGAGAACCGAAAAATTATGCCCAGAAGATATCAATGATCATTTTTGATAACCAACAAACGGCACAATAATTCAATAATCATGACACAACCGCACAATAACAAGGCGCAACCAAAAAGGGGTTTCCAAACTGCATAAGTTACCATTACTTAATTAGAAGTTTGATGGTTCCAGCCCTGACACACAGGGTTCACATATTACAAACTAGGTTCTACCCATTACATTACATTAAAGGTTTTTTCCACTACAAAAGGATGCCGATCATGGCAAGAGCACTAGAAAGAGTCTAGTCATCGTGGTCACTGTCCATGCCGGACACGTTCCCACCATGGTCATCACTCTCGTCAACAGGCATGATCTCCTCGGGGTCTTCTTCCTCTTCTTCCTCACTTGATTCACCATCATCAGCTGCAACGAAGATCTCAGAGCAAACTCCGCTGCACCCGGCGAATGAAACGGATCAACACGGTTGTTCAGACGATGAACATCCTGCTGCAACTCCCAAACCTGCTGCTGACTAGCACGCAACTCCTGCAGAAACTCCTCACGCTGATGTGTCAAGCTCATATTGCGATTGTCAAGCTGGCGGCGAAGATCTGCATTCTGCCTCTCGAGCACCTCACCACGGCGATCAGCTGCCAACAAAGCGCCAGTGCATCGTAACAACTCATTGCGACAGGCAGTGAGAGCTACCACCAAGTCATCTGAGCTACGACGAGCCATACGTGCCCACTCTTTAGCTTCTAGCTTCTTCTCCATAGCATCGTGCAGGGCTTCAACGCACTTCATCCAACCATCCCTAGTGGAATAATGCATCCTCAGGATAGCAAACATAGCACTCATAGAAGCACCCGTGCTATGAGCACGCTCATCTCTGCCTCGCTCCAAGGAAGCTTGGCTAGACTGAGCCCACTCACCCTGAGAAGCATCCACCCTGGGAAAAACATTTGCTGGCCCCAAATCAGCTCTCTTGTTGAACCTGGTGCAAATGTCTGTCAACACCTCGAAAGCTGCAAGCTGCGCACCATCCCATGGCGTCTTCATGTCAACTTCCACCTTTATTCCTGGAAACGACCAGCCCCTTTCAAGCACAGGGATAGTCACCCAAACATCAAACCAAGGCTGCACCATGGTTTCCGCTGGCTTCCAGAAATACAATGGTGGCTCTGCATACCCCACAGACTTCAACAACCTCCACAGCACAGTGGGTGTGCCAAACTGCTCCAGAAACTGACCACTCTGTGGCTCACCTTCAGCTGCCATCTGGTACGTTACAACATCTTTCAGCATTTAGAATAAGATAGAGCAGCATAACTTTTATCATAGGGGAGGGAAATAGTACAAATAGCTTGAATTAATTTCATGATCATGATGCATGCACGTGCCAACGACCTCACACATAGTATATATTAACTAACGTTATAGTCGGTGGCATACCACGTGCTCTCATATACGTAACTAACCGTGCTATACGCTTTGCGCGGTTAGTGTACCTGCAGAAGATTCATTTCAGCCTAATTCCCAATGTATGCATGGCAACAAGACGCACTTTTCGCCGGAAATGTTCCCATGAACAATTGCGACCCCAAAAGTAATTACTCCACTTTACTTCCATAAGTACACATCTGGATCACATGCACCCACTTCAGTAACCATAACACTCACCATCAATCGACGGTTGTTCGATCTTACACTCACATCTCACCTTACCTCAGGTGATGTGGCACATTGACCCATAAGAAGCAATAAGAAACCGACAGTTCATAATTATCCGCACGATAAAACCAAATGAACCACAAATAGAAACATGATGCAATTTCCCCCAAGTCAGTACTTACATAAGCCACCTAATTACCACATATATATAGGGCTATAGGACTTGGTCATTGGTACTCATAAGTTTTGCAAACACTTGGTTTAAATCACCTATACACACTACCAGTTGGCAATTAGTTTGTAAAACTCAAAACTCTTTTAAATTTTTAAATAGTCAAGTGACGGTATATGCTGAATTATGCTCTGGTACCAGCTGTCACAGAACCGACCAATTTATACGAGCAAAAGTACAACGATCGCATTTTTAATAGCAATCAAGTCGCACTTGAGCCAATATAAACCCGGTAGTTCGGAAATCTCGAAGGATTTCAAATATTTTCATACCCCAAGGATCATTCATTCAGCAACACCTGATCACATGATACATAAGTTCGCAACCGAATTTAAACATCAGAGTACAACATAGTCTTTTACACAAATACAGTAGTAGCGGAAGTCAACATAGTTTTACATCACAGAGTTCCAATACGAGTACCAACACGTGACCATGTCACAGCAATCTTACAATGACTAAGGATAGATAATGACCCTGCCCTCAGGTCTAGTCTTCTTCACCCGCAGGGGTGAAGCAATTCTTGCAATACGCATAGTAGACTACACCATCTGCAACAATGGGAATAAAACCCTGAGTACTCAATTGTACTCATCTAGACTTACTCGACAGGGAGTAAATAAAAAGACTCTCAAGGATATGCAGGCTTATTTGGTGGAGCTCAGAGGATAGCATCATTTTTGCATCAAAAGCATTACTGCAGTAGTTCCTCAACTTATTCATTTTAACTGTGATAAGCTTCGATTTTCAGTTAAGCTACTTAAGCTAATGTTTGCAGCTATACTAAGCAATCACTGAATATTATAGCAGTAAATAAAACCATATGATTTCCAATATCCACAGATATCAACCTCATCTCACCATAATCATTATGTTCAAGTTATTAACCTCTACCTCACCAGAAGATCAGTTCAGTTTCTCACTAACCAGGAGAGATGGCGATTCGAATCGATTGTACCAGCTGGCAAATATGCCAATCACAAACCCTGTCAGCCGAGCCACTGGCTTCTTGGGTCACCGTTAAATCTTTCTGAGTCATAATGTATCGCGGGCTTGGAGGGGTCCATATTCTCAGAGACAAACCCACTTCCAGGATGCATCAGGTCCCTGACCTGCCCTTAGTAAGATGGTGTCTCCGCACATCCTTCCTACCTCCAGAATATGTCTGCCTTATCACACCCAATTCCCGGCTCAGAAAGAAATACTTGGCTTCGCGGTCGGAACGACTTATCCGGCCGGCTATGTGACGACGTTTTTCAATCTCAACTGATGTCTGGTGGCCTCAGTCCTAGTCGGCCGCAAGCAGCACCGAAGACGGCATGACCTCAACCATGTCATGCGGCTCCCCGCTACCTAGCCTTGATTCTCTCATTAGACACTGTGGCATGGTGGCACATATAGTCCATCATATGGAATCCAACCCCATCATCATTAGTAACCACCTATGCTCGCGAAGGACAGGATATCCCTCGACTTCTACCGGTCTAAGCATGGCTAAGCATAAGATCGAACCCATCCCTTGTCTAGTAATAACTTCAGGATCAAGTATAAGTGGACAAGGTATAAATGCAGCAACGGTATCATATCAACTCCTATACTTAAGTGCACAATCATACGATTTAATAAAGACCAATGCATTTGTAAAAAGAGTAGGTGGAGACTTAGGGATGCTCCGGGGCTTGCCTTTCACAAAGTTAGTAGGTTGGTGATCAGGGCACTCAGGAAGTTCAGCCTCCTCCTCCTGGCCTTCGGGAACCTCTGGCACCTCAATCTCCGGCGGAACTCCTTCCTCCGGTGGATTGAACTGCAACAGCATCACTCCTCCCGGCGATCCTGTATGCATGATATGCATATATGAGAACTGAGAATGCACATGAAATGCAAGATAGAGATGCACAAATTAATCCATGATATACAATCAGTTTAACAATCCGCACTCATTTACTGAGTACGTGGATATTTCTTCTCCAGACAACCAACTCATACTCACCCTTCTTAAGCAAAGCATAGAACAATTTCTCGTCCCGGGTAAGAGGTCTACAACCTGCTTAATAATTAACATGCATCAACTAACCTACCACAATCATCTTATAACTAACAAGCATGAGCAACATCATATAAACAAAACATTAACATTGCTGTCTTAAGCTTAAATTAGGATCAGCTCCACTGTTTTAACAAGTGACAAAGCTGGAACATCACAGAAATGCATGAAAACACTTCCCAACCAAAAGATACTTGCTTAAAAACAATTAAACAAACCCTAGCCTATAACTGGACCTACTATTTTCTGTGCCCAGAAAAATCCACAAAAATTACAGTCGCTATTACACATCCAGATTAGCGTACTGACAAAATTTCAAGTTATTTGGACAAGTATAACAGGCTACACAAAAATAACAAACAACCAGCCTTTTAAGCAATGGAAAATACTTAACACAGTGAAAAGTATCAAACAACATATTTCCTATTTTTCTTAGCTTCTTCACAACATAACATGGTTCAAGAAAAATTTTCATGATCATATCCTTAACACATTAAGCATGGTGATTTTTGCAAGATTAAAGCATAAAAGGCACATTATACAAGACATCATATAAATAATAGTGCAACACCAACAAGCATATTTTTCCCAGATTCTACTTCCCTAAACAAGATTAATGCAAGTGGAATCACATTTTTAGCACATTCCTACAATTACTTATGCATTTATCAAGTTTACAAGCATTTAACAATTTAAACAAAGCTGCACAGAAAAATTATTCCAAAAATACATTTTATATTTTTCCTTGATAGATCTCAGAAGGACAAACACAAAAAAATTTGGTTCACCCCAATTGGACACTCCTAACTCCAGATATGAATTTTGGAAGATTTTACACATTTTCTGAAAATCAATTTCATTAATCATTAAAATCCAAAACCGGCCTTAACTGCTACGTGCACCCGGCTCAGTGAACCAGAGGCGCATCAGAGCGGCTGACTCACGGGCCCCTAGGTCAACCCGACCCCACGCGTCAGAGAGAGGGGCAGAGCAGCCGGCGCTGACCGGCGAGAGCTCGCCGACGGCGAGGTCTCCGGCGACACCACGAGCACCTACAGACTCCTGACGACGAGACGAACCCAGCGAACCAACTCCCGAGGCCTGTCCCCCACCGGAGCAAGCTCAACGGCGGCAATGGCGGATGGCGGCGGTCCGGCGAACTTGCGCCGGCCGATTCCGGCCAACACTTGCTGCGGATAAGCTCCGTTCCGTAAAACTGGAACCCTAGCGGACCTATTTGGACGGCTAATCGGACTATTGTGTACGGGAACTCACTGACCGCACAAGCATGGCGGCACGGCGGCGAGCGGGTTCACGGCGAGCTCGGGTTCCGGCGAACCTACGGCGAAATCGACCCGACCAACGACCTAGACTAGATCTATGACTCACGAGGACACCCAGACAAGCAAGAGAGAGGGAAGCCGGCCTCGGCATTGTGCTCGACGCGGCGAGCAGAGAGCTCGGCGGTGCTCCGACGAGTTCACGGCGGCAAGAAACTCGCTACGGCTATACCTTAGCTCGACTGAGGCTGGCAACGGGTCGAGGAGATAGAGTGGAGCAAGGCGAAGCTATGGTGGAGATGGAGCGGTCGGAGACGGCTCGGTGGCGGCAGATTTCACCGCGGCGACGGCGCGGTGGACAATGGCGACGGCGGAAGGGAAAGAGGAGAGCAGAGAGGCGAGAGCGAGGGAGAAAGCGAATGAGCCGGCCAGGAGACAGGATGGAGTTCCCTTTTTGCCTTTGCAGGTCGACGGCAGGCGGGCGTGGCCCGACGCCGGTGTACGGCCGCCACATGGCGCGCGGCGTCTGACGGTTTGCCAGCTGCTCGGCTGAATGCCGATTTGAATCGGCCTGATTCAGTTGCATGAAACCGACTTGAAACTCGATTTTGATCAATCCCTAGCTCGTGCTCTAGGGCGTTTCAGCGAGAACTTCACTAATATGGATCAAAGAGCTATATGAGTACTCCTTTCCATATTAGAACACTTTACTCTAGATCGGCCTGGATTGAGAGATATGGATCGAAGAACAGGGGTACATCGAAACTGAAAACCAGTTTAGACTCAGAGAAATTTTTGAAAACTCAAAACAGCTCCAAATCTGTACTAATTCAACTTTTTGACCACCTTCCACCCATTTTCATGAGTTGACCCAAAATAAAGTTTGTTGCTTATAAAATTCTACACAACTTTGATTAAGGGTGCACTGACATGAAAAATCTCTAAAATGCCCTTCTTGTTTGGTCAAACAGAATAGCTTTTAGAGGGCTCTCTAGTCAACTATGAGCTAGAGGGGTATTTTGGGGATTTCACCAACATGAACATTGTTCCAAATGTTATCCCAAACATGTCTAAAGCATCTAGAACAGTAAACAAGCATCACATTTGCATGTCAACACATCTAGCATGTTATGGACATATAAACAAACATATAGCAATTAAAGGAAACCAATTCAATTGCAATGATGATGATGCATGAAATGTTATGATCTATGCTTGATGACATGCAAATGCAAGTGTGAAAATAGTAACTAACACTAGGGTGTTACATGTGGTAGGGAAGTTTGATTCAAATTAATTATTAGTGCAGGTTGTAGACCTCTTACACAAGACGAGAAATTGTTCTATAGCTTACTTAAGAAGGGTGAGTATGTGTTGTTGTTTAGAGAAGAAATATGCACATACTCAGTAAATGTTCGATAAATTATTTGGATGCTCACATGTTGTCTAATGCATCTCATGGCTCAAGTTGTGCATCTCTATATTGCATTCCATGTGCATTCTCAGTTCTCATATATGCATATCATGCATACAGGATCGCCGGGAGGAGTTACACTGCTGCAATTCGATCCGCCGGAGGAAGGAGTGCCCCCGGAGATTGAGGTGCTGGAAGCTCCCGAGGCCGAGGAGGAAACTGAACTGCCGGAGTGCACTGACCATCAGCCATCTAACTTTGTGAAAGGCAAGCCCCGGAGCATCCCTAAGCCTCCACCTATCTCTTTTTATATAAATGCATTGGTCTTTATTAAATGTATGATTGTGCACTTAAGTATAGGAGTTGAATTGATACCGTTGCTGCATTTATACCATGTCCACTTGTCTACTATCCTGGTACTATTACTAGACAGGGGATGGGTTCGATCTTATGCTTAGCCATGCTTAGACCGATAGAAGTTGAGGGATTTCCTGTCCTTCGCGAGCATAGGTGGTGACTAATGATGATGGGGATGGATTCCACATGGTTGACTATATGTGCCACCATGCCACAATGATAATGAGAGAATCAAGGCTAGGTAGCGGGGAGCCGCATGACATGGTTGAGGTCATGCTGTCTTCGGTGCTGCTTGCGGCCGACTAGGACTGAGGACCACCAGACATCAGTCGAGATTGAAGGACGTCGTCACATAGCTGGCCAGATAAGTCGTTCTGACCGCGAAGCCGAGTAGTTCCTTCTGAGCCGAAAATTGGTGTGACATGGATAGACATATTCTGGAGGTAGGAAGGATGTGCGGAGACACCATTTTGCCATAGTCAGGTCAGGGACCTGCACTTCCTGTGAGTGGGTTTGTCTCCGAGAATATGGCCCCCACCAAGCTCGCGATATAATATGACTCAGAAAGATCTAACGGTGACCCAAGAAGCCACTGATTAGGCTGACAGGGTTTGTGATTGGCATGTTTGCCAGCTGGTACAATAGATTCGAATCGCCATCTCTCCTGGTTAGTGAGAAACTGAACTGATCTTCTGGTGAGGTAGAGGTTAACAATGTGAACATATTGATTATGGTGAGATAAGGTTGATATCTGTGGATATCGGAAATCATATGGTTGTATTGTTTGCTATAATAACAAGTGATTGTTTAGTATAGCTGCAAACCTTAGCTTAATAGCTTAACTGAAATCGAAGCTAAACCATATCTAAAATTTATAAGTTGAGGAACTACTGTAGTAATGCTTTTTATGCAAAATGCTGCTATCCTCTGAGCTCCACCAAATAAGCCTGCATATCCTTGAGAGTCTTTTTATTTACCTCCTGTCGGGTAAGTCTAGCTGAGTACAATTGAGTACTCAGGGTTTTATTCCCATTGTTGCAGAAGGAGTGGTCTACTATGCTTATTGCAAGAACTGCTTCACCCTGCAGGGCGAAGAAGATTAGACCTGGGGCAAGGTCGTTATCCATCTTTAGCTTTTGTAAGATGCTGTGACACGGTCAGCTGGTGGTACTCGTATGTGAACTATGTTGTTTCAGAACTATGTTAATTTCCGCTACTGTTACATTTATGTAAAAGACTATGTTGTACTCTGATGTTTTAATTCGGTTGTAAACTTATGTATCATTTGATGGGTTGTTGCTGAATTTGTAAGATCCTTGGAGTATGTTCTGTTTAAAATGTTAGAAATCCTTCGAGATTTCCTGGACTACCGGGTTTATATTGGCTCAAGTGTGACTTGATTTCTACTAAATTGGCAATCGTCGTACTTGTGCTCGTATAAATTGGTCAGTTCTGTGACATCCCCTACACACCGGAAGTAAGGTAGCTGTCTTGATTTATCTCATCTATTTGATATGATAGTTCACAAGAGTAAAGTAAGTGTCATAGGAGTCTTATACTCACTCGTTGTCCTCCCAGCTAGCTATACTCTACTAGTTATCCTTAGTTATCTCAAAACCTTGTCGTGTTGTGGTGTCATTACCCTTTCCTCTGTATATCGATTTACCCCCTATCACTAGTTGATACTAAGTTGCTATAGACTTAAGGATCTCTCTCTTTTTATTAATTATTCCTAGCAACTGCTTTCTCTTGGGATAAAAATAAATAACGATACCTTGGAATACTCCCAGGTGAAGTGCTACAGCGGTATATTCTGTGTGCTTGCGGAATTATCCAATAGACATAAGAAATACCCTCAGGCACTTCTGGCGCCGTTATCAGAGATAGCCTAACACCCTGTCTCTGGTGGTTGTGCTAAGAAGTGTCAACAAGCATTTCTGGCGCCGTTGCCGGGGAAAGCATCAAGTCTAGGAATATTAATAAAAAAATTGCAGCCAGAGTCTATTATCAATTTAGTTATCGATTAGTGTTACGGGCTTACCCTTGTTTATGTTTCTCGTTATCGTGAAGCTAGACAGTGTATGAGCGGTTTCCAATTGTCGTCAAATTATATTAAAGATCCCGAGCAATTGTTGAGAAGAACTAGACACCGTCAAGTTCCACCTCAAAGGTTCATCTCAAACCTGAGTCCGTTCGAGGAAAGAGGCTCCGCATTATCAATCAAGGAAGCTATGGCCCAAAAGACCATCTCTGAGTTCTCTGCGTCGTCCGCTGACAACATTGCCACCGGACCGCAGCTCAACTTTGGAGATGCTACCTTTGAGCTCAAGCCTGCACTCATCAACATGGTGCAAGCTAATCCATTCTGTGGAAAGCCACACGAAGACGCCAATGCCCACCTCCAACACTTCCTAGAGGTATGTGGGACTTTCACCATCAAGAATGTCTCGGCTGACGCCATCCATCTTCACCTGTTTCCCATTCTCACTGCTTGGGAAGGCGAAGCAATGGTTCTATGCCAACAAGAGTGAAGTCACCACCTGGGAGAAATATGCCCATGCTTTTCTCAAGAAGTTCTTCCCAATGGGCAAAACAAGCGCTCTCCGTGGCAAAATTTTAAGCTTCCAACAACAAGCGGACGAGACGATTCCCGAAGCATGGGAACATCTCCAGGAGTACATTCGTGCCTGTCCTCATCATGGGATTGAAGAATGGCTCCTAATCCAAGGTTTCTATTATGGGCTAACTGGATTAGCCCATAGTCACCTTGATGCTGCCGCTGGAGGAGCATTCCTGCAACACAATGTCAAGGATGCTAAGGACCTCATTGAGAAAATGGTTATCAACTAAGGATGGAATGAGGAATGCCTCCAACTCAAGAAAAGGGGTATGCACACCGTTCATGAGGTGGACATGCTCTCAGCAAAAATGGACCTCTTGATGAAAAAGATTGAAGAAAGTTCCAAGAAGGAACAAGAGGCCATTAGACCCACTGCCACCGCACGAGCAATTGAAGCTGATCCATGGTGTGAGGTATGTGGTGGAGAAGATCATTTGGGCCCTGCCCCAAGACGAAGGAGGAAGTGAGCTTCATCAATAACAACAACAACGGCTATCGACCTCAGCAACAAGGAGGATGGAACTCGCGCCCCTTCTACCAAGGAAATCAAGGTAATGGTTATAAGCAATAATTTTAATAATTCTTATGGTAACCAACCTTTTCTTAAAGATCTTGTCTTAGGCCAATCTAAAATTAATGATAGCATAAACAAGAAAATCATGGCTAATGATAAGATTCTTGAAAATCTTAGTTAGAAAATGGATAGCTTTAACACTGCTATGAAAACCAATTGAGCTTTAATAAAATGTTAGAAACCCAATTAGCTCAAATAGCAGCAGCTGTCCCCTCCTTCGAACAAGGTAAGATCCCAGGGAAACCTGAGGAACCAATTGAGGGTGTTAAGTTAATTTCCATGAGGTTTGGTAAGCCTCCGGTTAGGCAAAACCCGGGTTGTCTTCTTGATCCGCCATTCATGGCCAAGAAGAGTGACCCCGGCCATCCTACCATCACCTGCGAAATCGGGCCATACACCTTCGACAATGCCTTCTGCGACCTTGGATCTGGAGTGAACATCATGTCCAAGGTAATGTGGGGACCTTTGTACCCCACTTTTGTCAAATTGCAGATGGCCGACCAATCAATCCGGTTCCCTGAGGGATTGGCAAGGGACATCCTTGTCAAAGTTTAAGATGAATACATCCCCGCCGACTTCATCATTCTTGACATAGGGGCCGATGACGAAGTCCCCGTCATCCTGGGAAGGCCGTTCCTCAACACCGTGAATGCCATCATCTACGTGGGATCCGGCCAAGTCCACTTCCAACTCCCAGGTAAAAGAATTAATTGTCCGTTCAATGGTTATAAATCGATGCAACAGGCAAGGAAGAACCTGTGGAGAAACAAGCCACAATATGCACCCCGCCGAAAGAATCAACTGCCAAGGTCCAAAAAGGTCGAACTGGTAAGTAAGGCTGAGGTGATAAACAAGGCTTGACTCCGCTGAATCACAAGCATCAACCAAGAAGGAATGGCGGAAGAAAGATGGTGCGATCATCACGGTCTCCATCTCCGGGACCGATCGAAGCACCCGAAGAATAAACCCGAAATGGAGAGGTCCTGCTCTACGAACCTAAAACATGGCCCTTGGTGCTAAGCTAAATTAGTATTTATCTCATATTTAATTCTTGCATTTCAATTTTTGCATTTTCTTCATGGCATTTCATATTTAAATTTTGCAATAATTTATTTCGACAACATAAAACACTTAGATGAATAAAACTTGAGAATGAATAGTAGTGCTCACACCTGAGGTGGTGGGACCACCTAGGTGGGGTTGGCCGACCCCACCATGGGGCCCACCCACCTCTGGTGGTGTTGGTCCTGGTGTAGTGATTCATTTCCTAAAATTTGAACACCAGCTCCTTCTTGAATTTGGTCATAATAACTTTCATTTGCTCCAAGGAGAATCCAACACCCACATCCATCCAAATTTTGAAAGTGGACACTTTGGCATGAATGAGTGCTCCCATGGTCCATGGGAATTACTTTAAACATGTCCCCACTTTTGTCATTCACCTTTTACCTTCACAAAACACTAGACAAAGGAATCTCTGAAAATTTCAAACTTTTGGTCCACCACTAGTCTCTACTTTTCTGGACACACTGTTTAGAGCTGAAAGGGGACAAAACCTGGTTCGGCCAAACCATGTTTTGGCTCCCCCTAAGAAAGTGGTGTTTGAATTCAAATAGATCCCCTGTCCAAAGGCAAAAGCAACTCTGATCTTGTCATAATGGGTTCGGCCGACCCATCAATGGAGAGTTGTCAGCAAGGTCAAGTTTGAATTCAAATAGATTCCCTGTCCAAAGTTGAAAACAACAAAAATCAGGCTAGGGGGGTCGGCCGAACTGGGCCTAGTGGCCTGACCATCAGCCCTTCTCCCCCTATAAATACCCTTGCATTGTGTGCTCAAATCCACACCCAAACCAGCTGATTTCTGCCGAGCACACAATTTCTCTTCTTCTCTCCATTTGAGCAAGGTCTTTCTCAAGTTTAGTTTAAGTTTAGCCGCTCAAACCAAAA
Organism: Eremochloa ophiuroides; assembly: GCA_038502445.1. Classification (NCBI taxonomy): domain Eukaryota; kingdom Viridiplantae; phylum Streptophyta; class Magnoliopsida; order Poales; family Poaceae; genus Eremochloa; species Eremochloa ophiuroides. Next base: position 16,110,022 of record JAHLJS010000009.1, on the reverse strand, counting down.
ACCCAAAAATATTGTAGTAGTAGAAGCTTGTCTCACTCTCATCTTTGCTCTCAAATTCTTGTTTATGGAGGTAGCCTTACCCCATAAGGACTACTAACAGTGGGATAGCTAACGCTAATGCTAATCCATATTGTTGTAGTGTGTTCTTGTGTGAGCTCATTGTTGTAGGATGAAGAAGTCCTCCTCCGCACTCAAGAAGGCCAAGAGTGTCGTAGGGAGTTCCTCCCGACGACCCCGCCATGATGAAGATGAAGGAAGAAAAGCCCCACCAAGACGAAGCTTTGGAGTGCCTTTCGAGAGGACGTTTGACCCCAAGAGCGGCCTCATGCTAAATCAAGAAGAGTACCAAAGGTACACCTCCATCCGACACCGAGGGTATGAACATACCGGCATCATCGACCCTGTCCTTTTGGACAGCACAGGTATGACCGCGGAATTCAATACTATTTTCAATACAATCGGTTGGGGAAGTTTTTGGGAAGTGCAAGAACTAGGAATAGAAAAGCTCACCATTGAATTTCTATGCTCTTTACAAGCCACTGAAAATAATGTCTACTTTCGCATGTTCAATCAAGAGTATAATTTAACATGGGAGTTTTTAGCATGGCACTTGGTTTTGATAATGACTGTCATCTAGACCTTGTTAATGCAACTAGAAGATTTGATAAAACTGAATTTTGGAAAGCTATAACAGGATCTAATGATTGCTCTGACCCTAAAACTGATGAAATCCATAATCCTACTTTGCGCTTGATCCGCTATTGGATGGCTATAACTTTTCTTCCTGGCTCTAATGTGCATGTTCTTTATAATGACGAATTACGACTACTCTATGCCATGTCAAAGAAAATAAAAGTTTCACCTGCTAAGATGTTAGTCCACTTTTGGCTTGGTATTTTCCATAGAAGCGAGCCTATATTCTTCACTTCCTTTATCGCTCGCATTGCGGAAACAATGGACTTGCTAGATGGAAAACATTACTTTGAATACATTGCTTCTCCTAGAGATGTTGTAACCGAAGACTTCTTCATAAGTACTCAAGCCCTAAAGAGAGATGAAAATGGTGATATAAAAATGATTTATCCCGGCCATACAGCCAAAATCTCTCTCCCTTGTGAGAGGCGTCGGTTGTATGCGCTGCGCACACTAACCATAAATTGGGACCGAGAGGCAAGAAGCCAAAATGTTGCAGGACCAAGAAGGGTGACAAGGAGCATGTCACAAGCCGCTCAATTTGAGCAAGGTGGCACATCATGAGCTGCAGGGCGATATGAAGAAGAAGGCGATGAGGCAAGTTCCATGGACATTTCAAGGTCCACGGAACGGCCTCAACAACACACTCCAAGAGTGCGCACTCCCCGTCCGTCCACACGGGCGAGGGGCCGTCGAAGCCAAGGATCGGAAATGGACCAACAAAATGCTCAACTATTGCAAGCTATCCAAGACGAAGAAGCACAACGTTGGGCGGGATGGTTCCAATACTACCCGCCACCACAATTGCAAAAGGACAAGCTTGGGGGGAGATCCTCTCCCCCACCAAGGTAAGTATTCTATCCTACCTATTTACATTATTTTAATTTATTGCATATAAAAAATGCATAAGATAAAAATACCAAAAATATTTTCCTTATTTCCATATGTCTCATGAATATTTATCTTCCTCATGGAAATGATGAATAGTTGCTCTGTTAATGTTTCTTTAACGCCTAGTTTACAACTTAGTATTTCTTTGAGTATGGATTACTTGGCTCATTTAAATCATCATGAACCTGAAAACTTTATGGATGCTAAGTGCTAGAACTAAGTCTAAGTTGTTGTGAGATATGATATAGTGAAACAAGAGCTACTATAATATTGTTCTAAGCATGCATGATTACTGGAGATTTATTTCTAAATCAATCAAAACCTTATTGTTCCTCAATGGTGATAAATTCCTACCACAGCCATATATGTTACACATATCTAAAACCTTCCACTTAAGCTATTTGCTTTGTATTGAGTGTTGTCAAGTCTTGTTGACCCTTATTGAGAGTCTTATCATGCTCCCAAGATCAAGATCATATACACACCACATATATATATGCTGCTTCTACACTGGAAGTACGCAACCATATGCCTTCTACTAAATAAATGCTCCATGAGTTAAAGTCATAGAAAATCTCTCTTAGTTATTATGCTAGACGAGACAAAAGGCTATGGAAAATAAAAAGAAAGAAAGACGGACACAAGAGAGTCCATAAAAAAGAAAAGAAAAATATTTGAGCAAGTCTAGGCTCATAAATAAAAGAGAAAAAATGATAGCCATGTCTCTAAAATTTATTAGAGAGAGATACAATTCAAATAGAGGAGCATTATATTCTATCATCATCCACACACTTGCACATCTTGATCTAAGGGCATGACACTTCTCTCTTTGGATCCAAGCTTTGACTCTACAACATATGCAAAGCAAGTATGCCATATTCTTTCATTCCTACCTAAGCTCCACATAAGCCATTTTTAGAAGTAGGATGATAAAGAGAAGGCAACATTTACTTTATGCCTTGGTAAGGAATCATACACCATTTGAGCGACATGAGAGAACCATATGAGGAACATTAAGTTGTCTTTTGCAAAACATTGCTAAAACCTCCAGTATGAAACTTGCAAAGAATGAGAAAAGTAGTGCTCAAGTTAAACCATTGTGTCTCTCAACCACCTAAGGCAAAAGAAAAGGTCATTAGCTCCATAAAGAACTAAGGTGAAATGGGTGAATTTTTATAGCCAACTTTTCCATTCAAAAGAGAAGTATTTAGTTGTACACATGGTATTATTGAAACATGAACATTGTAGCAACTCCTGATCCACCGAGGCTAAGTTTAATTATTTGCTCGGGACGAGCAAAGGTTAAGCTTGGGGGATCTTGTTGACGGTGAATACACCCTAAAATTCCACATTCAAACACCGTCAACAGGCCTTGGATTCAAGGGAAGATAAACATATCATGAGCATATTTTATTAATAACTAGTTCCACATGTAATCTTAAGCTTGTGAACGCAGGGAACACCAAAACAGTGCAAAAGTGAGCAGCTAGGGGCCAACTACTTGGTTCGGCCGAACCATGTCTTGTTGCCCCAGGCCACCACCTTTCAACACAGTGCATACAACATCAAATGGAAGAGATCCAAGCCAAGGGTGGGCCCACCCATGGGTTGGCCGAACTGGCCATGGGGTCCCACCTGGCTCTGGTGATATGGCAGGATCCGTGTGACACTCCAACCAAGTCATTTCATCCATCGGATCAACTTGTGCTTTCATTCACCTGTGGAGATCAAAGGCACACGGATTGAGGCATGAAATGAAGCAATCAAGACAGGACAAGTACCAGGGGAGACCATATGACTGGTGGGGACCACACGTGGCCTGACCCCACCCATCATAGGGGTCAGCCAAACCAGGTGGTGTGGCCCCCAGCCACCGACTCCAAGCATGCTTCCCATGTGCTCAAATTGCCAAGACCATCCATTTTGAGGCAGTTACAAGGCAGGTGGATCCAAGGGTGGAGAGTTGAGGAGCACACGGATCGCTGACGTGGCATCCCTCCACTCTCCACTATAAATAGAGGCTGCCCACTCCTCTTCAACACACTACACAACACAAGACAAGTCACAAGTCACAAGAGTTCTACTCTTTAGTAGTAGTATTAGTCTAGTGTGGGAGTTAGAGTCGAGCCTACGCTCGGAGTCTCCAGAGTCATCTGCTGTAGAGTCTGGTATAGCTCTTGTACCTTTCCCTTCTATAAGACTTTACCTTTATCAATATATTATCTTTACTCTACTTTACTAAGTCTCTACTTAGTGCATTACTATTCTTTATAGTATTGTTGTGTTTTATCTTAACTTATAGTTGAGTTATATTGGATAGTGATCCTATAACTAGCTCATGTGTGTAGTTCATCGCCTGTCATAGGGTACTTTAGTTGTTGGTATGCAACTAGAGTAGTAAGACTTAGTGTAAGCGTGGTGCTTAGACTAGATCTTGCCTTTGAATGCCGCTTGTAGCACGGATTTTTGGTGGGTGCTAGCAGGTGGTGACAACCCTGTCTAGTCTTAGTATCCCTCCACGTGTTTTAGGGAAGTTCTTAAAAGGTAGGCTCCCATAAGAGAATAGTTGCTTCGGGTAGAGGTTATATCCCCTACTGTCTCGCCTATCCCCTACACACCGGAAGTAAGGTAGCTGTCTTGATTTATCTCATCTATTTGATAGGATAGTTCACAAGAGTAAAGTAAGTGTCATAGGAGTCTTATACTCACTCGTTGTCCTCCCACCTAGCTATACTCTACTAGTTATCCTTAGTTATCTCAAAACCTTGTCGTGTTGTGGTGTCATTACCCTTTCCTCTATATATATGGATTTACCCCCCTATCACTAGTTGATACTAAGTTGCTATAGACTTAAGGATCTCTCTCTTTTTATTAATTATTCCTAGCAACCGCTTTTCCTTGGGATAAAAATAAATAACGATACCTTGGAATACTCCCGGGTGAAGTGCTACAGCGGTATATTCTGTGCGCTTGCGCAATTATCCAATAGACATAAGAAATACCCTCAGGCACTTCTGGCGCCGTTATCAGAGATAGCCTAACACCCTATCTCTGGTGGTTGCAGCTAAGAAGTGTCAAAATGCTCTCAACTTCACATCAGAGAGGAAGAATTGGGGGCGGCGCGGTCTGGGAATGAAACAGAGGGAGAGAGATGGTGGGGCGGCCAGAAGTTGATGAGAGAGTCGGGCTCCACGTCTCAGAGAAATTTGGGCCGAAACCACTCAGGTTTCAGAGTGTGGCACTGCCGCACCCTATGGGCGGCACTGCCGCCCTGCCCTAAACAGGGATTTTCAAAACCTATTTTCTCGACTTGTTTCTATCATAGATATAATATATTTTAAGATATTATGACCAGAAACAATCAACAATAAAAACTATGGTCATATACCTTGAAAACCTCTTTGAATTAGGTTTGAAAGACAATATGAAACTTTTCAAAAACTTTTCCTAGGTCGCTAGGTTGTCAAACAAGTATGTGCTACATCTCAAGCCAGGTTCCTTGAATCAAGTATATTTGGTTCATTTCTCAAAGCACAAAATCTTGACTCATCGAGAGGCTTAGTGAAGATATCGGCTAGTTGTTTTTCGGTGCTCACATGGTGAATTTCGATATCTCCTTTGGTTTCGTGGTCTCTCAAAAAGTGATGACGGATGTCTATGTGTTTTGTTCTTGAGTGACTTACAGGGTTGTTTGCAAGTTTTATGGCACTTTCATTGTCACACAAAAGTGGGATTTTGCTGAAGTGACATCCGAAATCTTTTAAGGTTTGCCTCATCCAAAGTAGTTGAGCACAACAAGCGCTGGCTGCAACATACTCGGCTTCAGCGTTGGAAAGAGCTACACAATTTTGCTTTTTAGAGCTCCAAGACACTAGGGACCGTCCAAGGAATTGACACGTCCCCGAAGTGCTTTTTCTATCTACTTTGCTACCTGCGTAATCGGAATCTGAATACCCAAGTAGATTGAACTTAGAGCCCTTAGGATACCACAAGCCAAGATTTGGAGTATGAACTAAATATCTCAAGATTCTTTTAACAGCGATTAAGTGACATTCCTTAGGATTGGCTTGAAATCTAGCACACATGCACACGCTAAGCATTATGTTCGGCCTAGATGCACACAAGTCAAGTAAAGAGCCGATCATAGAACGATATACCTTTGTATCAACGGCTTTCCCTTCTTCATTTAGATCAAGATGTCCATTGATTGGCAGGGGAGTTTTGATGGGCTTTGCATTCGCCATGTCAAACTTCTTGAGCATATCATGGGTGTACTTTGTTTGACAAATAAATGTTCCTTCCTTCAATTGCTTGATTTGAAAACCAAGGAAGAACTTCAATTCACCCATCATGGACATCTCAAATCTCTTAGTCATGATCCTACTAAACTCCTCACAAAAAGATTGGTTAGTACTACCAAATATTATGTCATCAACATATATTTGGCACACAAAAATATCTTTTGCAAACTTGTGAGTAAAGAGAGTAGGATCGGCTTTGCCTATTTCAAAGCCTTGCTTGAGCAAGAAGTCCTTAAGGCATTCATACCATGCTCCTGGTGCTTGCTTAAGCCCATAGAGTGCCTTTTGGAGTTGGTAGACATGGTTGGGGAACTTGGGATCTTCAAAACCTGGTGGTTGCCTCAACATAGACAAGCTCTTGGATTGGACCATTGAGGAATGCACTTTTGACATCCATTTGATACAACTTGAAGTTATGATGGGCAGCATAGGCAAGAAGCATCCGAATTGCTTCAAGCCTAGCCACCGGTGCATATGTTTCCTCAAAGTCCAAACCCTCTACTTGGTTGAAGCCTTGAGCAACCAATCTTGCCTTGCTCCTTGTCACCACGCCGTTCTCATCTTGCTTGTTGCGGAAGACCCATTTGGTGCCAATCACATTTGTATTGGGTCTTTTCACCAAGGTCCACACTTGGTTTCTTGTGAAGTTGTTGAGCTCTTCTTGCATCACCAATACCCAATCCGGGTCTCCAAGTGCATCTTCAACCTTAAGAGGCTCCAAAGAGGAAACAAACATGTAATGTTCACAAAAATTTGCTAAATGAGAACGAGTCATTACCCCCTTTCGAAGACTCCCAAGGATATTGTCAACGGGGTGATCCCGTTGAATCGTTTGACGTAGCCTTGGATGCTCAATACCTTCTTGCTGTTCTTCTGGCTCATCACAATCTTCCAGATCAAAGATTGAAGCAAGATGTAGACCATGGTCCAGACCTGACTCAGTTCTAGGCTGCTGAGGAGGGGGCGGCACTGCCGCCCTGCTTTTCTGTAGCAGGGGTGCCCTGCTCTTCTCTGGTGAGTGCGTTAGCGGAGTCTTGAACAACAGCATCTTGAGGCTCCCCCTATTTGGCTGCAGGAATTTCTTGTGGTCTTATATCGCCAATGGTCAATTGCTTGATAGCCTCACAAGGTGGATCCTCCTTATCTATAACACTAGAGTCAACTTGCTCCACTTGAGAGCCATTAGATTCATCAAATGTCACATCTATCGCTACTTCAACTCAACCGGAGTTTTTGTTGAAGACACGGTAGGCATGCTCATTTGATCCATAACCAAGTAGAAAACCTTCATCAACTTTAGGTGCAAATTTAGAGGTTTTGGGTTGTTGGCGCAAAAAGTGGTTCCCTAAGCCCAACACACCAGCGAAGCCAGAAACGATCCTTGAGGCAGTAAAGCTCTCGCAGATCCAGCTAGCTTCGGACCCGGTCTGAGAGTGTCAGTAAAACCCAAGCGTGCCAGTCAATTTGACCTGCAATTGACAAGGAAAAAGATAGTAATCAGTAATCACAGGGCGGAACTAACCGGCATGTCCAGGTAGTTCCAAATGTATGGCTCGAAGAGCCGATGTAATGGGAGATCGACTAGAAAGCCGATTCCGTCATGTTATGAACCGATTGTAGCGAAACATGCATTATAACTCAAGTTAACCGATTCAGACATGAATTCAATGACATATACTTACATTAGACAGAAATATGCTACAAAAGATGTAGTCACAGCAAGCTATCATAATCATAAGATGTCTCAATGTAAAACAAGATGAAATCGGCTACTTTAGCCGATTCAGTGTATACGGGCAACATACAAGCCTATAAAGTAGACAATGTTTCAACTCTCCGGCTAATAGATCTAAATCACAATCTTGCAATAGTGGAGATCAAGCGGATCGAGGCAGTCATGATGAAGTTGCAACTTAAATTCGTTAACCTTTGAATCTAGACAATGTTTACTTTATTACTTGAGTGCGACCCGTATCTAATCTAGATCCAAAATACAATCGGCTAGTGCAAAGCATTCAATATAAAACGAATGGCAAGCATAATTCGTTGAACATATAGATCTATTAGACATAAGCCGACGCATATGGATCAAGATGGGCAAATTGATGATTGCTTTAAATAATAAACAATAACATAAGCAACATCGGTAACTTAATGAATCTAGCTAAACTGCCAGATTTAACTAGAGCCGATAACTAATCCATGCATGCAAACTGTCGTAATCTATAGCCTGTCCACCGGATGACGTTAACTAATAGATTAATCAAGCAAACAAACACGAATCGATAACTAATCCGCGCGTAAAAACCGTCCTAATCTGCATCTCGTCCACCGGATGACGGTTAACACAGATTGATCGGGTAAACCAGCGTGAATCATCCTTGACTCACTATGCTTCCCGCGTCCACCGGATGACGCCAAAGAAACAGAGCTTAGCAAGGACCCTGGTCCGCCATGCTTCCACGTCCACCGGATGACGCTAAAAAGACATAGTTTAACAGGGGGTTGACTGATACTTACAAGCAAGCCTGCGTCCACCGGATGACACCCAGCTTGGATGAAGTAACTCGCCGGACTCGACTGACTCTAGGGTTTGTTTGGCAGGAGCCGAAAGTTGTGTTGTATTGATGTTGTTGTTCTTTTTACAATGGCTGAGGGCTTATATTTATACCCTGAGCGTAGATAGAGTCCTAGTCGAATTACAACTCATCAATAGATAAGGAAACTAACAAACTATCCTATATCTAAGGTAACTTGGAGTCACATCTTCCCTTTCATAATGGACTCCGATCGTGATCGCATCTTGGCGGTGCAGACTCTGGATGACGTCACCAATACCGATGCTGCACGCCTTCTGTCACCTTCGCCCGATAACCGATTCACCGTTCAATCGGCTATTCTCCTTCCTTCCGCTAGACGGAATCTGCTTCTGAGATCGGCTATCTTCCTTCGGTATCGGCTATCGGCTCCCAGCCCAAAACTTGATGCTAACATGGGTTTCTTGTTAAGTATGAAACACTTACACCCAAACACTCTAAAGTATGACACCTTGGGTTTGTTACCGGTGAGGAGCTCATAGGAGGTCTTCTTCAACTTCTTGTGTAGGTAGAGACGGTTGATGGCATGACAAGCGGTGTTGACGGCATCACTCCAAATGATGTCCGGCGTCTTGTATTCATCAAGCATTGTCCTTGCCATATCAATGAGTGTTCTATTCTTCCTCTCTACTACACTATTTTGTTGAGGGGATGTACGGAGTTGAAAACTCATGCTTGATGCCCTCTTCATCAAGAAATTCCTCCACTAGGGTGTTCTTGAACTCGGTCCCATTATCACTTCTCACTTTCTTGATGGGGAGATCGAATTCCTTTTGTGCCCTCCTAACAAAGGTCTTCACCTTCTTTTGTACCTGGCACTTATCATAGACAAAGAACACCCAAGTGAAACGAGAATAGTCATCAACAATAAGTAAGCCATATTTGTTACCACCAATGCTAAGATAGGCAACCGGCCCAAAGAGATCCATATGAATCAACTCCAATGGTTGAGTGGTGGTCATGATGCTCTTTGGTGGATGTGGTACGCCTACTTGCTTTCCGGCTTGGCAAGCGCTGTAAATCCTGTCTTTCTCAAAGTGAACATTGGTTAGTCCAAGGATGTGGTTGTCTTTTAGAAGTTTGGCCAAGTTCCTCATCCCAACATGTGCTAGGCGGCGATGCCATAGCCAGCCCATGCTAGATTTTGCCACTAAACAAGTCTCAAGGTTGGCTTTCCCTTTGTTGAAATCAACTAGGTAAAGCTTTCCCTTTAGTTGACCCGTAAAAGCAATAGAGGAATCCTCCCTTCTAGTGACTTCCATACCCTTATCCGTAAAGAGACAATTGTAGCCCATTTCACACAATTGTGACACGGACAACAAGTTATAACTTAATGAATCAACATCTAAAATATTAGTAATTGAATGTTCATGAGTGATTGCAACTTTACCAAGACCTAGCACACCTCCCTTGGAATTGTCTCCAAAGACAATGTTTTCATTTGAGTCTTCCTTGGGGGTGTAGGATGAGAACATACTCTTCTCTCCGGTCATGTGATTTGTACATCCACTATCAAGCACCCAACTTGATCCACCGGAGGAGTATGCCTACAAAACAAGTTTAGTTCCTTGACTTAGGTCCCCAAATGTTCTTGGGGCCTTGCATGTTAGTTACAAGAAACTTTGGAACCCAAATAGAAGTGTTATGATAAACATTCTTTTCTTTGCCAATGTACTTGGCAACCACTTCACCCTTACTGTTGTTCTTCAACATAAAGCAAGAACTCAAGCTTTGTCTAAGTGCAACGGTCTTCGGTTGATAGGAATACTTGTTTGATTGCCCCCAGATTGATTTCTTGCCTTTGTGTGGAATCCTGCTTTGGCTGGGAGACCTTCTTTCTGTGCTGATCATTTCCAGATGCAGTGGAAGTGACCTTCCCTTTCTTTGGGGGAGCGGCACTGCGGCCCTTCACTTCGGCACTGCCGCCCTGGACAGGTTGCAGTGCTGCTCGGGGGGCTGGTTGTGCTGCTCTCTGTGCAGGTCCCTCTGTACTTCCACTGCTGCTAGAAGTGAAATGCATACATTCATAACAATTTATTACCTTTCTCCCTATTTGTTTTGCCTCCATGTCGGTGCCCAAGTCTGGTCTTGATGTGTGGATGTCTTCCATCCTTGAATTGTGGCTTATTTGGTTGATTCACTTGGCCACCAACATGCTTGTTCTCAGATTTGCTCTCTGTAGCAACTATTTCATTGAGCCTAGCTATTTCCACCTTCATAGCCTCCATGTTTGCAAGGTTAGTAGCATAGATATCCAAATCAAGATCATGACATTTTCCACATCCTTTACTAGTGGAGGCAATAGAGGTGTCATTTATTTTAGAAAGATTTGAGGTGCTCTCCCAAAGAAGGTTATATTGCAACTCAAGTTCTTTGTGCTCTTCACATAAGACACAATACTTTTCATCAAGTGCAATATGAGCCTTTTTAGTGAGTGCATGGTCCTCTTGCTCTTTGGCCAAAGCCTTGCGCAAGGATTCCACCTCACTCCTTTCCAAAACAAGTGCTTCATTGCTAGCAATATAGAGATTTTCTTGTTTGATAAGAAGTTCCTCTCTAGATTCTAGCTCGGCTTGAACACTTTCTAAATTTTCCATTAGTTTAGAGATGAAGAATTTAGTTTTAGGGTCCAAATTCTTGGTTATGTTATCTAGCTCCTCATCACTTGAAACTTCATCACTAGAGCTTTCACTAAGTTCGCTACTAGATATATCACTAGGAGGAAGTGAAGGTTTGGATTTAGCTTTTACCTTCTCACCCTTTGCCATGAGACAAATGTGAGGGGAGTAGTAGTCATCATCATCGGTCAAGTTGTTGAAGAGCTTGGGTAGTGAAGATGTCTTTTGGATGGCCACAGTTACAATCTTCTCATCTTCATCACTTGAGCTATCATATGTTGAGTCCCATTCATGACCAATGTGAGCTTCTCCCATTGTCTTCTTGCTGCCCCTCTTGTACCTTTGCTTGTTTTCTCTCTTGTCCTTGTTGTTCTTGCCATCTTCTTCAATATGAGGACATTGGGCAATGAAGTGCTCGGTGCTACCACACTTATAGCAAGTTCTCTTCTTCTTGTTGGGAAATCTCTTCTTCACAAGGTTACAAACCTTGCTTCTTCAAACGTTTGCCATACTTGTTCATGAAGAGATCCACATCCTCTATTTCCTTGAACTTGGTGTTGTCATCTTCACTTTCACTTGAGGATGATGTAGACTCAACCTTTGCTTGACTTTGCTTGATTTCTTTGACTTTGCTTGTAGTTGCTTGCTTGCTGCCCTTGTGCTTGTAACCTTGACTTGGCTTGCTTGCTTTGAGTGCTATGTCCTTCACTTTCAAGCCCTCTAACTTAGCTTGCAACTCTCCAAGCTTCCTTCTCTCATTTGCTTCTTCTCTTTGCATATCAAATGTCAAAAGTCTACCAAGCACGTCATTGGGGGTGAATTGCTCAAACTTCTTCTTATCTCTAATTAGAGTGACTACGGTCTCATTTCTAGGTGAGTAAGCCTCCAACATGACTTTCACCACCTTGTGATCATCTAAGTCATCACACCCATAGCCTCTAATCTTGCCAACAAGTGTCATCAATCTATCAAACATAGCTTGTGGCCCTTCATCATCAAAGATAACAAACCTATTGAGCTTGGCCATCAATATTTCAATCTTTGCCTTTCTAACTTTGTCAACACCTTCATGAGCAAGATGCAAAGTGTCCCAAATCTGTTTTGCCACATCAACTCCCATCACCCAGTTGTAGTCATTTCCATCCAAAGTACTAAGTAGCACACTAGTGGCTTGCCCATTTAAATGGACAGCCAATAGCTCCTCATCTGTGGGCTGCTCGGGGTCGACGGGAGGCTCAAATCCATTGCACACAATGTCCCAATGCCGGGATGAAGACCTATAAGATAAGCCCTCATCAAGTGCTTCCACTTAGCAAAGTTAGTCCCATCGAAATGAGGTAACTTGCCCTCGGGCACATTGATGAAAGACTTGCGATCACGGTTAGTCATAAGAGCGTAGTTAAAGGATACGACCGCATATTTCTTCTTGGTGGTGGTGCTGCCCTTGTCCTTCTTGGATGCGTGGTTGGAGACGTCATCAACGCCATCATCGGAGCTACTAGATAGCTCACTAGATGACGTGTGCACCGCCTTGGCCTTCTCTTCCTTCTTCTTCCTAGCTTCTCTTCTCTTCTTTCTTTCTTCACGCTTGAGTCTTCTTTCTTCTTTTCTTTTCTTCTTTTCAGCTAGCCTCTTCTTCTCTCTTTCTTGTTCACGTGCTTCTCTTCTTTACTTCTTTTCGGCCTTTCTTCTTCTTCTCTCTTCCTCATCTTGTTGCCTTTTATCGGGGTCAGGAGGCAACAAGAGGAAGGTCCTCACTTGCTGTGGAGGCTGAGAGCTCACTGCTTTCGCTGTCGGTATCGTGGAGATCCATGTCCTTCAGGTCAACTCGAGCGGATCGAGTTGAGCTTGCTCCGGGCTCCATACTTCACATGGTGAAGCGTATACGAAGCAACCTGCTTTGATACCACTTGTAGGATCACTGGAAGCCTAGAGTGGGGCTGAATAGGCCTGCAAAAACTCAACTTGAACAGATATCAAAATCAAGGGCGGCACTGCCGCACCCCAAGTGCGGCACTGTCGCACTATGAAAACTGAAGCAAACTGCGCAAGTGATATATGAATAGAAAGAGTATACTCCCTACAGCTTGTTTCCAGAATTTCACTAAAGTTCACAGCTCGAAGACTGGATACCACAGAAATCTTCCAAATCACGGAATCGGGCCAAACCCTAGAACAAATCAACAACACAAGGATAATAAAGAGACAATAGCACACAGTGATTTATCCCGTGGTTCAGCTCGCCACTTAGGCTTGCCTACGTCCACGTTGTTGAGGCTTGCCACAAAAGGCTAGGGTTACCACAATGGTTGCCCTATTCCTCGTTCTCAAATCAAGAGAGTGAGCTCTTAAAGAGAGGGGTGATTTCTTAGCTACACACGAGATTACAAACCTCCCTAGGCTGCCACAATGAGGTTGGCAAGCTCTAGGGCGATGCCTAGCCGGCTAGGAGCAAAGCTCCAAGGAGTAGACCTCAAGAACGCCGACCAAACGTGAACCAAGTGCTCTCAAACTTTAGGAATCAGTAGATCTGCTCTCAACTCGTAAGTTGCTGCCCTTTTTCTCAAGTTTCTATGGTGGAAAGTGGAGATCCAACTTTGAGCTCAAGGTCAACAATGGAGGAGAGAGGGGAGCTGCTTTTTCTGTCTGTAATGGGCAGAAAGTCGGGAGCTGGAAGAAGAGACCGTTGAGAGGAGGAAAAGTAGTATTTATATACTGTCGTCCAACGGTCGGTTAAAGTATGGCATTGCCGCCCTTTAAGTGCGGCACTACCGCACTAGCAAATCTCAGCAGAAAGATGCAAGTTAGGTATTGCTGGAATTGTCTAGGTGTGAGGATGTTGTTTCTGGGATATGAGCACTTGATTCAATAGATTGACTGGCATCCCTTAGGAACTCCTTTATAGTACAGCATCCCTAAACTCAAACTCAAAAGTAAAACAAAATTAAACCTCCGTTTGAGTTGGTCACCACCGCTGCAAGTTAGCATTGAGTTCTTTAAAACACATATCATCATCTCACATTGATTCCCTGCTCATCATCTTGATAGAAATCATTAGTTCTCTAATTCGGTGGTCATCAATACCAAAACCCACATTAGGGAGTGATTGCACTTTCAATATGTTGTTTAACCCTGTACGATCTTGGTTGTGTTACCATTTGGTTTGAAATCCTTCAAGATTTCACGGACTACCGGGTTTATATGGGCTCAAGTGTGGTTGTTTAGCTGTTTCGACGGCTATCGCCGTACTTGTGCTCTTATAAATTGGTCGGTTCTATCACAAATGGTACCGGAGCAAGGTTCAACATACATCATTCATATTAGTATATTTTAAAAATAAAAAGGTTTTGATTTGGAAAACTAATTGTCCATTATGAGTTAGTAGGTTTCAAAAGTGAGTTTTATAAAGTTAAGTGTGCCAAGGATCATACTTAGTGTAGCCCTAATACAGGATTATAGGTGGCTTATTAAAGTACTAACTTGGGGGAAATTGCATCATGTTTTGTGAGTGCTTCATGTCGTTGAGACGACTTGCCTTTGTTTCATTTTTTTTATCGATGCCCAGGTGATAGATCCAAAGAGGCTAGAGGGGGTGAATAGCCTAATTTAAAACTCTACAAATAACACTTGATCAAGCAATTAGTAACACAAGTGGCGAAGCAAATTTTGTGCTAGCCTAAACAAAATGCAAGCCTTCCTAACTGTTCTACTTAAGTCTCTAAGTGCACACACAAGCTAGCCTAGGTTGCAACTACTTTACTCCTAGGTGGACAAGCACACTACTAGAACTACCACTACGCAAGTAAAGTGCTCAAGGTAATGAGATGAGTGTAGTAGTGTTATACCTCCGTGTAGAGTAGTTAGCCAATCACCGATATGAGAACCAATACACTCGAAGGTGAAGGTCACAATGAAATCCCAATCAACACAATGGAGACAAAGAATTTATCCCGAGGTTCACGTGCTTGCCGGCACGCTAATCCCCGTTGTGTCAACCAATACTCAGTGGTTCGGTGGCTAATTGACAACCAATGTCAAGCTCAACCAATGAGTGCCACTAAAACCTACCACGAGCAAGGTAACTCAATGACACGAGCAATGTATTAGGCTACCTTGCGGCTCTCCACCAGGAAAGGTGCAAACCCCTCATAAAGACCTTCAGGAGTGGCCGGAGACAATCTCCAACTCCATCAACTCCTCCACTGCTCTAAGTCCGTCTAGGTGACAGCAATCACCAACAGAATAAATGAAAATCCGCGGCAACAACGATCAACAAATGCCAATGGATGATCTAGATGAACACAATGCACTTGGATCACTCCCTAGCTCACTATGGATGAGAATCAAAGCTCTAGAGTTAGTGGGAGAGGTTTGGGAGGCTCAAGAGATGCTTAGCAATGAGTGAAATGCGCAAGAGAGACTCCCAAGACCTGTTAATTGGCTATTTATAAGTGAGGGTGAAAACTAGCCGTTTTACAGTTTCTGAGTGCACACCGGGCGCTGGTTAAGTGAGCACCGGACGCGTCCGGTGGTTATCCGGTGTACCGCCCGCTGACACGTGTACTAGCCATTTCAAACTTCCCACAGCGTGCCAACTCACCGGACGCAGAGACGTCGCACCGGACGCTCCGACGCCCGTGTTCAGTGTGCGTCCAGAGAGCATCAAGAGAGCTCAGAGTTGCACCGGACGCATCCACTGTTAGGTCACCGGACGCTAGCAGCGTCCGGTGCTTTCACTCAGTCAGAAAGCACGAAGTCTCACTGGACGCACGAAAAACATCACCGGACGATGCTTACACAGAGAGGTTCTAGAGAGGCTCTGGCTGCACCGAACGTGTCCGGTGTCTACCCACCAGACACTGCCATTGTCCGGTGCAACTCTAAGAGCTGTTTTCACCCTCTCTTCAACTGCCTTGCTTCTAGGTGCTAACAACCAAGTGTATAAGCACTTAGGCACGAGTGTTAGCTTGTTTTTAAGTTCATTTGCAAGGTTTTAGGTTAGCGCTCTAGATCTAAATGCATATGCTCAACTATGTCAACTAGAGGCACTTGATGACCGAGGTTGTTAATGAAATTTCATCCCCTTAATAGTACGGTTATCAAACCTAAATGTGATGACACTCTCTATAGTGTCTTGATCACTAAAATGAAAAGAGCCCTATTGAATTTATCTTTGCCTTGAGCCCTTTTTCAATTTTCAAGTTGAGAAGCATTTTATCCAACATCTTGATAGACTTACACCACTTGCATGGACGCCGTCATAGCTCCCCACTTAATCTTCTAACCACAGTTGCAATCACAAAGCTTAAGTATATGGTTCGATACTAGGTGTCATCAATTAGCCAAAACCAAACTAGAGCTTTCACCAGGTAACGTGAAGACGGGCCAAATGTGCCACTTCGGATTGAGGTAAGGTGAGATGTGAGAGCATGATCAAACAACCGTCGATCTAAGGGGAGTGCTTATTATTAATACTAAAGTAGGTACATGTGTCCATATGTGCCTATGGAAATATCCCTGTTGATAGGTCCAAAGAGGCCAGTGTAACAGAACTGACCAATTTATACGAGCACAAGTACAGCGACAGCTGTTTTCCGAGCTATCAAGCCACACTTGAGCCAATATAATCCCGGTAGTCCGTGAAATCTCGAAGGATTTCAAACTTTTACACAGTACATACCCCAAGGATTGCAGAAACTCAGCAGTACACATACACATGATACATAGATTCGCACATATTTTGAATACATCAGAGTACAAGATAAACTTTTACATAAAAGTTCAATAGCGGAAACGAAATCATTTTACATAAGCTTAATTTCATAATACAGTGCCAAGTACCGACCAGTCACAGCAACATAGATGAGACAGATAACATGACCATGCCCAAGGTCTAGTCTTCCTCTCCCGAAGGATAGAAGTAACTCTTTAGTCAACCAAGCATTCCTCCTGCAACATTGGGAATAAAACCCTGAGTACTCAATTGTACTCAGCTAGACTTACCCGACAGGAAGTAAATAAAAAGACTCTCAAGGATATGCAAGACTTATTTGGTGGAGTTCAGGAGATAGCATCATTTTTGCAGAAAAAGCATTACTACAATAATTCCTTAACTTATAAGTTTTAGATGTGATTCAGCTTCGATTTCAGTTAAGCTATTAAGCTAAGGTTTGCAGCTATACTAAACAATCACTTGATATTATAGCAATCAATAAAACCATATGATTTCCGATATCCACAGATATCAACCTCATCTCACCAATAGTCACGTTCAAGTTGTTAACCTCTACCTCACCAGAAGATCAGTTCAGTTTCTCACTAACCAGGAGAGATGGCGATTCGAATCGATTGTACCAGCTGGCAAATATGCCAATCACAAACCCTGTCAGCCGAGCCACTGGCTTCTTGGGCCACCGTTAAATCTTTCTGAGACATAATATGTATCGCGGGCTTGGAGGGGTCCATATTCTCAGAGACAAACCCACTTCCAGGATGCATCAGGTCCCTGACCTGCCCTTGGTAAGATGGTGTCTCCGCACATCCTTCCTACCTCCAGAATATGTCTGCCTTATCACGCCCAATTCCCGGCTCAGAAAGAAATACTCGGCTTCGCGGTCAGAACGACTTATCTGGCCAGCTATGTGATGACGTCTTTCAATCTCAACTGATGTCTGGTGGCCTCAGTCCTAGTCGGCCGCAAGCAGCACCGAAGTCAACATGACCCATGTCATGCAGCTCCCCGCTACCTAGCCTTGATTCTCTCATTATTTCATTGTGGCATGGTGACACATATAGCCAACCATGTGGATCTCGTCAGTCACCACTTACACTCGCGGATGACAGGAAATCACCCGACTTTCTCGCGGATGACCGGAAATCACCCGACTTCTACCAGTCTAAGCAGGGCTAAGCATAAGATCGATCACCTGTCTAGTAATAGTATCAGGTTCACATATATAGTAGACAAGGTAGATATGCAGCAACGGTTTCAAACCAACTCCTATACTTAAATGCACAAACATACGATTTAATAAAGACCGGTGCATTTATAAAAAGAGATAGGTGGAGGCTTAGGGATGCTCCGGGGCTTGCCTGGGGTTCAACACTAAGTCAGTGTTTGTTAGATGACACTCGCTCGATGAGCATCTCCCATCCAAGCACTTGATTAGTCCACCACACCGTCTTGTGGTTAGTTCCATCATCATGTCTTTCACTCCACGTGTTCATCATCTAGCGTACCTAAATGAGATGCACAATGCACATGTATGAATAAAAGGAAGTAATACAAGGCATGTTAATCTACACTTACTAAACCATGAGATAACAAACACACCAAGTAAAGCAACATGGAAGCAATCATAATCTCACATAGACATTTTAAGGACAGCAGGATAGCAAGCACAAGATTTAACCATAACTGAAGCTATATACATCCAACCAGGGTGATCTAAGCCTTTCTGAAAAGCTATTGAAATTGTCTACAACTTTGGTATTATCCTCTTCAGATGATTTAATTCATATAAAGGTCAAACAACACAAAGAAGACAGCTCTGTCCAGACTTGGACAGATTCTGCCCTCACACTTCAAACAACCAAAACTAGAGATATAGACCACCAAAAGGGATGATCCTAGACAATTTAGAAAGCCAAAGAAATATACTATAACTTATTTATTATCACCAAGAGGTGATTCAAAGCATAACTCAGTCAAATAATACAATCAATCAGATCTAGACAGAAAATTGGCAAAACCTGACAGCAGACTTCCAAAAGCCATAACTCCTAAAATATTAGGCCTATGACCAAGAAATTTTAGGACAAGCTAGATATAGAAGTTGGCTAAAACTTTTGTATATAAAATATTTACATGCAACATTATCTTGATGGGGAAAACATCCCAACAACAGAGACTACACCTGCAGCCATTTCAACACCTAAGCAAAACTTACTTTTCCCTTATTTATCACCTAAGCACACATAGGAATGAGCTATTTAGATAGCTCCAAACATGGTTACATGGTCATACAAGACTCATCTCAGACCAAAGCATATTAAGGAATCACAATAAACATATATGCATTCATTTGTCTTTCATTATTCACCCATTATTACATAAAAACCCATTATTTTATTATTTAAGTTATATGGTAAACATCTCAAATAAGTCCCAAACTTTTATGAGAGCTAGGTGATTACAATTCATGACCAAGGTTCAAATCTTACATGCTCAGGTTCCATAATTTAATTATTACAAAATAAACAAATTTATAATGCAACAATTCATTGGAGAGTAAGATAAATGTGAAACTCAACATTTTATTCAAACACATGACCATATTATTGTTTCTTAGGCTAACAAAATATCATAAAAAGGTAGTGGAACACCACTTTCCATTTTTACCACAATATATTATTTATAAAGCATTTAAATCTACTTAATGGGAATCAAACAAGATAAATCAAAAACTCAGTCATACATGCACCATAAATCATGAAATTTTAACCATGCATTACACATCATACAGAGAGTCTACAATGAAATTTTCATGCCATCTGGAGCAATATAACTTCAGATACAAAAATAACAAGCAATTCAACCATTTATTTCCTATTTAAAAAGATTAATGTGAAACACCAATAAAACAGTAAACAACATATATGTTTTATATTTTTATGAGCTAGTACATGTCATTAGAAGCCTAACAAAATTAGAATCATGATTTTTGGACATATATTTCTCAAAATATGGCCAAAAGCAAGTTAATATATTTCTTAAACCACTTTTCCTAATCAATTTCTACAGCACATAAATGTAGATAACATAGCATATTTTATGGATCTAACATGCAGAATACTTTACCACAAATCCAACAAAACAAGTTTCACAATTTTTGGAACAACCAATCATGAGATATGGATTTTCAAAGATAATGCCAGATCTGAAATTTTTGTATGCCATTTGAACTCTGGTGGGGCCCGCTCGTCATAGGCACAGCACTCTTCTTCTTCCTTCGCTGATCGAACAGAGCAGAGAGGAGCTCGGGCAGAGCAGCTTGGGGAGGAGATGGCCGGCTCGGCCAGGGCTCGCCGGAGAGCGGCCGGCGGCGGCGAAGTGGGGCCAGAGCTAGCCCAGGAGCCAGCGCACCCGCCGGTGGTCCCAGCTCGCGCTGCGACGACCCTGGGCCACCTGGCCACGAGCGCCGGCAGGCGGGTGCGGCAGGACACGGCGGCGAGGTGCACCGGTGGCCTCCCGGCTAGAAGAAAACGGCGCCGGGGAGGGGGAGCAGAGTGCCGAGGACCTCGAGGCAAGCTCGGCCCGCGACGAGAAGGCAGTGGTGAAGGCGACGCGGAGCTCGACGCGGCCAACAATGGCGGCGGCGCTCTGCGCTTTCGTGCGGCGCCTCAGAGAGAGGAAGCGAGGAAGAAGGAGAGCGGGAGTGAGAGAGGATTGAGTGAGGCACTCTGGTGCTCGCCTTTTGGAGCTGGAGTGCGGAAGGGGGAGAGGTGGTGGTGGCCGGCAATGGAGCAGCGAGCTCCAGAGCTCAGTTGCCGCGTGTCCTTCATTGGGGCAAATCGACGAGCTGGTGGCGAGTTTATTTCTGCCGCGCTTCGGATACGATTTTGGGCATCTTCCCGGTATATTCTGATCCGATGCCTTAAAGAAAAGTTGTTCACCTCAGCACGCTCTACAAAAGTGGTGAAGGGTGCTCAGCCATTTGACAACAGGATTAATAGATAATTAAACTTGAAGTGGCTGCTGTCAACAGGTTAATTACGATCAAAGATCGAGTGGCAACTCTTGTCAAACAAAGTCGGATTGACCTCAAATTTGAATATGTTGTGATCCAAAGAGTTTGTGACAACTTTTATATTTGGTCCAACTCAAGTTACTTAATGAAATTTGGTGAACACGGGAAGGCCATGAAATCAACACCATTTTCAGACTTTGAATTTAATCAAGTCCTGTAATCAGATTTTTCTTCTGTCTTGTGTCCACTTTTTGGGGCACTTAGAGATGGAATCATGACTTGGTCCAAAAATAACATTTGTTCTACTCCAAAATATCTATAACTTTTATTTTGGGTCAAACTTCATATCTTGCTCCAAAATAATATTTCCACTTTGGTCAAACTAATGTAATTAGAGAGCTCAGAGTAGATGTTTAGGCCAATAAAGGTATTTTCTTGGCATTTGCTCAACATGAGTCCTTCATGACTTTTGTTGTAGAGTTCAAATAGAGTTGTTTGGTCAAGGTTGCAAGGTTTGGTTGGCTTTGCATGCTCATGTTCACGTAGTCCTGCAATCCAATCAAGCAGAGGGCTTGTCATCTCATGTGACTATCCAATTTAAATCTTCATGCAACTTCTCCAATGATCAAGGTAGATGGAGATGAATATGAAATAGTGATTAGGATCATTGATTGAAATAACTTGATTAGGTCCACACTCACTGGTTAGCTCGTGACTAACACCTGGGGTGTTACAGCCTTCCCCCCTTAAAAGAATCTTGTCCCGAGATTCGGAACGTAAGAGCTTTCAAGGGTTGAGAAGCATGTAATCCATTTCCAAGGTGGTGCTAGTACAAGTCAAGGCTACGTAAAAATTCCATAACACTGGTAGGCAGGAGTGATCACCTCATGGCTCACAATAAAGTGCGGACGATAAGGTTGGTTCAGTTGTCAGTCCAAGAGATCATGTACTCCCATTTACTTGGATGCAAATGCAAGAGGGATCATTATGGATAGGACAACTTTCCAATCATTCAAGAATTCTTAGAAGTTAACTCTTGGTTGAAGAATTTTCTTCATTGACTTCTATGAAGCATTGTTACTTTGGGATGAATCCAAGATAACACAGCTAATTTGGGAGGAACCCAAGACAAAATATCCCAATTAGCACTCTTAGTATGAGGGTGTGAATTGGAGTGTCCAAAAGTAGCTTCAGAACATCTGTTTCTCTAGTGGATATAGCATATACCACCATTTTCATATGGGGTGAGATCATAGAAGAGGCAGACATTTGCTGAGGCTGAGAAAATTGATTGACAACATGCAAGGTTTCTGTTGGTTGTAGACACAATTTACTGAGATGCAGACTGATGGAAAACTACATAATGTTCCATGTGTACAGTTCTCTTTCTGATGGCAACACTGTATTGTTTGAGTTTGTTGAGTGAACGATGAATGTGATAGCTGACTCTGTCGGCTCAGTGCTTTTGATGTCCATCAATAAGGGAACCCTTGTGTCTATGTAGCAACAGTCGTTTGGGTAGAGCCTGAGGTAACCTCTTTATAACTGTTGTTGTAAGAAAAACAATGATATCAGTCGCCATTTCTAACAAGATCCTTGAAAACAAAACACATATGCTCTCAATATGTATTTCAAGATTTGATCAATTCTTCCCGATTGGCCTGAGGTATGCTATGCTGAAGATAGGACGAACTCTGGATTAGTTTCATTATGTACACAAAGTTTTCTGTCACTCCGTGATAAAAGGCACAGAGAACATCAAGTGACAAGTGTAGGCATACAGATGCATATGGTTACACTCCATTCTCTTCCAAGGCATAAGATTCTGGCAGGCATTTACTCGAGTAAGGTGATTCTTGTAAATGCTTCCAAAATGAGCTGAAAACTAGTTCATGATCCGAGACAATGGTTTGGGGTACACCGTGCAGTAGCAAAAGTTTGTGCAATATGCAACTTGGCATACACATTTGCACGATGGGTAGTCTAGACAGACATGAATTGTGCAGGTTGATGAGACAGATCACAATTTGCTACATGGAATCAAAAACCTTTTTTTTTTACACGAGGAAAACCGATGAGCAATCCCAAACTTGTGTATTCTCATTTGCAGCCGAGAATAAACAAGATTGAAGAGGATTGGCAGGTTTAATGAGGTTGGTTGTGTAGAGTGTTTACTCACAAAGTTTTGAGAAGTAGTCCTCTACCAACAACTTGAGTACAACTTTCTTCATGATACAACCATGAATTAACAAAACCAACTTGTTGAACTACTTTTGACATTGGGTAAACCTTCTTATTTTTGCATCAGCAATCCGAGATCAGAGGGTTTCCAAATAGAAATCTGAAATATGTTGTTTGACATAATTCAACTTGTCTTCACTTCACACTCTTAGGAGTTGAGTGGTAGAACACCTTGACCGATCAAGAATAAGGAACTGATTTTTTTTTTAATGTCCTTTTTGTTGTCCATACCATAGAGTATCAAACAGGGCACCTGATTGCACCAAGATGTACTATGGTATTGACTTCATCTATTGGGGTGTCTTTTGTAGCTGTTCACTAGGCTGAAACCATAGTTTGCACTATCTGAGTGATTGACAAAGATGGAATTGGCTTCATTATAGCAAGGCCTTGGAGGTGAGGGTACCACAAACAGTACCAATTGGCTTATAGGTTTTCTGATATAGCATTGTTCTATAAGACATGGCCTTCAAAAACATGGTCAAACACTTCTTTATATCCCCGGAACATACTTGTTAGCATGGAACAACACTTCTTGATAGTGATCTATTTGGCTATTTCATGCATCCATTTCTTTATGTCAAACAGACTAATCCAATTGGCAATACATTGCTCACATGAGAGAGCGAATGAACAAACTTCTGCATTTCATCAGCAGAGGCAATCATCTCATCGGGCAGAAACTAATAACGGCCGGTCTTGTTCCTTCTTGATACAAGAACCAAATACACTTCATTGCTTAGCTGCAGACTATTCTTCACACTGGGGTAACTAGCTAGTTGTCCCTAAAAAGGCTCTACATCTTCAGCTTCTGTAGCAAATGGTTGCAGATGATATACATGCACATGGTCACCACAGTCAGCAGACATGAAGTAACACATGATAAGATTTATTTTGAACGTATGATCTTCATGCAAATAGGTATTGAACTTGGATAGAAGCTAGTGGACTTGCAAATAACCTATCAGGAAAACATATCACATCCTGCTAACTATTGCTTGACTGATACTTTGCAGATAACTTTAAAGTTCGTGTGCTCTTTTGCTCCCACAATAATGGCAGGTGCTGGTTGATATGCCCTAGTAGATCATGTCAGATTCTTTGTTTACCACATCTTGTAGTATGTCAATGTTGATGTTAGTGACTTGCTCTTCAAAGATCATTCTCTTTGTGACTTCTGAAGGAAGCTATATACTGGACAAACATCTGTGCCTTCTGATAGAACATTGAAGGATCGAGTCGGTAAGGACTTTGCAAGATAGATCAAGAAACATAGGGATAGATCAATTTGAATTAGAGACACCTTCAAAGATAGATTTAGGAAAATCCATGGAAGACAACACATTGGTATTACTTCATAATGGATTACGATTAGAGGCCGTGATACCAACGTGTGCCGAGAAGCACTACTTTATTGGGCGTCCCCACAAAGAGGTTCTCGGTTTCGTCATGGCACCATCAGTCAATAATCATAACACCACTATCAAACATGACCAACGAGAAATCTTAAGAAACATGGATAGATTGGGAGATACGAGATATTACGCATCGGTGTAGTTTTGCAATGTATCATGACCAGAGACCTCGATATTCGGACGTGCCGAGCAACACAGCCTAGTGGTTGCGATCCACAGGATGTCCTCGGTTTTGTCGTAGTATCATCGATCACGGATCATAACAACATAAATGAACATACAACCAATGAGAAAATCATGCGTGGCAAGGATAGATTTGTGCAAGGATGACATTTCACAGAGGGAAGGTAAGCTACTACAATCAATTATAGGGTTAATAGCCAACAAGAGCATAATTTGGCAATGAAAACATGAGTTAGAAGACAGACTAGTTGCCAAAATAGCAGTACATGAGGCTTTGTTCCAGTCCCACGCGGTTTCCATGTGTCTAGTATGGAGATTACCCGACCCATGATTTACAAGAGATTAGATAGAAGGAGAAAAATCATGAGACAAAGATTGACAAGCATCTTGAGAAGAAGATAACCATAGACAACCAGATGTCTCATGAACAAACTATATACAACAATCATAGGTTGAGTTGACAAACATCATGATTCATACAGAAAGAATACAAGGAAAATGGGGAAGGAGAGATTTAACTCACACAAGATGGTTTCCTTCAAGTGAGTAACAAAGAGAGGGTCTAGATAGAAACATGGCATAAGAGAATTATAGGTTAGCTAACAAGAATAACTAACATGAGATTCTATAATTCCACATGCATCTCGCATCTATCAAGAAACCTTCAGACCATCCAATGGCGTGAGCTTGTGTACCATCAATTAGTACTAGGAGACTCTTAATTATCAACATTGCTAGGCCTTTAGAGAGATTGGGAAAACAACTCGATCATGGGACAGATTCAATGCATGATTTGTGAGATTGAATTGATAAAACCATAACATGATCCATAATGAAAAGATTATAAGGAAACTTCTGGGTAAGCTGAGAAGAGGTTCAAATCAAGGATTTGGGCAAAGACTCCAATGAACATGATGTAGGCAAGCCTTGCCAAATGAAATCTAAACATTCTCTAGATATGAAGAAGACTGCTGGAAGTAAGGAACAGATTAGATCAAATCATTTGTAGGGGTGATCGATTTTGCATAACCTGATTTCCAAAGAAAAGATTATAAGATCTAATTTAACAGAGATCAAGCTATCATCATGGCATCTAGAAGGACTAGAGGAGATACTCCAGATAGGATTTGGAT
The DNA here is from genome assembly GCA_038502445.1 of Eremochloa ophiuroides. Classification (NCBI taxonomy): domain Eukaryota; kingdom Viridiplantae; phylum Streptophyta; class Magnoliopsida; order Poales; family Poaceae; genus Eremochloa; species Eremochloa ophiuroides. The sequence continues at coordinate 16,084,201 of JAHLJS010000009.1, read as the reverse complement.
AAGGCTTTAGATGAAAGAAAATGCAGGCATGGTTTCATAGATCTTGAACAAGAACATATGACAACCATAGGCTAGCATTAAGAGAAAACTCAGGTGGGTCTATTGTGCCAAATGAAAAGACCTACAGGCTGAATTAGTTTAGTCTCTGACAACATTTATGGTTGAGAAACATTTATAGAGACTACTTAAAGGTTTAACAACTATTTGGTTTTCAAAACAAGCAAGGAAGAGAGGCAACACAAGTTGTAAACTTAATAAGGCTATTCAGACAACGTAGAACAAGGGTGAGAAGAAGCATACTTATGCAACAAGCAACAATCACATGATGCAACAATCATGATGCATGCTCGTCCTATTCGTTCTCACTTAGTTGCCTATATATAAAATGGCAAATACGTTCTAAGTCGGTGGCATAACCTACGTACTCTCTCGGTATATAGCTAGTCGTTACTACCATATACGCATTCGAGGTTAGCGTACCTGCAGAAGATTCATTTCAGCCCAACCCCCACATGTGTGCATGGCAATAAGAAGCACTTTTTGCCGGAAATGCTCCCATGAGCACTTGCGACCCCAAGAAAGTAATTACTCCATCATACTTCCATAAGTACATATATGAATCACATGTACTCACTTCAGTAACCATAAACACTCACCATAGATCGACGGTTGTTCGATCGTACACTCACATCTCACCTTACCTCATCTGAAGTGGCCGGTATAAATCGTCAACCCAAGAAGCAATAAGAAGCCGCAATGTCACATATATCCGCGCAATAAAACCAAATGAACCGCAAATGGAAACATGATGCAATTCCCCAGTTAGTACTTACATAAGCCACCTGATAATCCTAATATGGGCTATAAGACTTGGTCCTTGGCACACTTAGTTTGTTCAAACCATTTGTTTAAAACACCTATATATAGCTATAAGTTGGTAATTAGTTTTGCAAACTCAAACCTTTTTATTTTTAAATACTCATGTGACGGTACATGCTGAATTTTTGCTCTGGTACCAACTGTAACAGAACTGACCAATTTATACGAGCACAAGTACAGCGACAGCTGTTTTCCGAGCTATCAAGCCACACTTGAGCCAATATAAACCCGGTAGTCCGTGAAATCTCGAAGGATTTCAAACTTTTACACAGTACATACCCCAAGGATCGCAGAAACTCAGCAGTACACATACACATGATACATAGATTCGCACATATTTCGAATACATCAGAGTACAAGATAAACTTTTACATAAAAGTTCAATAGCGGAAACGAAATCATTTTACATAAGCTTAATTTCATAATACAGTGCCAAGTACCGACCAGTCACAGCAACATAGATGAGACAGATAACATGACCTTGCCCAAGGTCTAGTCTTCCTCTCCCGAAGGATAGAAGTAACTCTTTAGTCAACCAAGCATTCCTCCTGCAACATTGGGAATAAAACCCTGAGTACTCAATTGTACTCAGCTAGACTTACCTGACAGGAAGTAAATAAAAAGACTCTCAAGGATATGCAAGACTTATTTGGTGGAGTTCAGGAGATAGCATCATTTTTGCAGAAAAAGCATTACTACAATAATTCCTTAACTTATAAGTTTTAGATGTGATTCAGCTTCGATTTCAGTTAAGCTATTAAGCTAAGGTTTGTAGCTATACTAAACAATCACTTGATATTATAGCAATCAATAAAACCATATGATTTCCAATATCCACAGATATCAACCTCATCTCACCAATAGTCACGTTCAAGTTGTTAACCTCTACCTCACCAGAAGATCAGTTCAGTTTCTCACTAACCAGCAGAGATGGCGATTTGAATCGATTGTACCAGCTGGCAAATATGCCAATCACAAACCCTGTCAGCCGAGCCACTGGCTTCTTGGGCCACCGTTAAATCTTTCTGAGACATAATATGTATCGCGGGCTTGGAGGGGTCCATATTCTCAGAGACAAACCCACTTCCAGGATGCATCAGGTCCCTGACCTGCCCTTGGTAAGATGGTGTCTCCGCACATCCTTCCTACCTCCAGAATATGTCTGCCTTATCACGCCCAATTCCCGGCTCAGAAAGAAATACTCGGCTTCGCGGTCAGAACGACTTATCTGGCCAGCTATGTGATGACGTCTTTCAATCTCAACTGATGTCTGGTGGCCTCAGTCCTAGTCGGCCGCAAGCAGCACCGAAGTCAACATGACCCATGTCATGCAGCTCCCCGCTACCTAGCCTTGATTCTCTCATTATTTCATTGTGGCATGGTGACACATATAGCCAACCATGTGGATCTCGTCAGTCACCACTTACACTCGTGGATGACAGGAAATCACCCGACTTTCTCGCGGATGACCGGAAATCACCCGACTTCTACCGGTCTAAGCAGGGCTAAGCATAAGATCGATCACCTGTCTAGTAATAGTATCAGGTTCACATATATAGTAGACAAGGTAGATATGCAGCAACGGTTTCAAACCAACTCCTATACTTAAATGCACAAACATACGGTTTAATAAAGACCGGTGCATTTATAAAAAGAGATAGGTGGAGGCTTAGGGATGCTCCGGGGCTTGCCTGGGGTTCAACACTAAGTCAGTGTTTGTTAGATGACACTCGCTCAATGAGCATCTCCCATCCAAGCACTTGATTAGTCCACCACACCGTCTTGTGGTTAGTTCCATCATCATGTCCTTCACTCCACGTGTTCATCATCTAGCGTACCTAAATGAGATGCACAATGCACATGTATGAATAAAAGGAAGTAATACAAGGCATGTTAATCTACACTTACTGAACCATGAGATAACAAACACACCAAGCAAAGCAACATGGAAGCAATCATAATCTCACATAGACATTTTAAGGACAGCAGGACAGCAAGCACAAGATTTAACCATAACTGAAGCTATATACATCCAACCAGGGTGATCTAAGCCTTTCTGAAAAGCTATTGAAATTGTCTACAACTTTGGTATTATCCTCTTCAGATTATTTAATTCATATAAAGGTCAAACAACACAAAGAACACAGCTCTGTCCAGACTTGGACAGATTCTGCCCTCACACTTCAAACAACCAAAACTAGAGATCTAGACCACCAAAAGGGATGATCCCAGACAATTTAGAAAGCCAAAGAAATATACTATAACTTATTTATTATCACCAAGAGGTGATTCAAAGCATAACTCAGTCAAATAATACAATCAATCAGATCTAGACAGAAAATTGGCAAAACCTGACAGCAGACTTCCAAAAGCCATAACTCCTAAAATATTAGGCCTATGACCAAGAAATTTTAGGAAAAGCTAGATATAGAAGTTGGCTAAAACTTTTGTATAGAAAATATTTACATGCAACATTATCTTGATGGGAAAACATCCCAACAACAGAGACTACACCTGCAGCCATTTCAACACCTAAGCAAAACTTACTTTTCCCTTATTTATCACCTAAGCACACATAGGAATGAGCTATTTAGATAGCTCCAAACATGGTTACATGGTCATACAAGACTCATCTCAGACCAAAGCATATTAAGGAATCACAATAAACATATATGCATTCATTTGTCTTTCATTATTCACCCATTATTACATAAAAACCCATTATTTTATTATTTAAGTTATATGGTAAACATCTCAAATAAGTCCCAAACTTTTATGAGAGCTAGGTGATTACAATTCATGACCAAGGTTCAAATCTTACATGCTCAGGTTCCATAATTTAATTATTACAAAATAAACAAATTTATAATGCAACAATTCATTGGAGAGTAAGATAAATGTGAAACTCAACATTTTATTCAAACACATGACCATATTATTGTTTCTCAGGCTAACACAATATCATAAAAAGGTAGTGGACCACCACTTTCCATTTTTACCACAATATATTATTTATAAAGCATTTAAATCTACTTAATGGGAATCAAACAAGATAAATCAAAAACTCAGTCATACATGCACCATAAATCATGAAATTTTAACCATGCATTACACATCATACAGAGAGTCTACAATGAAATTTTCATGCCATCTGGAGCAATATAACTTCAGATACAAAAATAACAAGCAATTCAACCATTTATTTCCTATTTAAAAAGATTAATGTGAAACACCAATAAAACAGTAAACAACATATATGTTTTATATTTTTATGAGCTAGTGCATGTCATTAGAAGCCTAACAAAATTAGAATCATGATTTTTGGACATATATTTCTCAAAATATGGCCAAAAGCAAGTTAATATATTTCTTAAACCACTTTTCCTAATCAATTTCTACAGCACATAAATGTAAATAACATAGCATATTTTATGGATCTAACATGCAGAATACTTTACCACAAATCCAACAAAACAAGTTTCACAATTTTTGGAACAACCAATCAAGAGATATGGATTTTCAAAGATAATGCCAGATCTGAAATTTTTGTATGCCATTTGAACTCTGGTGGGGCCCGCTCGTCATAGGCACAGCACTCTTCTTCTTCCTTCGCTGATCGAACATAGCAGAGAGGACCTCGGGCAGAGCAGCTCGGGGAGGAGATGGCCGGCTCGGCCAGGGCTCGCCGGAGAGCGGCCGGCGGCGGCGAAGTGGGGCCAGAGCTAGCCTAGGAGCCAGCGCACCCGCCGGTGGTCCCAGCTCGCGCTGCGACGACCCAGGGCCACCTGGCCACGAGCGCCGGCGGGCGGGTGCGGCAGGACACGGCGGCGAGGTGCACCGGTGGCCTCCCGGCTAGAAGAAAACGGCGCCGGGGATGGGGAGCAGAGTGCCGAGGACCTCGAGGCAAGCTCGGCCCGCGACGAGAAGGCAGTGGTGAAGGCAACGCGGAGCTCGACGCGGCCAACAATGGCGGCGGCGCTCTGCGCTTTCGTGCGGCGCCTCAGAGAGAGGAAGCGAGGAAGAAGGAGAGCGGGAGTGAGAGAGGATTGAGTGAGGCACTCTGGTGCTCGCCTTTTAGAGCTGGAGTGCGGAAGGGGGAGAGGTGGTGGTGGCCGGCAATGGAGCAGCGAGCTCCAGAGCTCAGTTGCCGCGTGTCCTTCATTGGGGCAAATCGACGAGCAGGTGGCGAGTTTATTTCTGCCGCGCTTCGGATACGATTTTGGGCATCTTCCCGGTATATTCTGATCCGATGCCTTAAAGAAAAGTTGTTCACCTCAGCACGCTCTACAAAAGTGGTGAAGGGTGCTCAGCCATTTGACAACCGGATTAATAGATAATTAAACTTGAAGTGGCTGCTGTCAACAGGTTAATTACGATCAAAGATCGAGTGGCAACTCTTGTCAAACGAAGTCGGATTGACCTCAAATTTGAATATGTTGTGATCCAAAGAGTTTGTGACAACTTTTATATTTGGTCCAACTCAAGTTACTTAACGAAATTTGGTGAACACGGGAAGGCCATGAAATCAACACCATTTTCAGACTTTGAATTTAATCAAGTCCTGTAATCAGATTTTTCTTCTGTCTTGTGTACACTTTTTGGGGCACTTAGAGATGGAATCATGACTTGGTCCAAAAATAACATTTGTTCTACTCCAAAATATCTGTAACTTTTATTTTGGGTCAAACTTCATATCTTGCTCCAAAATAATATTTCCACTTTGGTCAAACTAATGTAATTAGAGAGCTCAGAGTAGATGTTTAGGCCAATAAAGGTATTTTCTTGGCATTTGCTCAACATGAGTCCTTCATGACTTTTGTTGTAGAGTTCAAATAGAGTTGTTTGGTCAAGGTTGCAAGGTTTGGTTGGCTTTGCATGCTCATGTTCACGTAGTCCTGCAATCCAATCAAGCAGAGGGCTTGTCATCTCATGTGACTATCCAATTTAAATCTTCATGCAACTTCTCCAATGATCAAGGTAGATGGAGATGAATATGAAATAGTGATTAGGATCATTGATTGAAATAACTTGATTAGGTCCACACTCGCTGGTTAGCTCGTGACTAACACCTGGGGTGTTACAGCTAGAGGGGGTGAATAGCCTATTTTAAAACTCTACAAACAACACTTAACCAACAAGTTAGTACATCAAATTGAGAAGCGAATTTTGCGCTAGCCTACTCAAAATTGCAAGCCTTCCTAACCGTTCTAACTATGTCTCTAGAATCACACACAGGCTAGCCTAGGTTGCAACTACTTTGCTCCTAGGTGGACAAGCAAACTACAAGTACTACCACAACTCAAGTAAAAGGCTCAAAGTAAATAAATATGTAGATAGTGGTTATACCACCGAGTAGAGTTGATGACCAATCACTGGGAGAAATACCAATACACTCGAAGGTGATGGTCCAATGAAATCCAAAAATCAACACAAGAAGAACATCAATTTATCCCTGAGGTTCACGTGCTTGCTAGCACGCTACGTCCTCGTTGTGTCGACCACTACTCGGTGGTTCAGTGGCTAATTAACAACAAATGTCAAGCTCAACCAATGAGCACCATTAGAACCTACCACGAGCAAGGTAACTCAATGACACGAGCAATGTATTAGGCTACCTAGCGGCTCTCCACCGGGGAAGGTGCAAACCCCTGACAAGGACCTCCAGGAGTGGCCGGAGACAATCTCCAACTCTGTCAATTCTTCCACTGTTCCAAGACCATCTAGGTGACGGCAATCACCAAGAGAATAGATGAAATCCGCAGCAACAGTGATCAACAAGTGCCCAAAGATGATCTAGATGAACACAATGCACTTGGATCACTCCCTAGCTCACTATGGATGAGAATCAAGCTCTAGAGTGAGTGGGAGAGGCTTGGGAGGCTTAAGAGATGCTTAGCAATGAGTGAAATGCGCAAGAGAGACTCCCAAAACTAGTTGATCGGCTATTTATAAGTGAGGGTGAAAAACTAGCCGTTTTACAATTTCTGTGTGCACATCGGACGCTGGTTAAGTGAGCATCGGACGCGTTTGGTGGTTGTCCGGTGTACCGCCCGCTGACACGTGTACTAGCCATTTCAAACTTCCCTCAGCGCGCCAACTCACCGGACGCGGAGACGTCGCACCGGACGCTCCGATGCCCGTGTTCGGTGTACGAACAGAGAGCATCCAGAGAGCTCAAAGTTGCACCAGACGCGTCCGCTGTTAGGTCACCGGACGCTGGCAGTGTCCAGTGGTTTCACTCGGTCAGAAAGAACGAAGTCTCACCGGAATGCACGAAAAACATCACCGGACGCGCTGGAGTTACTGTTCCAGCGTCCGGTGCTTACACAGAGAGGTTTCAGAGAGGCTCTGGCTGCACTGGACGCGTCCGGTGCCTACCCACCGGACACTGCCAGCGTCCGGTGCACCTCTAAGAGCTGTTTTCGCCCTCTCTTCGACTACCTTGCTTCTAGGTGCTAACAACCAAGTGTATAAGCACTTAGGCACGAGTGTTAGCTTGATTTTAAGTTCATTTGCAAGGTTTTAGGTTAGTGCTCTAGATCTAATTGCATATGCTCAACTATGTCAACTAGAGGCACTTGATGACCGAGATTGGTAGCGAAATTTCATCCCCCTTAATATTACGGTCAACTAACCTAAATGTGATCACACTCTCTATAGTGTCTTGATCACCAAGATGGAAAGAGCCCTATTCAATTCACCTTTGCCTTGAGCTCCATCCTTTCCACCAAGTGTTGAAGCATTGGATCTTCATGTTGATGGACTTACTCCAAAGACTTGGATGCCGTCATAGCTCCATACTTGATCTTCTAACCACACTTGTAATCCAAAGCTTAAACACAATGGTTAGATACTAGGTGTCATCAATTAGCCAAAACCAAACTTAGAGCTTTCACCTGTGTGGAGTGCTTACTTTTTGGGGTTGCAAGTGCTCGTGGGAGCATTTCCGGCAAAAGGTGCTTCTTATCGCTATGCATACATGTGGAATTGGGCTGAAATGAATCTTCTGCAGGTACGCTAACTACGTGTAGTACAAAGTAGTTACGTATATGAGAGCGACTGTATGCCATCGCTTAGCATGGTAGTATGGTTAGGTGTGAGGATGTATGGAACGTTCATCCATCATGGTCATTCATGTTCTGTTCTTATCCAAATTCTTCACACAAAAATGATCAAGTGAATTGTTAATGGGAATAAGTCTTTTTCTACAACTATTCTCATGTCTCTCTCGAAAAATTTCTACAGATGGCTCCACCGACTCGCAACCACATGTTTCTGGATCAATTTAGGACATCCACTCTGCTGTGGAGGACACTGGAATCTAGTCGAATATGCTGAGCCACCAAGCTATTACTGGGAGAAAGTTGGAAGTGGAGTGGAAGTGTTTTACAAGGTTGAGGTTTCTATACCAGCTATCCGTGGAGCTGTATCTTGGCCTAGTTGGAAGGTCAATGTTGAAGCCTAGTCTCCATGGATGGTGCCCAACGGGCAGCTTTCGAAGTGTTAATGTCCTTATGCAAGCGATTTGGTGCCGACATCAAGGATGGTCCTTTGGATGTATTCCCCAAGCTTGATATGGAGAACGCAACCTGGGATCAGGGGAATAGTGATCCTTTAGTGAAGGGTCATGATGAAGAAGTGCACAGCAAGGATCCAGCTATGAGCGCCATGTTTGCTATATTGAAGATGTATTACAATCGACAGGAAGGTTGGGACTCCAGGTTGAGGAGTCTTCGTGATTCAATAGCTGAGCAGCATGCACTAGTAACTCAGATCGAGCAGCTGTTTACGCCAAAATCTGGACTGAGTGCGGATAACCGATGCCGAATGCAGATAGCAGAGGCAGAGATAGTCGATCAGGTCCCGGAATCGATTGTGGGCTGGAGGTGAAGGCGGCGCAAATAGCCGATTTGATGACGTCAGCATAGATCTTCGGCCAGGAAAGCGATCACGGACTGAGTCCGTTGAGGAAAGGAAATATTAGGCTCCAAGTTACCTTTAATTTAGAAAAGTTTGTTAGTTTCCATGTTTATCTTGAGTTGTAATTCGAATAGGATTCTATCAAAGCCCTGGATATAAATATAAGCCCCGGCCATTGTAACAAAAACACATCAATACAACACATCTTTCGGCTCCAGGCCAAAAACTTAGGAGTAGGAGTAACGTAGATCTCGATGAGTTCTTCAATCGGGCTGAGTGTCATCCGGTGGACGCAGGCATGCTTGTAAGTACCGTCATGCCTCGCTAAGCTTTGTCTCTTTAATGTCATCCGGTGGACATGGGAGTATCGTAGATTCGGGGTTGATTCTTATTTAATATAAGTTTAGCGTCATCCGGTGGACGTGGGTTTAGATCAAATAAGGGTTAGTTATCGATTCATGTTTGTTTTCCTATTTAATCTATGTTTAACGTCATCCTGGTGGACGAGGGCTTAGGTTAAGCTTGATTATGTGCATGGATTAGTTATCGGCTCTAACTAATTTGGTATCTTAGTTAGATTCATTAAGTTATCAAGATGTTATTTGTCATTCATTGTTTATTTATTAATATAACATCTTTCTGCCCGATCAATATTGTGTAATATTGGCCATAGATCCATATGAAAAATGTTATTTATGTCTCGTTCATGTTTATGCTTTGTTATGATATTACTCGATTCGGCCAATATTATCGTAATCTTGCTCGCACGTGCTGTGGATGCTTGACAAGAACCGATCTAAATGAACACAGAGCCGCCGGCCTTCTAGACCAGCTCTGTATTCCTTCTAGATTTGCTTGTGATTATTTTCGGGAATATATCTAAACTAGTGCAAAGCCGCAAGGCCTTCTAGACCAGCTTCGTATTAGTACTAGATTTGTACTTGAAACTAATCATCGCCGAGTTTTCTGCTTCATGGACCCCGAATCGGCTAATTAGCCGATACGGTTGTGCTTTCCCGAGAAAAACCTAATTAACCGATCGCACCGTGCCAAATCGGCTAAACAGCCGATCTCTGTCTGTTTGACGTTCAGACAGCCTGAACGGAATGATTTGACCTGTTTACAGCAATCGATTATGCTTTAATCTAATACAACTATCTGCATAGATTTGTTTAATGTAGATTGTTCTATTTGATCATGCATATCAATCGATTATGTATCAGTTCAGTATCTGTTTCTATAACAAAAACATGCATATAAGCCGGAATCGACTCTTTAGTCGATTTCCGATTGAATCGGCTCTCAGAGCCACATAGTTGGAACTATCTAGACATGCCGGTTAGTTCCGCCCTGTGATTACAGATTACTCTCTTTTCCTTGTCAATTGCAGGTCAAATTGACTGGCATGCCTGAGAGTTATCGGCACTCTCTGACCGGGTTTGAAGCTAACTGAATCTTGAAAGCTCCGACGCTCTTGACATCATATCTGGCTTCGCTGGTATGTTGAGACGCAAGAACCACATTTTGTGCCAATACACTTTTTGGCACGCCCGGTGGGACAGTTTCACTCATGACTAAGGGAAAGGCTCCGGAGACCGTGGCTCCCAGGGACGATGGAGTCATCAGAGTCAAGCGTGAAGAGATCGACCCCGAGGATGCTGTGGTGTTGGAGCAGATCATCGAAGAGTTCGCTGATGCCTGGCTGCTGTCGTTTGCCAAGAATCGCGATGGCCATGTGTTCAAGAAAAACCCCAAGGTGGATCATGCCTGGCCACATCGACAAGGAGGAGCAAGAGTTCAAAGAGTTCATACAGAGTGCCATCTGGAACGCTTCGCACCAGGCAGTCGGGCACCATCACAATGTTTTCCTGCATACATTCTACAACATCATGAAGACCGTCATCAAGAAGCAGGACTGGGAATCATTGGGCCCAACGTACTTCAATATTCCCCCAGAAGATACCAAATCAGATGCAGCGGCCGGAACATCCGATCCTCCGCCGCAACAGCCGAAACCGTCAAAGTCATCTGATCAACATCCCAATATGATGACGGATTCGGCTCCAAAAATAGCTCCGCAGCCTAAGCTATACAGGGATTACTCTCCTGAGCAGATTGCTGCTTATATGCGTACAACTGGGAACGCGCCGGTCGGGAACGTGCAGACTGGAAACATGACTTTGGCAACTCTAAACTATCACATCGGCCACACCTATGATGAGCTCACATCGGCGCCACATCCTGGCTATGCGCAGTCGCCTCAAGACGAGTTAGTAAACAAGATGAGTGCAATGCTCAGGGACCAATTCGGCTTGCAGCCGAAAGCAGGGGTGTCGATCAGATACAGGCGCCCCTACCCTGAATGGTTTGATCGTGTGGCATTACCACCAAGGTACCGCATACCGGATTTTGCCAAGTTCAGCGGTCAAGACGACATATCCACCATAGAGCACATCAGCCGTTACCTGACTCAGCTTGGTGAGGCGTCTTATGAGGATGCTCATAAAGTCCGTTTCTTCTCATTGTCCTTGACGGGACCAGCTTTCAGTTGGTTCACCACTTTGGAGCCCGGGACAATCCAAAACTGGGCAGACCTGGAAAGCAAGTTTCACGGTTATTTCTTCTCAGGCACCGGGGAGAAAACTATTGTTGAATTGACCAGCATGCGCCAGAAGAGTAGTGAGATCGGATCAGCCTTCATCAAGCGCTTCAGGGAGACGAAGAACATGTGCTATTCACTGAACCTACCTGACAAGCAGCTCGCTCACTTGGTCATTGGTGGAATGCTCCCGCACATTCAGGAAAAGCTGGTGTACATTGAATTTGATAGCATCAGCCAGGTGTTGCAGCGAGTGACGGCCTTGGAGCTGCAAGCCCAGACCTTCCGTAAGGAGGGGAGATACAAACAGACGGCGTTCGTCAGTAATTCTGACTCAGAGGATGAAGATGAAGACGAAATCGCCGCTGTCGAGCTGAGGTGGGGCAAGAAGCCCATGGCTGTACCCAAAAATTGGAGCTCAGAAGATTAGTATGATTTCGATACAAATAAGCTGGACAAATTATTCGATTTGCTGGTCAGTGTTGGGCAGATCACCTTCCCTGCCAATTATGTAAGACCCTCTCCTGAAGACTTGAAAGGGAAGTCTTTCTGCCAGTACCATGGTCTCACCTCACACGACACCAATGGATGCCGCGCGTTCAGAACTCAGATACAGAGGGCTATCTCATGTGGCTTATTGAAGTTTGATAGTCCAGCTAAGGGGAAAATAAAAATTGATAAGTTCCCATTCCCGAAGGGCAAGAATCTGGCCGAGGTGTCGGCCCTTGCGGGCAAGATGAAAGTTCTGACCTCCAACCAAGCTAGAAGGAATGCATCAGTCGACCCCGATATGCAGATATCGGCTAAGGAGCTCACGCTGATCAAACGAAGACGGGAGCAGAACCAGAGCCAATACGAAAAGGGGGAGTCCAGCGGCACCAAGAAGACCAGGCCTACCTCCCGCGATCTGCTGAACAAATGGCGTCGGGAGAAGGAGAAGGCCCACCAGAAGCAGCTCGAAGAGGAAGAATACCGAAGATGGGTTCGTGATGAGGAGGAGGCCCACTACCAGGAAGAACTGGCTCGCCACCGGGAGGAAGAAGAAAGTCACTGGCATTGCCCGTTTTTCAGGCATTGTTGGAATGAAGGTCTGAGATTGCCGACTCTGCGCAATTGCCCAGAGTGCAGCGATCAATACCGAGAGTACAGACACTCTCAGACAACTGCCGGTCCATGTATGAGAGGCTTGGATGCCCACATGATATGCAGGATCGGCACGAAAAAAGATACCTGTGTGATCGGCTCAGCGAAGCAACAGTTGATCATCAAGAGCTGGTCTGGCAGGAGAATCAATGGTGCCCTGGGAACTTGACCAAGAGCCAGAGGCACCGCGTGCAACGCCTCAGGAATAGGGAGCTCAAAGCAGAAGGCCGCACGAAGCAAATCTGGCGGGAGAAGCTTCCTCAGGACAAAGGGAAGGCAACAGCCGATGCGCAGATGGTGTTTGTGCTTCCGGCTGAATTCAGGGTGTCTCGAGCCAAGAAGATTGAGGTTCTCTCTGATTCTGATGAGTCAGAGTCTGAGCAGGCAACTGCCAAGTTGGTTTTCGCGCAGCAGGCTACATTTGACAAGCCGCCCAAGCACCGGCACCTGAAGGCCCTGTATCTCAAAGGATATGTCGATGGGATGCCCATGACCAAGATGCTAGTCGATGGTGGTGCCACCGTCAATCTCATGCCCTACACCACATTCCGCAAGCTGGGCAAGGGCCCTGATGATTTGATCGAGACTGACTTGATGCTCAAAGATTTCGGGGGCAACTCTTCAAATACCCGGGGGGCAATCAATGTCAAACTGATAGTCGGGAAGAAGACGCTGCTCACCACCTTCTTCATGATTGACAGCAAGGGATCTTATAGTCTGCTACTTGGACGTGATTGGATTCATGCTAACTACTGCGTGCCATCAACCATGCACCAATGTGTGATGCAGTGGCATGGTGAGGAAGTTGAGGTGGTCCCAGCTGATGACTCGGTGAGCATAGCCGCAGCAAATGCTGCCTACTGGGAAGCTGGGGATCATGACTATTTCTCTGGCAAGACTTGGGAAGAAGGCTCCATCAAGGTCAGCGATGAGAGTCAACAGCCGGTCAGGGCAATCGGCTCTGAGTCTTTTTATTAATGGACAATCCGATCGATGGCACCGAGGGCCAGCTTGGACAGGGCTTTACGTCGGCCGACAAACTTGAAGAAGTGGACATTGGATCTGGTGATAGGCCAAGGCCGACGTATATTGCTGCCAATCTTGACCCTGAGTTCAGGCGCGAGCTGATTGACTTATTAAAGGAATACAAAGACTATTTCGCCTGGGAGTACTACGAGATGCCCGGCTTGGACAAATCGATTGTCGAACACAGATTGCCTATGAAGCCCGGGTTTTGGCCTTTCAAGCAACCGCCACGACGATTCAAGAAGGATTCATTACCTGACATCAAGGCCGAGATTGAAAGGTTGCTGGAAGCCAAGTTCATTCGAGCTTGCCGATACGCCGAGTGGGTATCGAATATTATCCCTGTATACAAGAAGAATGGCAAGTTGCGGGTCTGCATCGATTTCAGGGATTTAAACAGAGCTACCCCGATGGACGGCTACCCAATGTCGATAGCCGATATGTTAGTCGATTCGGCTGCAAGGCACCAGGTCATCAGCTTCATGGATGGTAATGCTGGCTACAATCAAATTTTTATGGCTGATGAAGATATTCCTAAAACTGCTTTCAGGTATGCTATCGGTTTGTTTGAGTGGGTCGTAATGACGTTCGGTTTGAAAAATGCTGGTGCAACTTATCAAAGGGCTATGAATTATATTTTTCATAAGTTGATCGGCAAGATTGTAGAAATTTACATCGATGATGTAGTTGTGAAGTCCAAAAGCTACAAGGAGCACTTAGCCGATTTGAAGGCTACACTGGAGTGTACTCGGAAGCATGGCTTGAAGATGAATCCTAATAAATGTGCTTTTGGGGTGTCAGTAGGCAAGTTTCTGGGTTTCATGGTACATCGCAAAGGAATCGAGGTCGGCAGCAAGAGCAGGAAGGCCATCGATCAGCTTGTGCCGCCGACTAACAAGAAAGAATTGCAGTCTTTACTTGGCAAGATTAATTTCATCTGAAGATTCATTGCCAATCTGTCAAAGAAGGTACTACCGTTCTCGCCACTGTTGAAGCTAAAGGATACTCAGGAGTTCAAATGGGGTGACGTACAGCAAAAGGCTTTTGATGAAATCAAGGAATATATGAAGTCTCCACCTGTTTTGGTGCCACCACAGGCAGGTAAGCCATTCAAGCTGTACGTGACGGCCGAAGATCATACAATTGGATCGGCCCTTTTTCAAGAATTTGAAGGAAAAGAGAGGGCAGTTTTCTATCTGAGCAGAAGGCTTTTGGATCCTGAGACAAGATACACGCCAACAGAGAAGCTGTGCTTATGCTTATTCTACTCGTGCACCAAACTGAGACATTATTTACTATCGGCCGAGTGTGTGGTAGTTTCCAAGGCTGATGTGATCAAGCATATGTTCTCTATGCCTATCCTGAACGGGAGGATTGGGAAATGGATCTTGGCTCTCTCTGAGTTCGACTTGAGGTTTGAATCGGTTAAGGCAGTCAAAGGTCAGGCAATAGCCGATTTCATCACCCAGCATCGTGAGGATGCCGTCAGTATAGTTGATGTGGCTCCGTGGACTATGTTCTTTGATGGGTCATCTTGCAAGCAAGGCGGAGGTGCTGGGGTAATACTGATATCACCTCGAGATCAACGGTTCGAATACGTTTTCCAGATCGGGCCAACGGTGACAAACAACTAGGCTGAGTATGAGGCGATTTGGAAGGGAATTCAGCTTCTGCATGAAGCAAAGGCCGACGTAGTTAAAGTTTTTGGAGATTCACAACTAGTCATCAACCAATTGCTCGGCCTATTTGAATGTAAAGACGACGTACTCCGAGGCTATTATGATCAGTGCCAAGCTTTGATCAGAGGGTTCTTAGCAGTTTCACTATATCATGTTCCTAGAGCTCAGAATCAGTAAGCTAATCGGCTAGCGCAGAGTGCTTTGGGTTATAGATCGATGCAAGAAATCCTCAATACTGAGCAATCGGCTGATGACTGGCGGGGCAAGATAGCAGGATACCTTGCTAATCCTTCATAGAAAGTTAGTAGAAAGCTGAGGTACAAAGCTATCAAATACGTGCTGTTGGACGGTCAGTTGTATTATAAGACTGTTGAAAGGGTGCTGTTGAGATGCCTCGGGTCAGAAGAATCGATGAAGCTGATGAGTGAGGTTCATGAAGGAGTCTGTGGTGCTCACCAATCAGCTCTTAAGATGAAATGGATTATTAGAAGGACAGGTTATTATTGGCCAACAATGCTCAAAGATTGTTTTAGGTATTACAAGGGTTGCCAAGAGTGCCAGAGATTTGGCAATGTGCAGAAGTCTCCTGCCTCAGCTATGAATCCTATCATCAAGCCATGGCCGTTCAAAGGTTGGGGAATCGATCTGATCGGCCAAATCTATCCACCGTCCTAGTAAAGGTCACAAATGGATTTTGGTTGCAATAGACTACTCTACTAAGTGGGTAGAAGCTATTCCTTTGGAGAACGCCACATCCAGAGATGTAGTCGAATTTATAAAGAAACATATCATTTACAGATTTGGTATACCACAGACTATCACGATAGATCAAGGGACGATGTTCACTTCGGATGAGTTTTTGACCTTTGCTGATGACATGGGCATTAAAGTTTATAATTCGTCACCTTATTATGCTCAAGCCAATGGTCAGGCTGAAGTGTCAAATCAAATTTTGATCAAGATCATTAAGAAGAAGATTGAGCGAACCCCCAGGAGGTGGTACTTGACGCTTAGTGAAGCTTTGTGGGCATACCGAATGGCTCAGCATGGATCAACTAAAGCCACGCCCTATGAGTTGGTCTATGGGCACGCTGCTGTTCTTCCTTGGGAAATTCAGTCCGAGACACAGCATGTCAAGTTACAGAATGAGCTTACAGCTGGTGAGTACAAGGATATCATGATGGACAGTCCTGAAGATTTACATTGTCATCTGCTCAAGGCCATGGAATGTATCAAAGCTAATAAGATACGGGTAGCTAAGTACTACAACACCAAAGTAAGAGGAAAGAGCTTTGCCGAATCAGAGCTTGTATGGAAGACTATCCTACCTATCGGAACCAAAGACAGCCGATTTGGCAAGTGGTCACCAAATTGGGAAGGCCCGTATCCGATTATTGAATGTGCGCCTGGCAATGCCTATATACTCGAGGATATAAAAGGAAGGAGATTTGCCAGAGCAATCAATAGCAAGTACCTAAAGAAGTACTATCCCATTATCCCAGTTGGGGGATGATAGCCGATCGGTGTAAGATCTGGCTCTTACAGCCGATTCTACGAAGAGGATCGCCTTCAGGACAAAAATAGCCGATTCTACGAAGAGAATCGCCTTTAGCACAAAAACAAAATGCCCTTGATGGTGTGTAACAGCCAATGTAATTGCATCGCCTTTAGAACAAAAATAAAGATAATAAAGACAGACTGATGATTATCAAATACATTTTTTCATTTCTGCTTCGTGTTTACAGAGGAGCTCTATTACATTGTAATTTGGATTATGAGTAGCTCTATCTATGATGTCCTGGGCATCGGTGATGGCCGCCACCTCGTCGGCGTGAGGGAAGAAGTTCACCAGTTGGGCGCTGGCCACCTCCATGTCCTGGCCTTCCGGAAACCCGGGCTCGATCGCCTCCAAGGCTATGCCAGAGTGGAGGCTTGTGGCCGTGAGAGCCCCTGGTGGCGCCGTGACGAACGACGGCCATGGCTACCTGGTGGACGCGGTGGTGAACATCCAGGAGCCGTTCCGCCTACGTGTTGCCACAGGCGTTGATTGCGATGGTGGCGGTCTCAGCGGCGACGCACAGCTCCTCCAGCTATGCGGTCAGGGCTGTAAGAACAGGAAAGGTCAGCGCAAGGATGGCCATCAGTGCAACGCGAAGCAGCTTTCAAGACACGATCACCTGCCACTGCGGCGTCTGTTTTGGCAAGCTGGGCTTGCACCCTAGTCACCTTGGCCTCAGCAGCGGCAAGGGTAGCGGCTTGGGCTTCGTTGACGCCCTGCAGCCAGGCCAATTCTCCTTCGTAGCCTCTGCATAGAGGTTATGGTATTCCACTATTTGGTGGTGGAAGCGGCGACCGTCGGCGACGGTGTAGGACCCGTCAGAGTCTGCAGAGGACCCCGAATCGGATCTAGCGCTTAGAGCCGGAGCCTGAGGCGGGTCCTGGGGAGGCGCAGTTCGGCGGACCCGGGAGTCAGGGCTAATCGATGCGCCCGGAGGAAAAGGGATCAGGCGAGCCTGACTGGAAATGGCAGAGAAGCAGATGTATCAGAATCGAAAGAGATCAATGCCATGGACGCAAACTGATTTACCTGCTATGAATGGCCAACTGCTGGGGCGTCACCCAGCGATGGCGGCCGTGAGACGAGCCAGCAGTAGCACCTGCATCGGGGGTGGCTCCAGCGGCTTCAGGGGTGACCTGAGACGGCCCAGCAGCAGTTCCCGAACCTCCGGCACCGGAGGCTCCCGCATCACTGCGCAAGACCTTAGTGGTCAGATTAGATCGGATTGATGTATCAAGAAGTGAACAGTAGTCTTGCCCTAACCAAGCTCGCAGGCGTTGCCTCTGTTCACCCACGGCCCGCAGGCTCCGGCTGAAGTTGTCGCCTTCAGCGGAACTCGAAGCTGGTCGCTTGCCGTGGTCTCCGTCGCCGGCCATGGGATTGGTGTCGAAGGTTTGCTTTTCTCTGTTTGAGGAGAAGAGGCAAAGTGCAAAGGCTGGGTGAGCGAAGGCTAGGGTGTTTGCGGTTGCTCGCTTAGGCCGGGCGTCTATTTATAAATACAGAGGCACCAAGACGGTTTCCCCCTCGGGAGACGAGGCGACACGGCGGAATTTATGCTGGAGTTTACCCACGTTTCTTGAATCCGAAACCGATGCCATGCGTGGAAGGTGGAACGTCTCGATCGGCTGTTTTGGTCGGTTACCTTGAATCAGCTATTTTGGGACCGGTGTTCAGGATCGGTTATTCGGGCGAGTTGTTTAAAACAGCCGATTCGACTCGTGCCAGTAATGGTATTAAGGATTAGGCTATGAGAAGCTGATTCAGAAACAGAACAAAAGTGAAGGCCGATTCAAATGTATCTGGCCAAGATGCATTACATGATCATTCAGGTAAACAAAGCAAGTGTGGGATTACAATGCCTAGAAAGGACCGAAAAATGGTGATACATTCAGTAAGAAGAGCATGGCCGGTCTGTAGCAGTTTCTGGTCCTCATCGGCTGCTGACTTCAGGATGTTCAGGCGCTGTTTTATTTGTTGGCCCTCAACGACCCTGGCATTGGCCTCCTTCACTGGCCAAATCAATGGTGCTCATCGATATGGAGATTTCACGCTGAGTAATGGCCGCGTTGACCTCTTCCAGCTCCTTCATCAGCTGCTCACGTCTGATCTTCAAAGTGTCTAGTTCTGACTCGGCCAAGTTAATTGTGGTTTTCAGCAACTTTACTTGATCGGCCAACCCTGCTAGCTTCTTGTTTGTTGGTTAGCCTTGTTGTTCATCAGTTGCTCAAGCTCGGATCAAGTTTTCAGTGGGCAGTCTTGATCCCTGGAGCGGCCCTCTTGAGTTTGACAAATTGTGGTAGGGAGCTGAGGATGGCCGAGCACGTCTGTTGCTGAATTAATTCAATTACCTGATCAATAGGTTCAGGGTGCTCGGCCAGGTCAGTCAGGGCCACTTCCAGCTGAGGAAGAAGCTCACTCAGTCCTTTCTTAAGGTCTAAGCTCTGGTAGTGATGAAGACCTAGAGCTCAGTTCATTTTCGTCACAGCATTCCTCCAGGTCGAAGGAGTAGCTGGGGGAAGAAGGCTGCAGCGCCTGGGTTCACATATTAAAATGGTGATGACATAAAGATTTTGGATCAGTTAAGAGATGAATACTTCACCTGAATAAAGCTTGAAGGAGGTGGAGCCGATGAAGTTCCTGGTTGATCTGCTACAGTGATCTCTTTTCTGGCAGAGGGGATAGCCTCAATTTGTGTTTCTACAATCAGCTGAAGCTCTGAAAAGAGAAAAGTGAGTTAGAAATAGAGCAAGCATGACAAGTGTTAACAGCCGAAGAGCCTTACCTGGATGTTCAGAAAATGGTGTTTTCTCTTCTTCAAGTTCGTTCCACGAAGGAGGGCTGTTCGGCTGCATTTTTAGAAGGGGTCAGAAAATATTCAGTATGGAAGGATTGTGTGCTTACAGATTTGGTTGATACCTGAGTTTCTTCTCCTTCTTGATGGATAGCAATGCTTTCGTCCGTTCCCAGGAAGCCTTCAGCCGTATCTTGGTGGCCTGATGTTTCTGGATGGGTTTCGGCCCGAAGATTTCCAGAAGGTGCCTGGATCGGCTGAATGCTCACCTATTGTATAGCTGATTCAGTCAGGTATGTTGAATAAGTGATGCAGAGGGTATTTCAAGACATCCAAGTACCTGGGCAGGCTTCCTCTTGGATCTTTTCTTGGTTGTCCTCTTCTGAAGACTTGATGAGGTTTTTCTTTTTGAAGCCTGGAGCAGTTGCCATGCTGGCAGGGCCTTCATCATTTTCTTCAAGGATGGGGTTTGAGAGCCTAGCCTAGCAGTTGGGCAAGAAGAATAATAGTTGATCTACTCTGGAGGGTTGGATTCTGGGTCCTGCATTAGCAGAAGATTAGAACATAATTTGCAGCCGGTTTGAATGGAATCGGTTAGAATACTTACTGCCAAGGTAGAGTTGAAGCTGTTGCCACCAGAGATCAAAGGTCTCATGGGACATTGAAATTTGGCTCTAATGCTCTACAGTATAGACTGGCAAGTTTGCTCCCAATGTAAAGACCCTGTCGGCTTCTAACATCTCAGTGATTTCATCTCTAAGCCTCAGAAGGTGTAGAAATGGAAGCTTGGGGCAGTTGGCCGAAGCCCAATTGTCTTGCTGCAACGTTGGGGTGATAAAATTCATATGAAGGCCAGCTGGGTTTGGTACTGCTAGTGCCACGAAGATGCTTGAAGTCGACTGGCAGTGTGCAGTGCTTTATGATGACGTTGAAGATTTCAGTAGCTCCAGCATCAGAACATCCTGTACTGAACCTGAAGGTATAGGGCATTGGGAATTCAGCATCATCTGCATATGGGAACCAAATTAAGGTGTCTGGTCCCAAGCCTCTGTAGAGTTTCTCAAGTAACTTCACTCGGTTCATATTGATGGTGATGGCTAAGGCAGCTTCTCCAAAGTTCTGACAGCCCCTGGTGATCTGGTTGTTGTCCTCTTCTGCATAGTTGATAGAAGGGTAATTGAGGTTATTGAGGTTTGGCCTAACTATTCTGTGCAAATACAAGTTGAGCTATAGTTGGATTAACCACCATGGACCTGTTATGCATCGTACTTCTTCCCCTTTCAACAGATAACCGGGAACTCGGTGCATTAATCTATAGGCAGATCCCAGCAATATTTTACCTAAGGGGATTAAATTGTCTTGAGCTAGTTTTTCTGTAAGGGCCTTGAAGGGATAGGCCGGCCCCAAGGAAGCGCCACAGAAGACGAACCTTTCCAGCCACAGGATCAAGAAGGCTATGTATTCCTTGTCACTAATGCTGGAGGTCGTTTGCTGGTGGGTTTTGATATAGCCGGTCTAGCCCTTGTACTCGTTCAATTTTGGGAACTTCTTTTCACCACCTGAAAGAAAATCCCACAGTTGGAAAGACCCTGGTGATTTGAAGGCCAGTCAGCATATGATATCACCCAAGGTGATGCTCATTGCCCATCTCCAAATACAAAGGCGTTCAGAGAGTTGGACTAGAAGTAACTTGCAGCAATCAGGAGGGGTTCATTCTTTTTCATGTCACACAGAGAAAGGTCAGGCACTGGCTCAGATTGCCCAGCTCCCAGTCTCCCCTTTTCCTTTCTGAGATGCGGCGGAACCAATTTCTCCATCCGCTGGGCATGCTTGGCCAATTCCTGAAGGGCTGCCTGGACCATGAAGATGCATCCACTAGCGGGCCTCTAAAAGGGATTTGGTTGGTCTCTTGATTGATGAATTCCACGGGGTTGGAGTCGCCCATCGGGCCCAGGAAGAAAGCGGTCGGAGCATCCCTCAGCGGAATCAAGATTTCATTTTTTAGGTCCTGAGACAGATGGATGATAGATGTGACCAATCAAATGGAGATTCATGAATGGAAGATAGGTTGGCAAGATTCATACCTCAGGAATCTCGGAAGGAGTCGCCATTGCTTGCGGATTTCTTGAAAACGGCGAATCGAGGTCGGAGATGCAACAGAGGATTTTTCGAAGCTAGGGTTTCAGTTCGCCTGTCGGAGTTTGAAGTGATGAGCGGGAGCTTATGATTTTGGATCAAGTGTGGACTGAATCGAGACTCAATGCTAATTTTGGAATAAAACTATTTTATCCCAAAATTAGGGGGCATGTGTTTACGCCAAAATCTGGACTGAGTGCGGATAACCGATGCCGGATGCAGATAGCCGATTTTCAGGAACAGAGGCTAAGGCAGAGATAGTCGATCGGGTCTCAGAATTGATTATGGGCTGGAGATGAAGGCGGCGCGAATAGCCGATTTGATGACGTCAGCATGGATCTTCGACCAGGAAAACGATCACATTCGGAGTCCGTTGAGGAAAGGAAAGATTGGGCTCCAAGTTACCTTTAATTTAGGAAAGTTTGTTACTTTTCCGTGTTTATCTTAAGTTGTAATTCGAATAGGATTCTATCAAAACCCTGGGTATAAATATAAGCCCGGGCCATTGTAACAAAAACACATCAATACAATACATCTTTCGGCTCCGGCCAAAAACTTAGGAGTAGAGTAACGTAGATCTCGGCGAGTTCTTCAATCAGGCTGAGTGTCATCCGGTGGACGCAGGCTTGCTTGTAAGTACCGTCATGCCTCGCTAAGCTTTGTCTCTTTAATGTCATCCGGTGGATATGGGAGTATCGTAGATCAGGGGTTGATTCTTATTTGATATAAGTTTAGCGTCATCCGGTGGACGTGGGTTTAGATCAAATAAGGGTTAGTTATCGATTCATGTTTATTTTCCTGTTGAATCTATGTTTAACGTCATCCGGTGGACGAGGGCTTAGGTTAAGCTTGATTATGTGCATGGATTAGTTATCGGCTCTAACTAATTTGGCATCTTAGTTAGATTCATTAAGTTATCAAGATGTTATTTGTCATTCATTGTTTATTTATCAATATAACATCTTTCTGTCCGATCAATATTGCGTAATATTGGCCTTAGATCCACATGAAAAATGTCATCTATGCCTAGTTCATGTTTATGCTTTGTTATGATAATACTCGATTCGGCCAATATTATCGTAATCTTGCTCGTACGTGCTTGTGGATGCTTGACAAGAGCCGATCTGAATGAACACAGAGCCGCCGGCCTTCTGGACCAGCTCTATATTCCTTCTAGATTTGCTTGTGATTATTTTCGGGAATATATCTAAACTAGTGCAAAGCCGCAGGCATTCTAGACCAGCTTTGTATTAGTACTAGATTTATACTTGAAACTAATCATCGTCGAGTTTTCTGTTTCATGGACCCCGAATCGGCTAATTAGCCGATACGGTTGTGCTTTCCCGAGAAAAACCAATTAACCGATCGCACCCTGCCAAATCGGCTAAACAGTCGATTTCTGTCTGTTTGACGTTCAGACAGCCTAAACTGAATGATTTGACCTATTTACTAGCAATCGATTATGCTTTAATCTATTACAACTATCTGCATAGATTTGTTTAATGTAAATTGTTCTATTTGATCATGTATATCAATTGATTATGTATCAGTTCAGTATCTGTTTCCATAACAAAAACATGCATATAAGCCGGAATCGACTCTTTAGTCGATTTCTGATTGAATCGGCTCTCAGAGCCACATAGTTGGAACTACCTGGATACGCCGGTTAGTTCCGCCCTGTGATTACTGATTACTATCTTTTCCTTGTCAATTGCAGGTCAAATTGACTGGCACGCCTGAGAGTTATCGGCACTCTCTGACCGGGTTTGAAGCTAGCTGGATCTTGAAAGCTCCGACGCTCTTGAGATCATATCCGGCTTCGCTGGTGTGTTGAGACGCAAGAACCACATTTTGTGCCAACAGCAGCATTTTGAAGCCGCAAGCAAAGCTCATTGTGATGCTCGGGATATGCTGGATGCTCTTCTGGCATGTCGCGGAGACCTGCGGGGTACCGTAGCTGAGCGAGACCAAGCTCTTCGTCAAGGTCAATGTTCTAGGTCGACAAAGAGATGAGTTACTGCATCAGCTAGGTGTCATGAACACGCACCTTGCTCATCAAAGGGATGACTTCGCTCTCCAGATGCAGCACGCCAATCAACAGATCGCGGAGTTGCAGAATGAAGTCCATCACTTCAACAATCTAGTTGCCCCTATTCATCCCCCAGGTGCAGCTGAAGTTGATCCTCCAGTGTTGGAAGATGACCACGATTCTTCCTCCGATGATGAAGAGGAGAATCCCGAAGCTAAAGATAGTGTTGACGGGAATAATAGTGCGTCTGTGATCGATAGCGATCATGACGACTAGTGGTTTCTAGTAGCTTCTCAGAAGCTAGACATGTGTAATATTTTTGTAAAAATTCCCTCTGTGAAGTTCGGACCATGTGACATGCAGTTCTAAATAATGTAAAGACTGTATGACCGCTTTCAAAACTGTGGTTTCTTGTAAGACGTAGTTGAACGTTAGCACCGTGGCTTGTAATGTAATGACTACTAAGTAGTTTTCCTACTTTTAACATGGTTGTGTTGTGGAGTTGAATTTTTTGTGCCCTTGTTATTATTATGTTTACTCTTTTTGTATCATGTAATACTTGGCATGAATTTCAATTTTTCCGCAACAACACCATTATTAATCCTCTCCCAATTTTATAAAATTTTCACTGATGCCGGTCAATAAGCGTTCTCATGGGTCTGGTAGTGGTAGCAGGAACGACAATGAGAATGAAGAGTTACCACCACCACCACTGTTCACCCCTGAGCAGATGTTCGTGCAGTTCATCGGGACTCAGCGCTTTCTGGAGGCTGTTCTACGTGAAATGGCAGCCAACAATGTTCGTGGTGGAGATCGTCATCACGGCAATGATGAGAACCAGCTCAACACCTACAAGGATTTTATGGATACCAAGCCACCCATCTTTAAAGAAGCCGCTGAGTCGTTGCAAGCTGATGAATGGCTTCACGCCATAGAGCAGAAGTTCTCAGTGTTGATGCTGAATGATACTCCGAAAGTGAACTATGCCGCTCTCCAGTTCCAGGGACCAGCGGGAATTTGGTGATCGCACTACAAGGCTACCATTTCGGCAGGTACTGAGATCACTTGGGATAGATTCTAGACTGCTTTCTGGGGTCATTATATTCCTCTAGGTCTGATGAGAATGAAGGAAAATGAAGTTCATGCAGCTGACTATGGGTACTAAGAACCTGGCTGAATATCTTCATGCCTTCAATAATCTTGCAAGGTGTTCCCTTAGCTATGTGGATACTAATGAAAAGAAAATTGAAAGCTTCAAGAGAGGACTGAGCACTAAGCTAGGTAAAGAAGCTGGCAAACTCTACTAGAACTACATTCAATGACTTTATCAGTGATGCCCTCACTCAAGAGCACCAGAATAATCTGCATGCCATTGCTAAGGATCGTAAGAGGCCATTTGAAGGAGGTTCGTCTCAGCCAAGGCTCCTCCTGCAAATTGTCCTGCTTATCGTCCCTCTATGCCAGGATCACGATATTGGCCACCAACCAAGAAGTTTAATGTGAACCAGCCACAGAATAAGTACCGTAGGGCTTTCATGGTGCCTATTACGAAGGGTAATGCAATTCTAGGGAATCCAGCAAATGTCAAGATGCCAGCTAGCAGTGGACCATGTTTCAACGGTGGCAAGATTGGACACTATGCCAAGAATTGTCCATATTCGAATAAGCAGACTGGGAACACTGGCGTTCAGCAAGGCTGTGTTCATTTCATCTAAAATAGAAGAAATTCCTAGAAGGAGAGCCTGTGACTAGCGAGTATGTTTCTCGTTAACCAAAGCCCCAGCAGTTGTTTTATTTGATTCTGGATCATCTCATTCATTCATAAGTCAAGCATTTGAACAACAGCATGCTTATCCAATAATGGAATTG
This sequence comes from Eremochloa ophiuroides, assembly GCA_038502445.1. Classification (NCBI taxonomy): domain Eukaryota; kingdom Viridiplantae; phylum Streptophyta; class Magnoliopsida; order Poales; family Poaceae; genus Eremochloa; species Eremochloa ophiuroides. Next base: position 16,058,572 of record JAHLJS010000009.1, on the reverse strand, counting down.
AACTATGGGTTCCGTATAAGCTCAGTAGGAGCTGATATTTCTACTAGGCAAATGGTTCGAGGGATAATCATTAAGATTAAGGAACGGAATTTTAGAACCAGTCTGATAGTTTTGCCTCGTTTGGGAGTAGATGTGATTTTAGGAATGAGCTGGATGAAGCATTGGGGTGCAAACCTCAATATTGTTAACCGAACCATTTCTCTTGAAAAAACCCCAAGGTAGTGGGTCTTTTCAAGTGAGTCTACCGAGAAGTGGTGATCTCTATGGGTTGTCCTTTGCTACTGGGGACAATAAATATAGCTGACATCCCTGTAGTATGTGAATTTCCTGACGTCTTTCCTGATGATCTGCTGGGACTGCTGTTGATGGTCGCTAACACCCTAGTTTTACCAGTCAACATTTCACCCATAATCAAGGTAAAACCACATGAAATGCAAAGAACTCACTTTGAAACTCACCTAATTCCACATGTCCTTGGAGAAATATTGTGTATGCAGGAAAAATGGTGAAAATAGGCAAAAACGAAGCAAACCAAGACTAGCTTGGCAACTCAGCTATCACATGGGAGCCAGAAGGGGGCGCCTGCCCTCCACATTGGGCGCCCGCCATATGAAAAGTGCCAAATGCACTCTGCCACCTCACGGATCTGTGTGCCATCCTCCCAAATGGCCCATGGCACGTTGATTCAACATCAACGGCTCAGGAACATGTCACGAGGATCCGATGGCCCTACAACCTAAGGATGGCAGCGGGTCGGGTTTAGACCCGAAACCCACAGGTTTCAGACCCGGCGGGGGACGGGAGCGGGTCTGGTTTTGCCCCCGCGGATTTGTGGGTTCAGGGCCTCGAATCGGGTCGGTTCGGGGGCGGGTTTCAGTTCCCCCCGCGGGTGCCCGTCGGGGCCCGCAAATAAGAACCCTGTGTAAATACTAAAGAGAAGAAGGCCCAACTGAATGGCCCAACAAGGCAACAACTAACCCTAACTTGACCTCACCTCAGTACCTCACGTCCTCTCCTTCCCACCCCACCCCTCCTGTCCTGACCCACAGCCACCAGCTCCTCGGCAAGCGAACTCCTGGCGGCGGCGCTAGTGGCGACTGGCGAGTGCACCGTGCTCGACCTCGCCTCCTCCCGTGATCTCATCGGACCCATTCTCCATTAGTCCATCGTCCTCCTCCAGACCTCCATGCTCTGGGAGGCGTGAGGCGCGATGGCGACGCTGCTCCCGGCTCCTGCAGTCCGGCTCGCCCCGTCCTAGCCTGCCCCCGGTCGACCCGTCGGACCGTTCCTGGCGTCCCCGCGGGCCGCAGCTCGTCTTCTTATGGGCAACCAGCAGCGCGCATGGGCGGCATGTCACATACTCACAGTAAGAAGCTTTGCCTTCTCTGAACCATGATTCTCTCTATGTCACCTCACCTTGTGAAGTGTGATTATGTGAATAATGGTGTATTTGGTATTTCATCCCAGAGGGAAGAATGTCTACTCCTGGAACTTCTTCGGCTGCTGGATCTCATGCTGCTGCAGCTTCAGTGAATAGTGCTTGTTTATATTTATTTTATTGGGATACTTATCAAGTTTTTTTTGCTGCTATTTAAATCAGTGAGTACATTCTTTCTGTCATGGGCTCATGGGTGCAGTAGCCCTACTCGGGTGTTGGGTCCCCCATCGGGTTTTGGGGACCCGTCTGGTTGGGGGGCGGGGGCAGAATTTCCCCCGAACTGCGGTTCGGGACGGGTTCGGGTTTTGTTTTCTGGTTTCGGGTGCGGGTCCGCGAACGCTCCACCCACCCCGAACCTGCCCCATTGCCATCCTTACTACCAACAGGGTGCTCGCCCTGTCTAAACTGGGTGCCACGTCCACAATCCGAGGGAAGGACCCCAGGAGTCATTCAAGCCATCAAACAAAGTCGGTTTTCATCCAATGGTGATAAAGTAATGAGCCATGGACCACGTCTGTTGGCGGTCCTTAAAGCCTATTTCTTACCGTCAATATGTTACTTAAATAAATAGTAGGTAGGGCTTTAAACTAACATTTCCACAAGTTTTGGTGTGTACTTGACTTACAGGTGTGACATGTGGAAATGCACAAAAACCATAAAGAAAGCGCACATCCAGGAAACGTATTCAGAGAAGGCGCTATCCAAGAAAATAAGAAAGCCTACCTCAAACGCTAAACTAGATCCATCCGTAACCGCTGGGGAGGCCCAGGCCCAGGGAGCAACCTGACCACCCGAAGGCGGTGGCCAGATGGCGGTCCCCAGGGACCGACCGCCCCCGGGGGCGGCCGCCCCCCTGGTGGGGCCTCCCGGGCCCATCCTTCTCAGGCGGTGCGTAGGTCGGTTCCCTCAAGGCAGTTCAACCTACTTCCATATTTGTTGGTGCCGCGAACCGTCCTTGTTAGACTATAAAAGTGAGGGAGAGCTCCCCTCCAACACACACCATCATTTGGAGCCATTTACCTCACCTCTCACTTGTATTCTTTAGATTAGTTTTAGTATTAGAGCAAGGCAAGAGCTAGCAAGGAGAGTTTGTATCTTTGGAAGAAAAGGATCATCTTGGTATGAATACAATTCGGTCTTCTTCCATGAGCAAGTTCTTATCATACTTATATGATTATGCATATGAACTAGAGTATAGTCTTGTTCATGTTATGATCATGATATATGAACTAGCATATAGTTTATGTGTTATGTTCTTGACATGTTCATCGTTGTTCTTCATCGTTCATCCACTTAGTATGAATAGAGGAAGAACTAGGGATGAGGTGATGGTTCGTCGTGCTGTCATGGTTGCTCTTAGCCTAGCCTGTCACTACTGAAGGGGTGGGGTCCTAGGGGGTTAGGAGTTGTCTCCAAGTACGCGAGCATGGTGCTCGGGTATGCGGAGATCGGCGAATATGCCGGTATCCCACGGGTAGAGGGGTAGGTGGGCAGGTGGTGACAGCCCTATCCATCGCTAGCACTCCCCCATGTTCGGATATTGGGTAGGAGTTCGTAAAGTCTCTATCGGCTGGCAGACCAGCTGCGGGGATCTCCCTGCCATTCCAGAATTAGTCCTGATACTAGACATGCTAGTTAGATGTTTACTAACAATTCATTGCATAGTTATATATGACCAATGCCTACTCAATTGGATATAATCTTTTATTCTTTATTTCTCTTTTATCCTTGAGGTCGGCTCAGATGTGTGTCCACTATCTTTGAAACTATGATTTACCCCTGCCTATGCTATGTCTACCTATGCATTCAATAAGTGATCATGTTTATGCCAAAGCTAGATGCATTCATCCTACCCTCCTACAGGAAACTATAAATACAACACCCCACGGGTTGAAATGCTACAATGATAGTTCCGTGCGCTTGTGGATTTATCTATACTGAGCTATCATGATTGGCATACCTAAGTATCATTACCTAAGGATTGTAATTCTTGTTGCACCTCAAGGCGCCGTGCCATAGTTTTGCATATCGTAAGTAATGACGGTTAGGAAGGCCAATCCGGCACTTCTAACTGCTATTACCAGACTACTTTACCTAGGCCGGCGCCATTAAGGGCCAAGGGTTACCTTTCGTAAGTAATGGTGGTTGGGAATGTCAACTTACGTTTCTAGTATCATTGCTAGGAATGGGCTTTCAGTCTATCTTTAGTAATGACACTAAGAAAGGCCAACAAGCATTTCTGGGGCCGTTGCCGGGGATAGACTTTCTGTCTATCTTTGGTGATTGCGCTAAGAAATGTCAACAAGCATTTCTGGCGCCGTTGCCGGGGAGGGCAAAAGGAAATAAAAACATCTTGCTTGGCATAGGCATTGATTGCATAATAAGCAAAAGGTGGCCATAGTTTAGGCAGGTTAACTTCTCATGTTTTCTTCCTCTTTTTATTGGAAAGAAAACAGGATAGTGTATGAGTGGTTTCGACTTGTCGAACAACTTCACCGACAATCTGGAGGCACTCCTAAGGAAGAACAGGTCCCGTACCACTTCTTCTTCTGCTACTCCATCGACAGACGAACCATTCACTCCCGCACCATCCGCTACTATCATCATGGCCAAGACACTCCGTGACTACTCCACCCCTACTGTTGCAACGTGCCCGTTGGGTGCGCTGTCAATATCAGGGAATGGAAACTTCGAGCTCCGTACTGGCCTAATCAAGATGGTGCAGGCAAGCCAGTTCTGTGGCTTGCCAAACGAGGATGCAAATGCTCATCTTCAACACTTCCTTGAATTGTGCGACACCATCGTCACCAAAGACGTCGCACCAACTAGCATCAAGCTCCGCCTGTTTCCTTTTTCCCTTGCGGGGAAGGCGAAATAGTGGTTCCACCAAAACAAGGAAGCTGTCAACACGTGGGACAAATGTTCCATGGCGTTGCCTCGCCAAGTTCATCCCCATGAGCAAAACCATTGCTCTAAGGGGGAGATATCCAACTTCTAGCAAACATCACTCGAGTCCATCCCTCAGGCATGGGAGAGGCTGTAGGACTATGTCCGAGCCTGTCCCCACCATGAATGGAAGATTGGCTGGTGCTCCAGAACTTTTACGAGGGCCTGACGGCCATGTGAAAAGGGCACCTTGATGCCACAGCTGGAGAGGCATTCCTCTCCCTCACCATCGAGAATGCCACTGCACTCATCGAAAAGATGGTAGCAAACCAAAGCTGGGGAGAAGGAAGAGAAACACAAGAAGGCATGCATACGGTGAAGGAGACAGATTTGGTTGCCGTAAAAATAGACCTCCTAATAAAGAGGCTGGATGACCAGTGCCACTGAACCCACCACAGGCACCGTCCAAGCCACGCACTCACACATGACATGTGAAGTCTGTGGAAATGTTGGCCATTCGGGGAACAGCTGTCCCGAAACCCAGGAAGAAGCGTCCTACATCAACAACGGGTTTCGCCAACATCAACAACCAGGTAATAATGGGTGGAACAACCATAACCACCCACAAGGTAATTCTTCTAATCTCAATTCAAATTTCAAATTAGATTTCAATCAACCTTCCTCGAGAGATTTTGTTTTAAGGCAAGCTAAGTTTAATGCAGATCTTGCTAGAAAGCTTTCCTTTAATGATAAAATGTTTGAATCTATAAATGCTAAACTTGAAACTCTATCTTCTTTTGTTAAAAATCAGCTGAGTTTCAATAAAATGATAGAAAAACAGTTTGCTCAAATTGCTGCTTCTATTCCTATCAATAATACGGGAAAAATCTCGGGGCAACCCGAGAATTCTCCCAAGTTTGTTCATGCAGCTGCAGAGCAATGAAGAGGGGGAAGTCTTGCCAACAGACTATAAATGTTGAGCCCTTGCCGAAGGTCATCGGTAGTTATCTTTCAAAAAAAGAGAGAGAGAGAAAAGAAAAGAAGGAGTCTACTCCTTTACACCTTTGCTACCAATAAGGCCCAAGGTCCATCCGGCCTAATGATTCACCTGAGTTCGGAGCCTGTACGTCCACGCCCCCGGTGCAGCATCTTCAAAGAAATCCACATATGCTGCCGGTAAGAACACTCAGGTATGCAAAAGGTAATAAATGTTCACCAACCCCTTCGCTCATACTTGTCTCCTTATGATCATTCAAATTCATGCTTCCCTATTTATGTCATATGCTCTTGTTTGGATGTATTCTCGCGAGTAACATCCATAGGCTGTTTTCAAATTAAGTATGGTGCTTAGGTTGAAATAGTCTTCTTTAATCATGTTTTGACATGGTGTTGAAATTTGATTAATGAACCTTGAGTTGTTTTCATAAACAATGGCAGTAATATGATATGGGGATAAGTCTTGGCTATGTTTTCGTTGCATCTTTTATATCAGCCTTGTTTGAGCTCTAATAAAAGTTGGTTGAACAAGTTCCTAATAAAATAAAAATAACTAAATAATAAAATTTTGTTTCCTTGATCTTTCAGCCAATAAGACCCTTGCCTGTTGTAGTCCCTCTTGTTTTGCTTTCTTTTTTATAATAAAAGCAGGTACAAAAAAATAAGTGTGGGGGAGATCTCTCAAGCGTAACTACAACAAATTCGAGATCTCCCTAACACATTGCACAAACATTGAGCAACCCATCAAACAAAAGGACGAGACAAACAACTTCCATTAGTTCCTTCATCTTCAACGATGGTTTGTGCAACTCTACCCCCGCTCTTTTCAAAGTTTTAAAATTTAACTTTGAACACTTTTTGAAAAGACAAAACTTTTGATGCTCCATCTCCATGGCATCCTGTGATTAAAGTTTGCATACTAGTTTATTCCTTGCCAATATTCCTATTACTTGTGAACACTTATCATAGGGACCCCATTTTATCTAAGTGATTGACGAATGAGATATCGTAGGATGACATGATACCTGCTCATTTCTTGCAAAGAACTTGGGATTTATTTTTACAAAACAAAAATCAATATAGCATGTTCCTTGAATAATTGCAAATACCTACCAAGGCCATACATGATCTTTCATGACAAAACCTTCCACATATGCATCTTACTTTGTGTTGAGTTTGGTCAAGTTTTGTGACCCCTGTTGAGAGAAATTTCACGCTCCCAAGATCAGATTTCACGTACCCACAAATAAAGTTGCCAACTCTTACACTAAGAGCTGCGCACAACATTCATCCATCCACCAAATAATTGCACTACTCCTACCTTGGGAGTATGCGCAAAATATACCTTCTACTTTGATCCACCCAAAATGTTCTACTCCTACACTGGGGGTGAACCAAAAATATACTTACTAGGTCCCATCCCAATAAATGCTCTGAATCTTTGTTCACATCTCCCTTAAAGTTTTTGTTGCAAATAAAAGCATGAGGCTATCTTCTAAAAGGTGGAAAAAAAAGGTGGAGAAGAAAAAAAATGAGAAAAAAAAGAAAAAAAAGTGGAGAAGAAAAGAAAAAGAAGAGAAATATATATATATAAATATATATACATAAAGAAGAGAGAGGATAGCTCATGCCCTCATAAAAGATTTTTCTAAGTCCTAATAAGGAGGGAGATGTGTTTCAAAGAGCATAGTGGAATTAGGTTAGACACCAATAATACCCACCATATTCTTTCCACACACATGCACATTCTGATCTAAGAGTATGACGCTTCCCTCTGGTGCGGTCCAGGATTTGACTTGACAATACATATAAGGTAAGTGTGCCTTAGTATTTTCCTCCCTACCTAAAGCTCCAGATAAACTTTTTAGAGGTAGGGTGATCAAGTGAAGGCAATCCTTATATATGCCTTGGTAAGGAACCACATACAAATAAGTGACTTGAGAGAATCATTCAAGGAACAAGTGCTATCTTTTTGTTTTTAAAACTTCACAAAAACCCAAGTTTCTGAGCAGGGATACGAGTAAGAAGATTTGAATCAAGGCTATTCCATTTTTCAATTACCCAAGATGATTTGGTGGACACTTGGAAGTTCACAGGTTTAGGTGAAGATTGGAATAACTTGTATGCAGATTTCAAATCAAGGAGATAAACCCGCTTAGTCCTTTAAACCTTTACTCGAGGACGAGCAAAGGACTAAGTGTGGGGGAGTTGTTGGCGATCCTTAAAACCTTTTTCTTACCGCCAATATGTTACTAAAATAAATAGTAGGTAGGGCTTTAAACTAACATTTCCACAAGTTTTGGTGTGTACTTGACTTACAGGTGTGACATGTGGAAATGCACAAAAACCATAAAGAAAGCGCACATCCAGGAAACGTATTCAGAGAAGGCGCTGTAACAGAACCAACCAATTTATACGAGCACAAGTACGACGATCGCCAATTTAGTAGCAATCAAGTCACACTTGAGCCAATATAAACCCGGAAGTCCAGAAATCTCGAAGGATTTCAAACATTTTAAACAGAACATACCCCAAGGATCTTACAAATTCAGCAACAACCCATCACATGATACATAAGTTCACAACCGAATTAAAACATCAGAGTACAACATAGTCTTTTACATAAATGTAACAGTAGCAGAATCAACATAGTTTTGAAACAACGTAGTTCACATACGAGTACCACCAGCTGACCGTGTCACAGCATCTTATAAAAGCTAAAGATGGATAACGACCTTGCCCCAGGTCTAATCTTCTTCGCCCGCAGGGGTGAAGCAGTTCTTGCAATAAGCATAGTAGACCACTCCTTCTGCAACAATGGGAATAAAACCCTGAGTACTCAATTGTACTCAGCTAGACTTACCCAACAAGAAGTAAATAAAAAGACTCTCAAGGATATGCAGGCTTATTTGGTGGAGCTCAGAGAATAGCAACATTTTGCATAAAAAGCATTACTACAGTAGTTCCTCAACTTATAAATTTTAGATATAGTTTATCTTCGATTTCAGTTAAGCTATTAAGCTAAGGTTTGCAACTATACTAAACAATCACTTGATATTATAGCAAACAATACAACCATATGATTTCCGATATCCACAGATATCAACCTCATCTCACCATAATCAATATGTTCAAGTTGTTAACCTCTACCTCACTAGAAGATCAGTTCAGTTTCTCACTAACCAGGAGAGATGGTGATTCGAATCGATTGTACCAGCTGGTAAACATGCCAATCACAAACCCTGTCAGCCTGATCAGTGGCTTCTTGGGTCACCGTTAGATCTTTCTGAGTCATATTATATCACGAGCTTGGCGGGGGCCATATTCTAGGAGACAAACCCACACACAGGAAGTGCAGGTCCCGGACCTGACTATGGAAAAATGGCTGTCTCCGCACATCCTTCCTACCTCCAGAATATGTCTATCTATGTCACACCAATTCTCGGCACAGAAGGAACTACTCGGCTTTGCAGTCAGAACGACTTATCTGGCCAGCTATGTGACGACGTCCTTCAATCTCAACTAATGTCTGGTGGCCTCAGTCCTAGTCGGCCACAAGCAGCACCGAAGACAGCATGACCTCAACCATGTCATGCGGCTCCCCGCTACCTAGCCTTGATTCTCTCCTTATCAATGTGGCATGGTGGCACATATAGTCAACCATGTGGAATCCATCCCCATCATCATTACTCACCACCTTTGCTCGCGAAGGACAGGAAATCCCTCGACTTCTACCGGTCCAAGCATGGCTAAGCATAAGATCGAACCCATCCCTTAGTCTAGTAATATTTCCAGGATCAAAATATATATAGTGGACAAGGTATAAATGCAACAACGGTATCAAATCAACTCCTATACTTAAGTGCACAATCATACGATTTAATAAAGACCAGTGCATTTATATAAAAAGAGATAGGTGGAGGCTTAGTGATGCTCCGGGGCTTGCCTTACACAAAGTTAGATGGCTGATGGTCAGTGCACTCCTGGTAGTTCAGTTTCCTCCTCGGCCTCGGGAGCTTCTGGCACCTCGATCTCCGAGGGCACTCCTTCCTCCGGCGGATAGAATTGCAGTAGTGTAACTCCTCCCGGCGATCCTGTATGCATGATATGCATATATGAGAACTGTGAATGCACATGGAATGCAATATAGAGATGCACAACTCGAGCCATGAGATGCATTAGACAACATGTGAGCATCCAAATAATTTATCAAACATTTACTGAGTATGTGCATATTTCCTCTCTAAACAAAAACACATACTCACCCTTCTTAAGCAAGCTATAGAACAATTTCTCGTCTTGCATAAGAGGTCTACAACCTGCACTAACAATTAATTTGAATCAAACTTCCCTACCACACCCACCTTTTAACTAATAACCACGAATAAAGCATATAAGTAAAGACATTTGACCTAACTGCCCTACACATGAACAAGATGAACCCCAAAGTGTCCAGCAAGGTTACCAAACTGGAGCATCATAGAAATGCATGAAAACATCTTCTAACCAATTATTACTCAATTAAAAACAATTAAACAAGCACTAGCTTATAACTGGACCTTACACCTGTTGTACCCAAAAAATTCTAGAAAAATTACAGTAGATAACACACTCCCATATTAGGCTACTGGAAAAATTTCAAGTCATTTGGACAGATATAACATGCTACACAAAAATGACAAGCAGACAGCCATTTAAGCAATAGAAAATATTTACAACAGTGTAAAGTATCAAATAACAGACTTCCTATTTTTCTTAGCTTCTTTATCACAAAACAAGTCTCAGAAAAAATATTCATAGCCATTACTTATTCCCATCAAACATGGTGAATTTAGCAAGAGTATAGCATGAAAGGCATGTTACACATGACATCATATAAATAACAGTAACCAACCAGCAAACATATTTTTCCCAGATCCTACTACTCTAAACAAGATTAATGCAAGTGGAATCATATTTTTAGCATATTCCTATACTTAGTTATGCATTTATCAAGTTTACAAGCATATAATAAATTAATTATAACTGCACAGAAAAGTTATCACAAAGTCATATTTCATATTTTTCCTGTATAGAGCTCAGAAATACAAACCTAACAAAATTTGGTTCACCTCATTTGGACACTTCTAGCTCCAGATATGAATTTTAGAAGGTTTACCAAAATTTCTGGAAATTCATTTTATCATTTTTTCCTTTTAAACGAACCCGACTCGAAAAGCTACACACACCCGGTTCAGTGCACTAGAAGCGCACCAGAGCAACTGACCGGTGGGCTCCCCGGTCGAACCGGTCCCACGTGTCAGAGAGAGAGGGAGAGCCGCCGGCGCTGACCGGCGATATCTCGCCGACGGCAAGGTCACCGACGACACCTGAGGGCACCTACGTGCTCCTGGGAACAAGGTGAACCCAACGGACTAAGCCTCAAGACCTAATCCACACAGGAGCTAGCTCAACGGCGGCAATGGTGGACGGCGGAGCTCCGGCGAAGTCGCGCCGAAGGATTCCGTCCTTCACCGGCGAAACTGAGCTTCGTTCCATGAACACTAGATCCAAACGAAGCTATGTGCACTGAAGAATCGGACTATGGAGCTCGGATGCGCACCAACTGCACGTGCATGGTAGGCACGGCGGCGAGCAGAGTCACGGCGAGGCCGTGTTCCGAAGAGCCTACGGGACGAATGGCCCAACCAACTCCTCAGACCTAACCCTCGACTCAAGAAGACCTAGAGACAAAGCAAGACGGGGAAGAACGAACTACGGGAAGGCGCTGGTCGTCGCGAGCAGAGAGCTCGGCGGCGTTCCGGCAATGGCGCGGCGGCGAGGAGCTCGCTACGGCTATGCCTTCGGTCGACTTGGTCTGAAAAGGAGTCGAGGATGTAGAGCAGAGAGTGGCAAAGCTACGAGGGAGATGGAGCGGTCGGAGACAGTGCGGTGGTGGCGGATTTCACCGCAAAGCCGGCTCGGCGGCCATGGCGACGGCGGAGAGAAAAGAGGAGAGCAGAGAGGCGAGAGCGAGAGATAGAGCGAGTGGAGCGGCCAGGGGACAGGGTGGAGTGTTGCCTTTGCACTGTAGGCCGGCCGAGGGGGCAACGACGGCGTACGGCGCCACCTAGCGCGCGATGCCTGACGGCGGCAGCGTCGGTCGCCACCCGTTTTTAGACTGAATCGATTTTGATTCAGTTTAAAAACCGACTGAAACCCAATTTTGATCGAGCCATATCTCTCGATCCAAGGCGTTTCAGTGCAAACTCCACTAATACAACTTGAATAGCTACATGAGTAGATCATTTGGTATTAGAACATTTTGAACTGATTCGGCTTGGTTTGAGAGATACAAGTCAAAGAATAGAGCTACACTGAAACTGAAAACCTCTTCTAGACTTAGCAAATTTCAGCAACTCCAAAACAGCCCCAAATCTGCACAATTTCACAATTTTGACTACCTTACACCCATTTTCATGAGTTGACCCAAAAATAAAGTTTGTTGCTTATAAAATTCTACACAACGTTGATTAAGGGTGCTCTGACATGCAAAGTCTCTAAATTAACTTTCTTGTTTGGTCAAACAAAATAGGTTTAGGAGGGCTTTCTAGTCAACTATGAGCTAGCGGGGTATTTTGGGGATTTCACCAACATGAACATTGTTTCAAATGTTAACCCAAACATGTTTAAGTCATATAGAACAGTAAACAAGCATCACATTTGCATGCTAACACATCTATGACATTGTAAGCATATAAGCAAACATATAGCATATAAATGAATGTAAATCAAATGGTGATGATGCATGAAATGACATGATCAATGCTTGATGTCATGCAAATGTAAGCTTAGAAATAGTAACTAACACTAGGGTGTTATAGCCATTCCCCCTTAAAAGAATCTCGTCCCCGAGATTAGAGTTAATTACCATTGTTTATAGAAAGAAAGATAAACTTCCTTGAGATAATCTTCGCTTTTCCACGTCGCATCCCAGTCACTTTGGTTATTCCAAACCACCTTGTAGAACTTGACCACTCGGCTGCGAGTGACTCTTTCCTTGTAATCTACCACTTGTACAGGCTTCTCTTCGTATGTCAAATCTGATTTTAATTTGATATCACCAAGATCCATTTGTTCTTCTGGTACTCGCAAACATTTCTTGAGTTGCGATACATGAAAGACATTGAAAATAGTGGACATGTGTGGTGGCAACCGTAACTTGTATGCTACTTTCCCACTTCTTTCCAAAATTTGAAAAGGACCCACAAACCTTGGAGCTAACTTTCGTTTCACCCCGAAACGTTGTACGCCCTTCATGGGTGACACCTTCAAGTACACATAGTCACCAACTTGAAATTCCAACGGTCTTCGAAGCTTGTCTGCATAACTCTTTTGGCTTTGAGATGTTGCTGAATGGTATGCACTTGTTCTTCGGCCTCTTCCACAAAGTCAATTCCGTAGTACCTCCTTTCTCCTGGTTCAACTCAGTTAAGAGGAGTTCTACATTTGCGCCCATACAAAGCTTCAAAAGGAGCCATCTGAATACTCTCTTGATAGCTATTGTTATATGAGAACTCTGCTAATGGTAACCATTCTTCCCACGAACCTTTGGATGAAATGACACAAGCTCTCAACATATCTTCCAATATCTGATTTACTCTTTTAGTCTGACCCGAAGTCTGAGGACGATAAGCTGAACTGCGAACCAAATTGGTTCCCAAACACTTGTGTAGATGCTCCCAGAAGTGTGCAATAAATTGCGGGCCTCTGTCGGAAACTATCGTCCTCGGCACACCGTGTAACCGAAGTATCTGAGCAAAGTAGAGCTGTGCCTACTGATGAGGACGATCCGTAGTTCGAACTGGTAAGAAATGTGCAATCTTAGTCAGTCAATCTACAATCACCCAAATAGAATCATGGCCCTTTTGCGTTAAGGGTAAACCCGTTATGAAGTCCATGGTTATCTCATCCCACTTCCAGCCGGGAACTGGCAAAGGTTGTAATAAACCGGCTGGCTTAAGGTGAATAGCTTTCACACAACAGCAGGTATCACACCTAGCCACATAAGTTGCAAATTCTTTCTTCATTTTTGTCCACCAAAATCTAGGCTTCAAGTCTTGATACATTTTACTGCTACCAGGATGAATAGATAACTTGGAAAGATGAGCCTCATCCATAATCTGATTCCTCAGCTCACGATCTTTTGGTACTACTAATCGGTCTTTGAACCATAATATAACTCTTTCGTCTACCCGGAAGTGAAGTGTTTCTTGCTCTTGCATCTTTCTCTTGATGTGATATATGCCCGGATCTGTTTTCTGGCCTTCAATAATTCTACTTTCCAAAGTATAACTGAGAGTAATATTATTCAATATCACTGGATGCATAAGATTAAACCTGTCCGCTAGCAACGGCTGCAATGCATTGCAATGAGACTTTCGACTCAAAGCATCAGCAACTACATTAGCCTTGTCCGGATGGTAATGTACCTCCAAATCATAATCTTTGATCAACTCCAACCACCTTCTTTGCCACATGTTCAACTCAGGTTGAGTAAAAATGTACTTAAGACTCTTGTGATCAGAATAGATATGACATTTATGGCCCATCAAGTAGTGACGCCAAATCTTCAGTGCGTGTACTACTGCAGCAAGCTCCAAATCATGGGTAGGATAATTTTGCTAGTGTTTTCTCAATTGACGCGAGGCACAAGCAATGACTCGGCCTTCTTGCATGAGCACACAACCTAACCCAGTGCCACATGCATCACAGTACACATCAAAAGGATTCTCAATATCAGGTTGTGCAAGAACCGGAGCAGTGGTCAGCAACGTTCCGCAAGGTGCGAAAAGCTGCTTCACACTCCTCACTCCAAACAAACATGGTATCTTTATGCAACAATTTGGTCATAGGTTGAGCTATCTTGGAGAAATCTTGAATGAAACAGGCGATAATACCCAGCTAACCCCACGAAACTACGAACCTCTGACACATTAGTGGGCGATTTCCAATCCAACACCTGCTGAACCTTTGAGGGATCTACAGAAATACCCTCAGCAGACAAGATATGGCCCAGAAAAGGTACTTTGGTTAGCCAAAACTCACACTTGCTAAACTTAGCATATAGTTTATGCTCTCTGAGTCTAGTCAAAACTATCCTCAAATGTTCAGCATGATCCTCCATGTTTTCAGAATAAATCAGAATGTCATCAATAAAGACTACCACAAACTTATCCAACTCCGGCATGAAAACTGAATTCATTAGATACATGAAATGTGCAGGAGCATTGGTCAACCCAAATGACATAACCAAATACTCGTACAGTCCATACCGAGTGGAGAAAGCCGTCTTGGTAATATCTTGTGGCCTAATCTTAATTTGGTGATACCCAGATCTCAGATCAATCTTGGAGAAAACCTTAGCCTTGGACAATTGATCAAAAAAGATATCAATACGAGGTAAAGGATACTTGTTCTTAATCATCATAGCATTAAGTGGCCTGTAGTCCGCACACATACGCAAAGTTTCATCTTTCTTCTTCACAAAGATAGCAGGACAGCCCCACGGAGAAGAACTAAGGCGAATGAATCCCTTGTCCAATAACTCCTAGAGTTGTTTCTTAAGCTCAGCTAACTCATGTGGTGGCATTCTGTATGGCCTCCGAGAGATAGGTGCTGTTCCGGGAATAAGTTCTATCGCAAACTCCACATCCCAGTCAGGAGGAAGTCCAGAAAGATCGTCCGAAAAGATATCAGGAAATTCACTCACTACAGGGATATCATGAAGGGTTGCAGCCCCAACCGCAAAACAGAGACTAAAAAGATCTCCCCTACGGGGCAAATAAACCTGAAAGGTGCCTTCACCCTGTGGTTCCCTTAATGTCAACATCCGGTTGGGAATATTTATAACCACATCCCACTGTTTCATCCAACACACCCCCAGAATAACATCCAGCCCTAACCCAGGCAACACAATGAGACTGCTGACAAATACCCTGCCACCAATCTCAATGGCCACACTTTCGACACACTGACGAGTACAAATTTTAGCCCCAGCTGAAGTTATCCGGAAACTACAGTTCAATTCAACAATTGGAAATGCATGCTTTTGTGCAAATGCTTGACTCACAAAAGAATGTGATGATCCTAAGTCGAACAATACAATAGCAGGATGTTGATTTATAGAAAATATACCCGCATTGACTGGTTCACCTTCCGAAATTTCTTCAGCTGCAGTGTGGTGCACACGGCCCTGCCTTGGTTGAGGACAATAGCGAGCAAGATGCCCCTGTTGACCACAATTAAAACACGGCCCCAAACCTTGGTTGGTTTTTACCTGAACAGTATTGACTGGAGGAGCATTGTTCTTGTTCAAAGGTACAGTGAAACCCTTCCTGTAGCCTTGTGGTGCTGGCTGCTGCTTATTGGGAGGAGGCCTGAACTTTTCTCCAGGAACAGCCGGACGATAAGTAGGGCGATTTGCCACAGCGCGACCTGCTGCTGGAGCCCTTGGCTGAGAAGAGCCTCCTTCCAAAGGCCTCTTGCCTCCCTTGGAAGCAGTATGCAGATTGTTCTGTTTCTCCTGGATGAAAGCATCACTGATAAACTCATTGAAAGTTGTACGAGTGTTGTTAGCCAAAGTCTTCATGAGCTTGGTGCTAAGGCCTCTCTTGAAAGTTTCAATCTTCTTTTCATCGGTGTCCACCGTCCAAGGAGCATACCTTGACAGATTGTTGAAAGCATGATGGTACTGAGTAAGGTTCTTGGTACCCTGGGCAAGCTGCATGAACTCATTAACCTTCATCTTGATCAACCTAGCGGGAATGAAATGACCCCTAAAATCCTTAGTGAACTGCTCCTAGGTGATATCAGCAACCACAGGATAGGCGGTCTTGCGATTTGCCCACCATATCCCTGCGGGTCCTTGCAGCAAGAGGGCCGCAAAACTAGCCTTCATGGTTTCGGTCAACCTCAGCACTGAGAACGACTGCTCAATTGTGTTCAACCACTCATCTGCCTCCAATGGTTCAACAGCCTGCTTGAACACTGGTGGCTTGGTGTCTAAGAAGTCCTTGTAATCACTGTACTAGCCTTCATCATTTCCACGATGCCCACCTTGGTTGCAGTTGTTGTTATTGTTGTTATTGGCAACCATATGCTGCAGAATAGCCTGCTGAATATCCAGGAACTGAGCAAACATCTGCTCTTGCGTGCGTGGTGGAGGTGGCGGTAACTCCTCATCCTCGCACTCATTCCCACCACCACTACCCGACCCACGGCGGGTGTTAACCGGCATCTGCAGTAAGCACAACAACCATTGTCAGGTGTTAGTTATGCAGACGATAACCGAAAAATCTTGCCCGGAGGATATCAATGATTATTTTTGAAAACATACAAATGGCACAATAATTCAACAACCATCTCACAACCACACAATAACAAGGCGCAACAAAGAAAAATTCTTCGCGAACCGCACGACGATCATTACTTAATTAAAAGTCTGATGGTTCAAGCCTTGAACATACAAGGTTTAAACATTACAAGTCCAACCCAACCATTTAGGGTACATCAAAGTATTTCATTACAAAATAGTGCCAATATGGCAAGTGCACTAGAAAGAGCTACTCATCGTAGTCACTGTCCATACTGGACACGTTCCCACCAAAGTCATCACTTTCGTCGATAGGCACTATCTCCTCAGGGTCTTCTTCTTCTCCTTCCGAACTTGCCTCACCATCATCAGCTGCTACGAAGATCTCAGGACTGATCTCTGCTGCACCTGGATGGTGAAACAGGATCAACACGGTTGTTCAGACGATGAACATCCTACTGCAGCTCCCAGACCTGCTGTTGACTCGCACGCAACTCGCGCAAAAAGTCATCTCGCTGACGTGCCAGGTTCATATTGCGATTACCAAGCTGATGACGAAGGTCCGCATTCTGCCTCTCAAGCTCAGTAACATGGCGATTAGCTACCATCAAAGCACCAGTGCATCGTAGCAACTCATTGCGACAGGCGGTAAGAGCTGCCACCTGATCGTCTGCACTGCGACGAGCAATGCGTGCAAACTCTTCCGCTCCAGCCTCTTCTCAACAGCATCATGCAGGGCTGTCAATACACTGCATCCAACCATCCCTAGTGGCAAAGTGCATCTTCAGGATAGCAAACATAGCACTCATAGGAGCCCCAGTGCTATGAGCACGCTCATCTCTGCCTGGCATCAAAGGGGCTTGGCTAGACTGAGCCCACTCATCCTGTGAAGCATCTGCCCTTGGAAACACATTGGCTGACCTCAAATCAGCCCTCCTGTTGAACATGGTGCAAATCTCCATCAACATCTCGAAGGCTGCAAACTGGGCACCACCCCATGGCAGTCTTCATGTCTACCTCGACTTTGAGCTCGGGCAAAGACCAATCCCCTTCAAGAGCAGGAATTGCCACCCAAACATCACACCAAGGCTGCACCATGGTCTTTGCTGGCTTCCAGAAATACAGTGGCGGCTCTGGATACCCCACTGACTCCAACAACCTCCACAGCACAGTGGGTGTGCCAAACTGCTCCAGAAACTGACCACTCTGCGGCGCAACTTCAGCTGCCATCTGGTACAATGCAATATTTTGCAGCATTAGAATAAGACAGGATAGCACCAATTTATTACAGGGAAGGGAACAATACAGAAATTTTAAATTAATTTCATGATCATGATGCATGCACGTGCCAATGACCTCACACATTATCATTTAATTAACTAACGTTATAGTCGGTGGCATACCACGTGCTCTCATATACATAACTGGTCGTACTACATGTTTTGCGTGGTTAGTGTACTTGCAGAAGATTCATTTCAGCCCATTCCCCAATGTATGCATGGCAATAAGAAGCACTTTTTACCGAAAATGCTCCCGTGAGCACTTGCGACCCCGAAAGTAATTACTCCCCAATACTTCCATAAGTACACATATGAACCACATGTACTCACTTCAGTAACCATAAGCACTCCCCATAGATCGACGGTTGTTCGATCCTACACTCACATCTCACCTTACCTCATCCGAAGTGGCCGGTATAAATCATCAGCCCAGAAGCAATAAGAAGCCGCAATGTCACATATATCCGCGCAATGAAACCAATGAACCGCGGATGGAAACATGATGCAATCCCCCAGTTAGTACTTACATAAGCCACCTAATTACCACATATACATATATAGGGCTATAGGACTTGGTCATTGGTACTCATAATTTTTTGCAAACACTCGGTTTAAATCACCTACACCCAACTAATAATTGTCAAATAATTTTCAAAACTCCAAAACCATTTTTGTTTTCAAATAGCCAAGTGATGGTGTATGCTGAATTATGCTTCGGTACCAGCTGTAACAGAACCGACCAATTTATACGAGCACAAGTACGACGATCGCCAATTTAGTAGCAATCAAGTCACACTTGAGCCAATATAAACCCGGTAGTCCGGAAATCTCGAAGGATTTCAAATATTTTAAATAGAACATACCCAAGGATCTTACAAATTCAGCAACAACCCATCACATGATACATAAGTTCACAACCGAATTAAAACATCAGAGTACAACATAATCTTTTACATAAATGTAACAGTAGCGGAATCAACATAGTTTTGAAACAATGTAGTTCACATACGAGTACCACCAGCTGACCGTGTCACAGCATCTTACAAAAGCTAAAGATGGATAACGACCTTGCCCCAGGTCTAATCTTCTTCGCCCGCAGAGGTGAAGCAGTTCTTGCAATAAGCATAGTAGACCACTCCTTCTGCAACAATGGGAATAAAACCCTGAGTACTCAATTCTACTCAGCTAGACTTACCCGACAAGAAGTAAATAAAAAGACTCTCAAGGATATGCAGGCTTATTTGGTGGAGCTCAGAGGATAGCAACATTTTGCATAAAAAGTATTACTACAGTAGTTCCTCAACTTATAAATTTTAGATATAGTTTAGCTTCGATTTCAGTTAAGCTATTAAGCTAAGGTTTGCAACTATACTAAACAATCACTTGATATTATAGCAAACAATACAACCATATGATTTCCGATATCCACAGATATCAACCTCATCTCACCATAATCAATATGTTCAAGTTGTTAACCTCTACCTCACCAGAAGATCAATTTAGTTTCTCACTAACCAGGAGAGATGGTGATTCGAATCAATTGTACCAGCTGGCAAACATGCCAATCACAAACCCTGTCGGCCTGATCAGTGGCTTCTTGGGTCACCGTTAGATCTTTCTGAGTCATATTATATCGCGAGCTTGGCGGGGGCCATATTCTAGGAGACAAACCCACTCACAGGAAGTGCAGGTCCCTGACCTGACTATGGCAAAATGGTGTCTCCGCACATCCTTCCTACCTCCAGAATATGTCTATCCATGTCACACCAATTCTCGGCTCAGAAGGAACTACTCGGCTTCGCGGTCAGAACTACTTATCTGGCCAGCTATGTGACGACGTCCTTCAATCTCAACTGATGTCTGGTGGCCTCAGTCCTAGTCGGCCACAAGCAGCACCGAAGACAGCATGACCTCAACCATGTCATGCGGCTCCCCGCTACCTAGCCTTGATTCTCTCCTTATCATTGTGGCATGGTGGCACAGATAGTCAACCATGTGGAATCCATCCCCATCATCATTACTCACCACCTTTGCTCGCGAAGGACAGAAATCCCTCGACTTCTATCAGTCTAAGCATGGCTAAGCATAAGATCGAACCCATCCCTTGTCTAGTAATATTTCCAGGATCAAAATATATATATAGTGGACAAGGTATAAATGCAACAACGGTATCAAATCAACTCCTATACTTAAGTGCACAATCATACGATTTAATAAAGACCAGTGCATTTATATAAAAAGAGATAGGTGGAGGCTTAGTGATGCTCCGGGGCTTACCTTTCACAAAGTTAGATGGCTGATGGTCAGTGCACTCCGGCAGTTCAGTTTCCTCCTCGGCCTCGGGAGCTTCCGGCACCTCGATCTCCGGAGAGTACTGCTTCCTCCGGCGGATCGAATTGCAGCAGTGTAACTCCTCCCGGCGACCCTGTATGCATGATATGCATATATGAGAACTGAGAATACACATGGAATGCAATATAGAGATGCACAACTCGAGCCATGAGATGCATTAGACAACATGTGAGCATCCAAATAATATATCAAACATTTACTGAGTATGTGCATATTTCTTCTCTAAACAACAACACATACTCACCCTTCTTAAGCAAGCTATAGAACAATTTCTCAGTCTTGCATAAGAGGTCTACAACCTGCACTAACAATTAATTTGAATCAAACTTCCCTACCACACCCACATTTTAACTAATAACCACGAATAAAGTATATAAGTAAAGACATTTGACCTAGCTGCCCTACACATGAACAAGATCAACCCCAAAGTGTCCAGCAAGGTTACCAAGCTGGAGCATCACAGAAATGCATGAAAACATCTTCTAACCAATTATTACTCAATTAAAAACAATTAAACAAGCACTAGCTTATAACTGGACCTTACATCTGTTGTATCCAGAAATTTCTAGAAAAATTACAGTGGAGAACAAACTCCCATATTAGGCTACTGGAAAAATTTCAAGTCATGTGGACTGATATAACATTCTACACAAAAATGACAAGCAGACAGCCATTTAAGCAATAGAAAATACTTACAACAGTGAAAAGTATCAAACAATAGATTTCCCATTTTTCTTAGCTTCTTTATCACAAAACAAGTCTCAGGAAAAATATTCATAGCCATTACTTATTCCCATCAAACATGGTGAATTTAGCAAGAGTATAGCATGAAAGGCATGTTACACATGACATCATATAAATAACAGTAACCAACTAGCAAACATATTTTTCCCAGATCCTACTACTTCTAAACAAGATTAATGCAAGTGGAATCACATTTTTAGCATATTCCTATAATTAGTTATGCATTTATCAATTTACAAGCATATAACAAATTAATTATAACTGGACAGAAAAGTTGTCGCAAAGTCATATTTCATATTTTTTCTATATAGAGCTCAGAAATACAAATCCAACAAAATTTGGTTCACCTCATTTGGACACTTCTAGCTCCAGATATGAATTTTAGAAGGTTTACCAAAATTTCTGGAAATTAATTTTATCATTTTCCTTCTAAACGAACCCGACTCAAAACTGCTACACACGCCCGGTTTAGTGCACTAGAAGCGCACCAGAGCAACTGACCGGTGGGCTCCCCGGTCAAACCGGTTCCACGCGCCAGAGAGAGAGGGAGAGCCGCCGGCGCTGACCGGCGATATCTCGCTGACGGCGATGTCACCGGCGACACCGAGGGCACCTACGTGCTCTTGGGAACAAGGCGAACCCAACGGACTAAGCCTCAAGACCTGACCCGCTGTAACACCCGGTTTTCCGAAGAATACCAAGCGTTAACTATATGTGTGCCCAGGATGTCCACACAACACATATAGCGACAAATATGGTAAATATCATAAGCAATGCTTTATTACATTGCGAAACATAATTACATTAAGACTTACAAATATTTCATAGCACAGCGGAAACTATTCTTCGTCTTCTATCTTCGGGTCACCATACTCCACAGGGACGGTTGACTGGGGGAGCACTCGCCTAGTACTCTTGGAATAGCTCATGAAAGCACCTTACTTGAACCACCATCTGGTACCCATCCGGGATTTTTATTGGTGACAACCACAAGCGTCAGCTCACCATACTCAGCAAGTATAATTATGGGGGATGCAGGGCTCATAAGGTTGACACAGGCTTATAGCAGTTGCTTTTAGTTGGTCAAGTTTTATTTAAAGTCTACTTTACTATTTTAATGAATAACCCATCTCCCAAGTAAAACAAGTTTATCTCTGAGCATCTTCTTTTAACAAAACCCATCAACACTTCCACAGGTATCAACTGATACAAAAAGGATTCCAGGCTGCTCAGTGACCGTGAGCACGGCTGATATATCAGATTGGAAGAATTCTGCAGAATTTGTACAGCTTTAACCCCGAGTCGTGTATACCCATATGCTCGGGGCCCGTTGACCCCATAACACTGCTGAGGTGAGTGAGCAGGGTAACACTGCAAAGCTTTTCACTAGTCACCCTAACACGTTAATAGCCGCGAGGTTTCAAGCAGCAAGGCGAATGGAGGCCCCCTTCAAGAATGGCACACCATGTGACCGCAGCCCAGCACACATCTTGACAGGCTCGGAACCCATTCTAAAACCCAGGCTCCCCCTCTTGCGCCTTTCGGTAACCACTAACAAGATAGAGAAAATCTAGTTACTTGGCAGATCAGAGCCCATTGATTCTCGTGGATGTACGGGTTTCCTGGGAGGTCAACTTTCAATGGAAGTCCTGATGCAGGGCAACTAGAGTACAAAAACCCATACTCCAGTGCCCTTCGAGCTTTGTTGATAAAAACATATTTTATCCAACATTTCATAATTCTTAAGTCAAGATTCCATAATAGCATTGTTGAGCATAGCAGCTAGTAACTCTAATATGCATAAAACCCCCCATAGGTAACAAGGTGATTGGTCGATAAAACCTAAACGGGTATATATGTAGCTAGGGCTCACAAGATTAGACACATGTACATGAATGTATTGTTTAATAGTTGCTAGGTAACAAGGAAAACCATAGGTTATACTTGCCTCCAAATGCTTGCTATCCAAACCTTCCGACTTCTCTTCTGTATCTTCCTCGTATAGCTTCTTTTCTATCGATCGCAACAACCAACACAAGCTTCACATTCAAACCTAGAAACAATACACCAAGCATTATAAAAATAAAAAGGTTTTGAAAACATATGGCTTGTTCTATAATCGTGTGAGCGCGAAAACTAAACAAAACAAGAACTAAAATTAAAAGATGTGAGAGTTGAATGGTATATGTGGCAAGCATTGGATTAGATGACTAAGTTGGAATTTGGACTAGAACATATCTAACATAACAAAAAGGATTGTATATGTATTATGGTGTGTGGTAGAGAAACTGGAATAGACTACATTGGAGAATATGATCGAATTGATATACATCATGTGGCATTCTCCTAGGAATATATGATAATTAGTGATATGATGTTTCCATCACTAAGCTGGAGTGACATATCAATGTTGATAGCAAGGATAGACGTTTATTTGTGGTGAGTATGCAATTTAGGAGATTTGATAAAGCATGACCTGAATAGGAGAACTGTGTTTATTGATCACAAGCTCAGGGTTCTAACTCGACGATGTAAATGATGAAAAAAATATAGAAAATATCCATGCAACATGTGAGGGCATGTCACATGAAGAGAGCATGTCGATCGGAGATGCACTTAGGAATAAACAAATTTGCAAGTTGGTGGTATGCTATTAGGCACCATTGGAGGACTGGGATTGAATAATGGATAACATGATATGACATTGATAACAAGATTTATCTCTGGTTATAGAACATAACATGACAATTATGGTGGTGGTGGTTTGGACGGGTAGATTATGTCAAGCGCATGGAGACCATGGGTTTAAGGTGGGAAGAGAGGTTACACAAATGGCTTATGTTCTGAATATTCCTTAGAGATATGAGGGAATGATTTTGGATAAGTGGATAGGTTACTTTGAAACATATCATGATCAATGAATGCAGTAAGGTGGATGCTACAACAAGGGAAATGTGATTATGGCGATTTGTGCATAGGTTGAGCGTAACCGGTGGAGGACAGCAGGGACATATGATGATAGATTGCATAGGTTATAACAAATACAAATGGAAATATATTTTGTGGGGTTTCTAGGTACTGCATGAGGGAGGTTATGGCAAAAGGAGGTGACGTTTTGACCATCCGTTGGTAGGAGAACATGATTGCAAGATGTGACTATGTGGTTGTTTGGCATGGCAAGGGCAGCGACAAGTGTCATTATTCATATGATGAAGCTGACTTGCAGGGATGTGTGTAGGTATATCATACACACAATGGTCAAAGGTGCTGATCACCGGAGTGGTCAATCAACGGGAACGCTCGCGCCAACCCGCTGTGGTGCGGCTGCGGGACAGCAGGACAGCAGGACAGTGACCACAAGATAGGAGCATATATCTTTCATACTTTATCATATAGCCATGAAACTTTTCAGAGGTGTGTGCAACTACATAAAGGATAACTTTTCCAAAGGGTTCATCAAGGGGTTCTATGGATCAACGGGAACGCCACTGACAATAACAGGTTGATTGCTGTTTGGGCAGCTGGAGTGCATGGCATGTTGGTGTCGATATCTCGTCCGTGATGGATTTCATAGACAAACAAACTTGTGGGATCATGTGCAGGGATGTCATGAACATGTAGGTCAAAGGGATTTATGATTTGGTCAGCAGATTAGCGGGGAACGCCGAAAGCACTCAGAGATGCCAATCTGTCCAGACAGCAGGGACAGCGGCACGGTGATGACCATATCTCTAAATTCTCAACTCCTATGAAGAAACCATTTTGCAGGGACGTGTTCAAGGATATGAACTACAATTTCACCAAAGGGTTTGATGATTTGATCAAAGGAACAGCGAGGAACGCCGTTTCTACAAACAGCAGCGCTGCTGGCCGCCAGGACAGCAACACATACACCGGGTAAAATTCAACGGGGATCAACCATATCTCATCAAAGGTACTTTATATTCAAAGGACAATATGAAAACATGATGGGGGACATGATTTAGGGTTCTCACCATGGGTATTGGTGGGGTGGAGCGGGGAAACTCATCAACGATTGCCGGTGATGATAACGCGGTTCAACGGTGCATCCTTCTCGCGATGCGGTTGATCGGGGCGACATCCATGGTGGTAGAAGCCACCACCACGTCATGGTGAGCAGGGAGGTTGATGGTGAACTCCTCCAAATCCTTGTTGGGTGCTTGGGAAGGAAATCAAGGTGTTTAGATGGGTTGCAATCGCCGAAACACTTCGTTTCCATGGACGGGATGGAGAGAAAAATTGGGGATTGGTTGGGGCAGCCATGGGGGAGAATGAGGAAGAGTAGGGGCATCTCCCCTCTGTTCTTGACGTGGGAACTGAAGGGGGAGGCGTGAGGGGGCTGTGGGGGAGTTATACTTGAAGGGGAAAGGGTGGGAGACCAAAGGGTTGGAAGGCAAAGGGTCTTGTCTTGATATTTCCATGCCTTGGTTGATATTTTTGTCCAAAATGGAGAGGGAACCAGGGGTTGACGTGGGAGAGGTGAGAGGAAGTCCTAGAGGGCTGGTTGGGCTTGGTGTTGACCCACAAATGAAAGGAGGATGGTTGGGTTTTGATCCGCGGCGAGAGATAACTCAAACTTTGTACCCGATTCGGCTCGGAGCGATGTCGGAGGACGAAATGAGTTGGGTGGATCCATTAGCAAAAGAAAGAGAGATGGGGAACATGTTTTACTAATGTGATAGACTAGGTGCTTGTATAAAAATAAGAATACAATATGGAATGTTGGTGTTGAGCTCAGCCCGCAAAATTCCCAGCGACACGATAAGGCTTTTCGGAAAATTTAGCGTTCCAAAACGGTGAGACCAAGACCATATGGTTTTCAAGAATGGTTCAAAAATATGTTTGGCTTTGATCAAGAGGAGAATGAGTGGAGGAGAAAGAGTCCATGTGTATGTTGCCCAAAGGTCGGGGAAGGAGAAGAAAGTTGGAATTGAGATTAACATGGGTACACAACATGTGATTGTTTTGACTTGAACAAAGTGATGGTAGAGTTGCATGAGAGGAATGGGATACAATGATTGATCATTAAGCATATGTTTTGAGATTTGGATAAGACTCAGTCAAAGAGGATTGGAAGCTCAAATATAAGGAAGAAAGGATAAAAGAGAGAACAAGTTAGGATATGAAAAGTTAGGGATTTTGAAAACATGAGCTTGGGTGTTTAGCAAGATGAATGTTTGGAGATCCATCAAGGATTTTTAGAACAAGGATCAAGGTATATTGTTCCAAGTATTTAATTATAGATGGAAACTTGATCAAAGATCTTAGGATATTTGATTCCAATAAAACCCTATGCGCATTTGAAAACATTTAAAAATT
Organism: Eremochloa ophiuroides; assembly: GCA_038502445.1. Taxonomy (NCBI): domain Eukaryota; kingdom Viridiplantae; phylum Streptophyta; class Magnoliopsida; order Poales; family Poaceae; genus Eremochloa; species Eremochloa ophiuroides. The sequence goes on along the minus strand of JAHLJS010000009.1, from coordinate 16,032,183 downwards.
ATTTTTCATACAAAACACTATGCAAAGGCATGAATGAAACAAACCATTAAATTCAGTTCCAAAAATTTTGGAAACTCACATTTTTAATATCTAAATTGTAAATAACTTAAGCTAAGTTGGTATTTTTAGAAAAGGGTAAAAATCTTTTGTTTTGTTTTTAATGTTTTCTAGTCACATCCCAAAATAGAAATTTTGGGGTGTGACACCCGCACTGGAGCTAGCTCAACGGTGGCAATGGCGGACTGGCGGAGCTCCGACAAAGTCGCACCGACGGATTCCGGCCTTCACCGGCGAAACTGAGCTTCGTTCCATGAACACTAGATCCAAACGAAGCTACGTGCACGAAGAATCGGACTATGGAGGTCGGACGCGCACCAACCGCACACGCATGGCAGCACGGCGGCGAGCAGAGTCATGGCGAGGCCGTGTTCCGATGAGCCTACGGGACGAATGGCCCAACCAACTCCTCAGACCTAACCCTCGACTCAAGAAGACCTAGAGACAAAGCAAGATGGGGAAGAACGACTACGGGAAGGCGCTGGTCGTCACGAGCAGAGAGCTCAGCGGCGTTCCGGCAATGGCGCGGCGACGAGGAGCTCGCTACGGCTATACCTTCGGTCGACTTGTTCTGGAAAGGCGTCGAGGATGTAGAGCAGAGAGTGGCGAAGCTACGAGGGAGATGGAGCGGTCGGAGATGGTGCGGTGGCGGCGGATTTCACCGCGAAGCCGGCTCGGCGGCCATGGTGACGGCGGAGAGAAAAGTGGAGAGCAGAGAGGCGAGAACGAGAGAGAGAGCGAGTGGAGCGGCCAGGGGACAGGGTGGAGTGTTGCCTTTGCACTGCAGGCCGGCCGAGGGGGCAACGACGGCGTACGGCAGCCACCTGGCGCGCGATGCCTGACGGCGGCAGCGTCGGTCGCCACCTGTTTTCAGACTGAACCGATTTTGATTCAGTTTAAAAACCGACTGAAACCCGATTTTGATCGAGCCATATCTCTCGATCCAAGGTGTTTCAGTGCAAACTCCACTAATACAACTTGAATAGCTACATGAGTAGATCATTTGGTATTAGAACATTTTGAACTGATTCGGCTTGGTTTGAGAGATACAAGTCAAAGAATAGAGCTACACTGAAACTGAAAACCACTTCTAGACTTAGCAAATTTCAGCAACTCCAAAACAGCCCCAAATCTGCACAATTTCACAATTTTGACCACCTTACACCCATTTTCATGAGTTGACCCAAAAATAAAGTTTGTTCCTTATAAAATTCTACACAACGTTGATTAAGGGTGCTCTGACATGCAAAGTCTATAAATTGACTTTCTTGTTTGGTCAAACAAAATAGGTTTAGGAGGGCTTTCTAGTCAACTATGAGCTAGAGGGGTATTTTGGGGATTTCACCAACATGAACATTGTTTCAAATGTTAAACCAAACATGTTTAAGTCATCTAGAACAGTAAAAAGCATCACATTTGCATGCTAACACATCTATGACATTGTAAGCATATAAGCAAACATATAGCATATAAAGGAATGTAAATCAAATCAAATGGTGATGATGCATGAAATGACATGATCAATGCTTGATGTCATGCAAATGTAAGTGTAGAAATAGTAACTAACACTAGGGTGTTACAGGCGCTATCCAAGAAAATAAGAAAGCCTACCTCAAACTCTAAACTGGATCCATCCGTAACCGCGGGGGAGGCCCGGGCCCAGGGAGCAACCGACCACCCGAAGGCGGTGGCCAGATGGCACTCCCCAGGGACCGACTGCCCCTGGGGGTGGCCGCCCCCCTGGTAGGGCCTCCCGGGCCCATCCTTCTCAGGTGGTGCGTAGGTCGGTTCCCTCAAGGCGGTTCCACCTGCTTCCATATTTGTTGGCGCCCGAACCGTCCTTGTTAGACTATAAAAGAGAGGGAGAGCTCCCCTCCAACAAACACCATCATTTGGAGCCATTTACCTCACCTCTCACTTGTATTCTTTAGATTAGTTTTAGTATTAGAGCAAGGCAAGAGCTAGCAAGGAGAGTTTGTATCTTTGGAAGAAAAGGATCATCTTAATATGAATACAATTCGGTCTTCTTCCATGAGCAAGTTCTTATCATACTTATATGATTATGCATATGAACTAGAGTATAGTCTTGGTCATGTTATGATCATGATATATGAACTAGCATATAGTTTATGTGTTATGTTCTTGACATGTTCATCGTTGTTCTTCATTGTTCATCGACTTAGTATGAATAGAGGAAGAACTAGAGATGAGGTGACGGTTCATCGTGCTGTCATGGTTGCTCTTAGCCTAGCCTGTCACTCCGAAGGGGTGGGGTCCTAGGGGGTTAGGAGTTTTCTCCAAGTACGTGAGCATGGTGATCGGGTATGCGGAGATCGGCGAATATGCCGGTATCCCACGGGCAGAGGGGTAGGTGGGCAGGTGGTGACAGCCCTGTCCATCCCTAGCACTCCCCCACGTTCGGATATTGGGTAGGAGTTCGTAAAGTCTCTATCGGCTGGCAGACCAGCTGCGGGGATCTCCCTGTCATCCCAGACTTAGTCCTGGTACTAGACATGCTAGTTAGATGTTTACTAATAGTTCTTTGCATAGTTATATATGACCACTGCCTGCTCAATTAGAAATATAATCTTTTATTCTTTATTTCTCTTTTATCCTTGAGGTCGGCTCAAATGTGTGTCCACTATCTTTGAACTATGATTTACCCCTGCCTATGCTATGTCTACCTATGCATTCAATAAGTGATCATGTTTATGCCAAAGCTAGATGCATTCGTCCTACCCTCCTACGGGAAACTATAAATACGACACCCCACGGGTTGAAATGCTACAATGATAGTTCCGTGCGCTTGTGGATTTATCTATACTAAGCTATCATGATTGGCATACCTAAGTACCATTACCTAAGGATTGTAATTCTTGTTGCACCCCAAGGCGCCGTGCCACAGTTTTGCATATCGTAAGTAATGACGGTTAGGAAGGCCAATCCAGCACTTCTAACTGCTATTACCAGACTGCTTTACCTAGGCCGGCGCTATTAAGGGCCAAGGGTTACCTTTCTAAAGTAATGGTGGTTGGGAATGTCAATTTACGTTTCTAGTATCGTTGCTAGGAATGGGCTTTTAGTCTATCTTCAGTAATGACGCTAAGAAACGCCAACAAGCATTTCTGGCGCCGTTGCCGGGGATAGACTTTCTGTCTATCTTTGGTGATTGCGCTAAGAAATGTCAACAACGTCATCCTCCCAGGGGTTGCAAACTGCCAAATTAGGGCACCAACCGACCTTGCAAACGCCATAGAGGAGGAAGGAGGGCCATTGGATGCAAGCCGGTGCATCCAAGGGGGCACCCGCCACCCCTAGTAGGGCGCCCGCCCTGCCTCTTCGCGCCACCTACCTCCAGGACGCCTACAAGTACCCCTGGAGCTCTCCTACACTATAAATAGGACTTGTTTCCTCACTTGTAAGGGAGGCCACCAGAGATTCAGCTCATTCTGTAAGTCAGAAGTAGTTCCTACTCTCTCTCTCTTTAGCGAAGCTCTGCTCTTAGGAATAGTGCTAGCTAGAGAAGAGTAGAGTAGAGAGAGAAGTCGTGAGAAGGAGGAAGTCTGTGGAGGAGCCGGGCTTGTCGGCGACATCTTCTGCAGTGTTCTTAACTTTTATCGGTAATAAAGATCCCCTTCTTCATTTATTTATTGTTATACCTTAAGTAGCTGTATACTTGCTCATTGCTTGGTTAGAGTGCTCTAATTCTTAGGCCTCAGTTAGAGTAGTAAGTTTTATAGATTAAGCGCAGTGTTTAGGCTATAATCTTACCCTTGAGTGCCGCTAGGCCCACGGATAGTAGTGGTAGGTTCTAGGTGGTGACAGCCCTAGAATCCTCTGGATTCCACCATGTTCAGTCTAGTTTCTTTAAGCGTAGGGCTTGTAGACGTACGGTGCCTAATCAGTCGAACCCCGGCGTGTTTAGGACTTTGCGTGTCCCTAGTATCGCAGACTCTTTGGTGTAACAAGCAATTGATCTTTTACTGAGTTAGAGTTCTCCCATAAACTCCAGAGCTACTCAGAGTTATCCTAGTGTGTTTCCACCTTAGTTATACTTCATCGATTTATCCTCACGAAGGATGTTTCCCCATTTATCCATATCTAGATCCTTGACTATCAGATCCCAGGAATCACAAACCCAGCCTTCCTTTGAGAAAATATAAATTCAACACCTTGTACTCCCAGGTAAAGTGCTACACGATAGTTCTGTGCGCTTGCAGAATCCCATCACCTATCCTATAGAGCTACCCAGTAGCATTTTTGACGCAGTTGTTTTAAATAACTTTATTCCTAGTAGCAACGTTAGAAGTGTCAACCACCACATACTTTGAGCATAGGGATTGACAACCCCAGTGATTGCATTGAGAAGTATTGTTACCACTGCTAAAGGATAGATCTTGGCTACACTCTTTTGATAGTGTTAGTAACTGTCTACAACTGCCACCTGATAGAGAAGTTGAGTTTGCTATAGAGTTGATACCGGGTACCACACCAATTTCAAGAAGGCCATATAGAATGCCACCAAGTGAACTAGCTGAACTTAAGAAGCAAATTTAGGAGTTATTGGATAAAGGGTTTATTCGTCCTAGTTCGTCTCTGTGGGGTTGTCCAGCTTTGTTTGTGAAGAAGAAAGATAACATTGAGGATGTGTGTAGATTATAGACCCTTGAATGTCGTGACCATTAAAAATAAGTATCCTTTGCCTCGGATCGATATACTGTTTGATCAATTGTCTAAGGCTAAGGTGTTCTCAAAGATTGATTTAAGGTTAGGATATCATCAAATTAAGATTCATCCTCAGGATATTCCAAAGACTGCTTTTTCTACCAGGTACGGGTCGTATGAGTATCTTGTTATATCCTTCGGCCTAACAAATGCTCCTGCATACTTTATGTACCTGATGAATTCAGTCTTTATGCCTGAATTGGACAAGTTCGTAGTGGTTTTCCTTGATGATATACTGATACATTTGGAAAATGAGCAAGATCATGCTGAACACTTAAGGATAATGTTAACCAGACTTAGAGACCATAAGCTGTATGCCAAATTTAGCAAGTGCGAGTTTTGGTTAAACAAAATGTCGTTCCTTGGTCATATCCTATCTGATGAAGGAATATCTGTAGATCCTTCCAAAGTGCAACAAGTGTTGGATTGGAAAGCACCAACTTCGGTCACAGAAGTTAGGAGTTTCTTAGGGTTAGTAGGATATTATCGTCGATTTATTCCTGATTTCTCTAAGATAGCACACCCTATGACTAAGTTGTTGCATAAAGATAAGAAGTTTGAATGGATGCCAGCCTATGAGACTGCTTTCCGAACATTACAGAACTTGCTTACCACCGCTCCTGTTCTATCGCAGCCCAATATAGAGAAGCCTTTTGATGTCTTTTCTGATGCTTCTGGTACTAGTTTAGGGTGTGTCCTAATGCAAGAAGGCCGTGTAATTGCTTATGCTTTAAGGCAACATAGAAAGTATGAAGAGAATTATCCTACGCATGACTTAGAGTTAGCCACAGCAGTACATGCTTTGAAGATATGGAGGCATTATCTCATGGGAAATAAATGTCACATTTATACCGATCATAAGAGTCTCTAATATATCTTTACAGCCAGAGTTAAATATGAGGCAGCGCAGATGGTTAGAGTTAATCAAGGATTATGATTTGGAAGTACATTATCATCTAGGAAAAGCCAATGTAGTTGCCGATGCGCTAAGTCGCAAGTCTCATAATCTGTTAGTGCAACCATTGTGATGGATTTAACCTGTTACATCCAGTTGTGTTGCCTAACATCACTGTTAGCTATGCTTTGGAAAGTAAGATTATTGAAGCTCAGAAAACTGATCCTGGAGTGTTCCATATCAAACATAAGATGAAAGAACAAGCTTAAACATTTCCGTGTTGATGAAAAAGGAATTTTGTGGTTCAAAGATCGTTTGGTAGTACCAAAGGATCGGGAACTTAGAAACCAAATCATGGATGAAGCACATTGCTCTCCTTTGTCTATTCATCCTAGAAGTAGCAAGATGTATCATGATCTTAAACCTCGGTTTTGGTGGACAAAGATGAAGAAAGAAATTGCAGCCTATGTGGCTAGATGTGATACGTGCTGTCGGGTAAAAGTCGTCCATATGAAGCCCACAGGCTTGCTACAACCTTTATCTGTTCTAGGTTGGAAATGGGAAGAAATTAGCATGGATTTTATCATAGGTCTTCCTACAACTTAGAAAGGACATGATTCAATTTGGGTAATCGTAGATCGTTTAACCAAATCTGCTCATTTCATACCCGTTAAGATTACTTACCGACCACACGAGTATGCAGAAATTTACTATGCTCAGATATTACGGCTACATGGAGTGCCTAGGACTATCATTTCTGATAGAGGACCTTAATTTACCGCTCGTTTCTGGGAGCATTTGCACAAACAGATGGGTACCAAATTAGTCCGAAGTACTGCTTATCACCCTCAAACCTCTGAACAAACAGAAAGAGTTAATCAAATCTTAGAAGATATGCTTAGAGCCTATGTTGTATCTTCTAAGGGTTCTTGGGAAAAGTGGTTACCATTAGCTGAATTTTCCTACAATAATAGCTACCAAGAGAGCATTAAGATGGCGCCGTTTGAAGCCTTGTATGGAAGGAAATGTAGGGCACCATTGAATTAGGTTGAAGCAGGGGAAAGGAGATACTATGGTATTGATTTTGTGAAGGAAGCCGAAGAAAAAAGTAAGAATTATTCGGCAACACACGGAAGCAGCTTAGTCACGTCAAAAGAGTTATGCTGACAAAAGAAGACGGCCGATTGAGTATCGTGTTGGTGACTATGTATACTTGAAAGTTTCACCGATGAAAAGGGTGCAACGTTTTGGTATCAAGCGAAAACTAGCACCAAGATATGTGGGACCATATAGGATTATTGGAAAATATGGAAAGGTAGCTTATAGAATATAACTACCTCCAGAGATGCAAGCTATCTTCAATGTCTTTCATTTTTCTCAACTCAATAAATGTCTAAGAGTCCCCGAAGAACGAGTAAGGACTAAAGATATAAAGTTGAAAACAGACTTGACCTAAGAAGAGAAACCTATTCGAGTGATTGACACTAATGAGAGAGTGACCCGTAGCAAAGTACTAAAGTTCTACAAATTGGTTTGGAACAACCAAGGAGAAGAAGATGCTACATGGGAGAGAGAAGATTATTTGAACGAAGTCTATCCTACTTTTTACAAAACCTGGTATTACCCCTAATCTCGAGGACGAGATTCTTTTAAGGGGGAGGGCTGTAATACCCTAGTGTTAAGCTTGCTAAATCACTTGCATTTCATTGCATTGGCATGTCATAAGCATCATATCATCATTTCATGTGTAGGAGTAAAGTGAATTTCCAATGCAATGTTAACCACTTCTTATATATATATATGCATATAGAGTTACAAATAGAGAATTAAAGCAAAAATGTTTTTCAACACTTTTGAAGTGTCAATTCTAGTTTAGAATGTTTAATCAAACATTTTTCATGTTGGGGGTAGCACTTGATTTGGTCTCTAGTTAGGGTTTGCTTTGAAATTCAACCTAGAGTCATTTGGAGTGATTTCGATAATTCAATTTGAAAGTTCTATTTAAACTTTCCAAATGACTTTGATACTTAAATGAAGTTTATAGGAAATTTAATTTGTGACAACTGTTATTTAGGGTCCAAGTCATGAAAATGGCTTTTGCATGCCCAATTGGATACCACAAGGCAGATTAGGGTTTGGAAGTTAACTCTGAAATTTCTAAGTGCTGGATTTCAGTTTCTAAGTTCCTGTCTTTATTGAACTGTAGTTCTCAAACCAAGCCAAACCAAACCAAAGTGCCTTACTAACATTGGTAGATCTCCTGTAGTACTTTAATCTGTATTAAAGGAGTTTGCTTCAAAACCCAAAGGATTAGGAGTTAAAGAGCACTGAAAATCAGGTTTCTGTCGGTTGATCATGTTGTAAACCGAACTGGACTCCTTTGAGGCCACGTGTCGAGCATCTGGTGCGGGTAATGTGTCTTCACTGGAAATCAACACCGCCGTGACTTCTTGTCAATTTTGGACGAGTTCCACCGCTTCCCTGCCCTTCCAGAGTCAACGACGGACCCCCTGACCTCATCCCATTCCATCCTTATCGCTCTCGCCGTCGTTTTCAGCTCTGTTTGCCGAACTGCCCAACACAGAGAGCTCCACCATGGCGTTGTCGGTCGCGTTCATCATCCCGGGCTAACCGTCGTCCGCTCCATCGTGCAAACCTCTCCACCTTGACCTTTTCCACCTCCCAAACATCTTTCTTGAAGAAGCCAAGCCCTAACGCCTTCGGTTTTCAACCTCGCCGCCGTCAGTTCATCGTTGGAGCTCCGCCGCCACGACGCTCACCATGGCCAAGCCGCTAAGGTCGCAATTCTCTTCATTTTCCTCGCGTTTCTAGCTCTATTAGTATCAAATTTCGTTAAAGTGAAGATGGTTTCGTATTTTGCGGCTCGAGCTCGTCGGAACGCAGATCGGCTGCCGGCGAACTCGCTGTTGTCCTCCATGTTTAGGGCTAGCCGAGCACTAGCTCTTCGCCATTCTATTCCTTGTAACCCTAGGGCCTTTTGGCATCCCTGAACCTGTTGGTGCAGCCGATTTTGTTTGGGTTGGTCGGAGATGGTCGGAGCGGTTGCTCCGAGCGCAGCCGTCTGCCATGGCCAGCGATGAGCTCACCGCCGTGCGCGACCGCCCCAACCACCTACCCCAATCGGTTCGTCTTGGTCCCGGGAGTACGTTGGTGCGCTCGGATTCGCCTGAAACCTCGCCGGCGTTGAGCTTTCCTCGGGTCAACGTCGCGGCTCCTCCCTGTGCTTATGACATGTGGGGTCAGGTTGACCCCAGGGCCCAGCTGTCGGCGCCATTGCTTGTGACCTGGGTGCACTGCTGGGTATCCATAGCCATTAGGGTTCGACTAGATTTAGGAAAAACAATTTCTGATTTATTTCCAGCTTGAGTGTCAAGCTTGTAAAAATTGTATCTCCAATTATATTGATCCAAATGGAGTTAGACAAGAATTGTTAGACTTCTGGTGACTTGTACTACTCATGAAAATTATGAAACCTAGTCCTAGTATAATATTTTTTTGAGTTATAAATTAATTTGTAAATCTGCTTTTAACTTGTGAAATCCATAACTAATTCTAGGGGTGTGCTAAAAATATGATTCTACTTCTAGTGATCTTGTTTTGATGAGTAGAATCTGGGAAGAATAGTGGTTAGGCATGTTTGCTGTTTGGTATTGGAGTTGCTGTTCAAGCTCTATTTAGGGTCTGATTGTTTCGAAATTCATTATAAAATAAATACAAGTGATCTGGATATGACTATTTTTCTGTGATGTTGTCAAGTGAGAAGGAACAACAAACAAATATAAAATCTGTTGTTTGATACTTTTCACTGAAGTAACTATTTTCCACTCAATTTTAGCCTGCTGTCTTGTTATTTTTGTGTAGGCTATTTTGTAAGTCCAAATGACCTGAAATTTGAACAGTGAGTTCTGGTAGACCTGTTCTGTGTACTGTATTTTTCTAGGAATTTTCTGAGAACCTGATCTGGTGGGTCTAGTTTTAAGTGAAACAAGTAATCGTGAAGTCAAGCATTGGTTTAGGGCAAGTGTAAACCATTGCATGTTGTTTGGTCCATTCAGCAATGGTGTTTCCTGCTACATTCATAAGTATGTGCTTGCTGGAGTTAAGCTTGAATGCATTTGAGAAGGGTTGTTAGGATAGGCCATGGAAGTTTGCCTTACTTGTTATATGAAGATAGAGATTTCTCTCCACCGGAGAAGAAATATGCACATACTCAGTAAAAGAAAATAATTAATACATTTGCATCTCATGGAAGTATGCATATGCATTATGTTGAATACCTTGAAGTTATTATGCATCCCTGTATTCATCGCATATACATGCATACAGGATCGTTGGAGGAGGTGAACCTGACGGAAGTGAACCCGACCGAGGAGGAGATCCCTCAGGAGGCCCAAGCTGCCGAACCAGGAGCTGAGGATAATGCTGACTTGCCCGAGTGCCCTGACCACCAGCCCTCGACCTTTCTGAAAGGCAAGCCCCGGTGCATTCTTACTTCCTACGTTTTCGAAATGAATTGATTTGAGTATAGTGATTGTTGCATTAAGTGTAGGAATTGCTTGAAAATGTAGTTGCATTATATTAGACAACTATATATATCCTTCACCTAAATAGGTTCAGGATCGTATCTTTTGCTTAGCCTGGCTTAGAATCTGGTAAATATGGTGATCCCGGTCACCAAAATTGAAAGTGAGAAGCACGGTTGACTATATTTGCTATCGTGAAATAACCATCTGAGCTGAGGGAGATAATGAGTTTGGGCAGAAGGATGACTTGGATAAAACAAGACATGGAGGTCTTGGTTGTAGGCCAATATCCGCCAAGTAGTTCTATTTGGGCCAGGAACTGGTTAGCTCAGTGTATATGCTGGACCGCGTAGCGTTTTGGGAGCTAGATTGGACCATGGGCAGGTGGATTCCTAAGCTTCCTGGCCACTAGTCAGTCCCCTAGCATATCGCTCCCCTAGACCCGTGGTTGGTACCCAAATAGTACCAAGGGTGACCTAAGGGACCCTGATCAGGTCTGCCTGGGTTTGTGATTTGCATTTGTCGTTAGCTGGTTTGCACTCGATTCGAATCGCCATCTCTCCTGGATAGTGAGAAACTTGACTGATCTTCCCTCATGGTAGAAATGGATAAGTTTGAACATGAACATGGTTATCCAAGTAAATACCAAACTGCTATGGTGCTATTTTATTGATTGCTTAGAATTAATCAAGTGCTTGAATTAGGTCAGGTTTTAAGTGAAAGGCAAGGATTCATGATTACTAAAAGCTTGCTAGTAATGACAAATGACATCTTAAAGTAAAATAGCTTTTATGAAAATGAGTCAGCCAACTCCACTAAAAAGCCTTGCATATTCCTTGAGAGTCTTTCATTTGGTAAGACAGGGAAGTCTTGCGGAGTACAATCGTGTACTCAGGGTTTATCCCAAATTGTTGCAAATGGCCAAGTCTTTTATGGTTATTGCAAGAATTGCTTCTCCCCGGCCGTGGACGAGGACTGAAGTGTGGGCAACTTGTGTCTTCATGTTAAATAGTTATCTTATCTAATGGTTTGATCCTAGCGTGGCACTGTATATTAAATAAATATGGTGGTGTAAGACTTGGTTTGTAAGACTACTTTGCTTCCGCTAAGTTTGAAACTTATGATGTAATATCTTTCTGCGTACTCCGTACTTTGAAATTATGTAATATGGATGTATGTTGTTGAAACCTGTACGATCTTGGTTGTGTTACTGTTTGGTTTGAAATCCTTCGAGATTTCACAGACTACCGAGTTTATATGGGATCAAGTGTGGTTGCTTAGCTGTTTCGACGGCTATCGCCGTACTTGTGCTATGATAAATTGATCGGTTCTGTCACAGCCATGCGCACCGCCGCTGAGCGGCCATAGATGGGGCTGATCAAGCTCTGAAGTTGTATAGTTCAATTCACTGTAACCTAGCTCCTTTAGGCATCCGTGAAGACCGTTAAGTAGTTGGTTTAGTTGTTTTGGCTGAAATCGATCGGAGCAACGTCGCCCCTTACCGGTGGGGTCAGTTTGGCCCTGGGGCCCGGCTGTCTCTGTAATACCTCCGGTATTACGGTTAATTAAAATTTCCATGTCATCATGTTTAAGTTGATTGTCTATATATGATTGTGCTTAGGGCTTCTAGAGTGATTCAATTGAGAATGAGAATGATTGTGTAATTAAACCCCTAAGTGAAAATCAAAAATTAAATCAAAAAGAAAATTTAAAATAAGCCTTAATTAGGTCCCAAAACCTAATTCAAAAACTATAAGGAATCTGATGAAGGTGCTTTAATAAAAGTTGTAGATCTTTTAAAGTGGAACAACTTTTATTTTTGGATATTTTGAAGTTATATAGTAAAAATTTGAATTAAACTCAAAACAGTAACTTAAAATTTAAATTTGAAATGTTATTTCAAAAATTATGAAGAATCTGACCAAACACCCTTAATGAAAGTTGTAGAGCTCCACAAATAGAACGACTTTTATTTTTACAAAATTTCAAGTTATTGAGAAATTTTTGGAGAATTTCATTGAATTGCAAATCAAATTTAAATCCAAGTTTTACCCCCTTTTGAATATTTTCAAATCTAGGCCGAATTTGAATATGGTTCAAAAAGAAAAAATATTCTACATGAAATTTCCCACAACTTTGTATTTGGCATTTTCACTGATTTGAATTAGATAGGGCATAATTGGATTGAATTACTTTTGACCTAACATCCCCAAGCTACAGTTGAAACGACCTCGATTTCCGCGAAAGGAAATCCACAGGCTCGAATTGTAATTCAACAGATTGCTTGGGACAATCCATGAAATTACCCATATCTCAGTTGACACCAGGATCCATACAATGGTAATTAAGTCTTACATAAACATTTATTACATCGCCACATTGGCGGAATCAACATTCAGAGAAGCTTAGAAGATGCGGAAACGTTTCATCCTTCACGGCCAACTTGAGTGTAGCACGTGACCCTATTCCTCGCCATCGTCTTCCTCGAAGTCGTACTCATTCTCGTCACCTGACAGCAAATTTATCAGTATGATATGTACTGGCCACGGAGCCCACCTATGCAGCATTTGCTTTGTGGAAAGTGGATGCAAGGCTATTCAAGCAGACCTATAGGCTGAGGTTTCCTATGCAGCTGTAATCAATGTTTAAGTACTCAAGTTTTATCTCAAATTAACACCATCATCCCTTTTCCCATCACCACATCTCACTTACCCACACCTCACTCTCATTCGACGGGCCCAACTCCCTCTCGGGCCTATCTCAGCGGCACACTACCACAGCGGGTACACTGCCGAAAAAATGTCATCCAGGGAGAGAAGAGAACACTCACTACACTAGTAGAAGCTTCACAGGAAAGGTCCATAGCCAACGAGTTGGCATATGTATCGATCGATCAACCATACACTCTGCAGAGGTTTCACTACCCACAAGATTAGCCATCATAGGTGTTGCGCAAACACCTAGGCAGAATTCCGGGTGCTTGCTTGCCTAGGTCGATGCCACCCTACCACTCAGCCCTGGGATATTCCGGATCCTACACCGTTATGCTAAGACTGGGAGACACAGTACCGGGCCCATCCAGTGGTACTGCGCATCTAGAACGGAACGGGAACCCATCGACCGTCTCCGCCCACCCTTATCACCTCTCAACCTAGCAGTAGTGGCACCATCCTACCAAGTAATCCAGCCGTCTCCCGCCCATCAGAAGCGAGTGAGTAGAAAAGGATTCCCATGAACCTGAAACTAGTCCGTCCTAGGTTTGACCAAGCAGGCATCTTCACTTAGGGGATACTCTCCCCGTGCCATCACAGCACCTCCGTCCACGGGCTTCAAACCACCAAGGCTATCCTACCCGGAACCTCCTCAACAACTTTACCCGCCACAGGTATCTCGCTTGGGGATGCCCAGGTTGCACCCCCAGCACGACTTGCCCCATGGGCTTGTCTCACATCCCACTTGGTCGACATCAACCCTTACCACGCACCCAAGACGCACGCAGCACTCTCTCCCAGTGGTTATAATCAGATATACACCGTCCCAATTCCACCACAAAGCGTATAGCAAGTAGAAAGTAGTGGAAGAGTAATAGTAAATTAAGCAGCAGCTAACCTAGCAGCGGATAGCAGGGTAAAGTCTTTATCAAGGCAGGGAATTCAAATATACTACCATGCAACCAATCCATACATAATCATAAAGCAATAGCAACAATGTCATTTGCAATGCGTAAATAGGATCTAAGGATTTGGTGGGATGTGGCACCTTCGTAGTCGTCTCCTAGCTCCTGAAGGTACTCTTGGTCGTCTTCCTTAGTCAGATCCTCCTCCGACTCTGAAATCGAACACGAAATAGTCCCGTCAGCGACTCCTATAGAGTATTTCAGAAAAATCCAATAAAATAAAGACCCAAATGCACACAAACATAGTCTTAGATTGTAGTTCTCATTTTTCTGAGAATTTTGATATATTGTGCGCAATTTTTGGACATCGTATGAATAAGTTATGAATTTCTGAATATTATCCTATTTTCTGAAAATGGAAAAATAGCCGATTAATCAGGGGGTGACACGTGGCAGCTTCTGGTTGGTCGGATACTGTTCACATTGACCGAGTCAACGGCTTTGGCGGCAAGGGCTCTGCTGACGTCAGCATGACGTCATTGCTGACGTCAGCGTTGACCGGGTCAACGCTTCCTCTGACTAGTGGGGTCGGGTGACGTCATAGTGACGTCATCATGACGTCACTAGCATGACACGTGGCAGCGCCAGGGCTCGCCACGTGGTCGCGCTGGGACGCTTCGGTCCGGGTCTACGAGAGCCGGTGCACGGTGAACTCGGGCGTGTGGGGTCTTGGCTCCAGGGCTCAGTGCACGTGAACCGGGTTTATCCCGCCTTCCTCCTCTTCTTTCCCCCTTTCCCCTTTTGAACCCGACACGGCGGAGCTCTGCTTCGCCGGCGAGCTCGCACGGACTCGACGTGGTGGTGGTCCTCGAGCTTTCCCAGGGGAAAAAGGATCGGCAACCTTCGGCGGGTGAGCTGAACTCCGGCTAGGACTCCTCCTTCCGATGTAAGTGGTTCAGGCGAGTTGCCTCAGCTAATGCTCGGGCTCGGCGGCGGCGGTCATCGACAGGGCGGTTCCGGTCACGTCTCCGTGCAATTGAGGGCGGACTTCTTCGATTCGCATCATCGGGGAGGTCTACGGCTTTACGTCTTGGTTGAGGGTCACGGTGGTGCCCTCCTCGCGGAGAGGTCAATCGGCGGCGCTCCAGCAAGGCATGCGGCTCACGGTCAGTGCGCGTGCGGCGGCTTTGGCTCGCCCGCACCTTGTCTCCTGTTCGTGTGCCCGGGTAAGATCTAGTGGTAGCGCCCGCCGAGCTCCTTAGCCGTAGCCTATGGTCCCAACGGAGCTCGCGTCGCGGCGATGCCCGCGACGGAACTCCGGCGATCTCACGGTGAAGGTGCATCTCACTGAGTGTAGGTTCTCGGGCCTCCCTATGCCCTGATTCGGGTTCGCGGATTCACTGTGGAGCTCGATGGCCCACAGCTAGCGATCGATTTGGTTGCAGTCTCTCGAAACGGGTGCTCGCCATGGTGCAGAGTGTCCATGGCGAGTGCGCTCCCCGTGAACGCGTCTTGCTGCGTTCTGGGGTTGCAAGGGCTCGGCTTGCCGGTGGTTTGCTTGTTCGTGATGGCCGAGAGGGTAGCGGATAGCTCTACTAGGTTAGGTTCCCTCACCGCCCCATTCCAGATGGATGGAACGCGTCGCGGTGCTGTCGCGGGTGCTCCTATGGCGTGCCACGCGGTGATCCAGCCGCGCTGGTGAACTCTCGTCACCTGCGAATCCGTTGGGTCGAAAAGGCTAGTCATGTCCGTGCGTGCAAATGTGTTCCAGAGCCGGTGGTGGCTCGTGCCTGCGCGTCTCAGAGGTGAGACGCCATGGCGTGGCGCACGACGAGGTTGGAGAAGGGGCATGGGTGGCTCACCGTGGTGTCGTTGGAGCTAGGATGGCGATGCAGTGCCGATTCGGTGCCGTGCTGTGAGTTTGCAGTGCCGTGCCGAACCGCGACGGGGCTTCGGCTTCTCCTCCGTGTCCGGCTCGGCATGCTCCGCGGCGGCGGCGCTCCGGCAGCTCCTCCTCCTCTGCTCCGCCCTTCTCCCTTCTCCCTCTCCCTCTATTGTGCGGTGTGGTGTAGTGGTTGTGCCGAAGCGCGGCGGCGGCGAGTGGGACGAGGTTTAGGGCTTCAGGGCGACTCCTTTTATAGACGGCCAGGGCATGGCGCGGCGGCGGATGATGATTAGCGGCGAAGGGGGCACGTGGAGACCATCGGTGCTCCCGAGCTAGGGTTTGCCAGTGCGCGCGGGGTCCTTTGTCGTCTACGCGATGGGGAACACGCAGGGAACAGCCGAGGGGACAGGCAGGCCAGGGTCATGCGGTTTGCGTGACCCTGCCGGCCTCCGGTTTCGTGGGGAAGAAGAACAGTGGGGGGCGACAGCGGCTGACAGGTGGGGCCAGGCGGTCAGCGGCTGCGGGGGAGCGGGTGCGGGTGAAACGGTTGCGCGTGCGTGCGGTCGGCATCACGCGTGCGCGCGGTGTTGGGCCGGCCCAGTGCGGGGAGGCGGGGTGGAGCGCGCGCGCGGGTGAGGTGAGGAGAAGAAGGCCGGGCTGGTTTGGGCTGGCGTCGGGCCGATTTGGTGGGCTGGCTGTCCTCTCTTCCTCTCTTCTCTTTTCTTTTTCTTTTTCTATTTTCACCTAAGTGTATATATACATATATTGCCCATTTTAAATATTGAGTAAATACAAACATAAATTGCAATAAATCCCAAATGTGATGCATAAGTTATTATTCTATGTGAATGGAATTAAAATGCAAACTATACTCCTTTATTTACCAAATTCTTAATGAAACCTATATGCTTGCACAAAAAATGGGTTTTCATAATAAATAAAAATCCAACTATGATGTATGATCTATTACTTTATTTCAAAGGAATTAAAGTGCTAGCTATTTTTCCCATATCTAATATTTGCATAATTAAATCTACATGTGTGCACATGAAATGAACTTGGTGAAATAAAGTGAAAAATTTTTATTAGTTGGAATTTTTGGTGTTTGGATTTTAGGGTTGTTACAACAGTACCGGGCCCCTACAGTGTGCAGGGCACGCTCGCGCGCGTGCGCCGTGCCGCGCGTCGGCGTCATTTGGCCAGGGCAGTGCCTTGTCGCCGTCGAGCAGCGAGCGCTGGGGGCCCCGGGTGCTGCTCGCCCTTATCCCCTCCTCCCCGGCCGCTTAAAGGCAACGACATGCCCTCTCCTCTTCGTTCCCTCCCTTCTCGGCTCGCGGGCGAGGTTCTCGGTTCGAGATCAAATTCGCCGTCCACGTACCACCTCCACCCTCTCTGTCTCACAGCTAGCTAATTAGCTCCATTGCGCACCGCTTGCTCCCTGCTTCACTAGCTGTAGTGCCTTAGAAGTTCCTGTGCACGTGTCGTTGTCCTCGGGTTCTCGCCGGAGAGCCGCCGCTAGTGGTCGTGCCGTGCCTAGCTCGTTCGGGTGAGCTCTGAACCTTGGATCCACGCGTTTCAACTTCTCCATGTTCCCGGGTTGCTGATGCGCTCGGCGGTTTTCCTTTTGGTGCCCTAGGATCGACGGAACGGGAGTTCGTCGTCGAGGCCGAGCCGCCGCATCCACCAGTCGCCGTCACACTCGACTCTTCACGCCATTCCAGCCATGACCAACTACCGGTCTAGGACCGTGCTGAGCTCCTGGATCTCCCCTCATCGTTTTCTTAAATGCTACCGTGCTCTGGTGGTCGGAACAGAGCCACCGAGCCGCCGCGGCCGCCATGGGTGAGCTTGTGCTCGTTGGAGGCGCTTAGGGTTAGGGCTAGGTATGCTGGGGTGTCGCTAGGCTCTAGGATCCCTGTTGGCGTGCGTCGGTTTTGTTGCTGGGGTCACCGGCGGTGAGATCCACGGCGGGCCGCCGCGTGCGCGCGCGTGGGAGCTCGGTCGGAGGAGGAAGAGGGAGCTGACAGCGGGGTCCCGCTTGTCAGCGACCGTGTGAGAGAGTGAGAGAGTGCACTGCACGGTGCGCAGATCGTGCTAGGTCCGCCTGGCTTACTGGGCCGCCTCGGGCTGGTTGCCTTTTTCATTTTCCATGCGAATTGAATTAGCTTTTCTATTTTGAATTAAATGAATAGTGTGCTATTTTGTTATTTATGTATGAATATTTCTGTAGCTCCAACAATTATGAAAAAAAATTTGGATGCTCTATGTGATATGTAGTATTTGATAAAAATATTAAGTATATGCTTTGGACACTTTCTGTAAGAGCTAAAAATCTGTAGATTAATTGATAAATGTAAATTTGTGCAATTTTAATTAATTCTCTGTAACTCTAAAAATCATGAAATTTATTTTGGTACTGTTTAGGATCAAAATCTATCTGTTGGTAAAGTTTGGGTTCATTTGAAAGTAATCTCATTAGTGGTTAGTTAATATGAGGATAATAGGTTAATCAAAATGGTAGTTAAATGTTAATGACTTAGGGTTGTGTGATTTTATGATTGATTGTGGTTATAGGTCAAACACACCTATGACCTAGGGCTAGCTTAGGCTATACTTATTATGGCTTGCATATGAATAAAGGTTGTGCTCTAGTTTATGTATTATTAATTTTGATTCTTGTATTCCGTATTTTTGCATGACATTTCATGATTGCATCATATTAAGCATAAATCATTGCAAACGTGTAGTGCCCATGAACGAAGTGGTGAAGACTGAGGTGACTGCTGAGGAACCTACTCCGGAGTTGGTGCAGGGATTTGACATTTGTGGCACCGACCCCGACCCCACTATTTTTGCAATCCAAGGCAAGCCCCGGTGCATTAGCCCCTCCATGTTATTTATAAATGTTTATCACTTGAGTTAATCTATTGCATTAGGTTAATAGGAATTGAGTGATAACCTATTGATGCATTACCTTTCCTTGACCACTTACCAAAACCTGAGAACCTGATTTGTTTAAAAGTATTGAGAAATGCTTAGTCACGCTTAATTATTACATTTGCAAAAATGCTAATTTAAACTATGATGATATGCAAAGAATAAATCATTAAAGGGAATGGTATTGTCCTCGTCATTGGCAGTGTACTTGGCCAGTCCATTGTCGTCAACTGGGGACGGGTTTTCTGTTTGGTGGTCGTATGTTTGGGTTAGAGTCCCAACTTATAGTCGCCAGCGGAAAAGGGATGTGAAAACCGGTTGGTCACCAGTGTACTTGGGTTAGAGTCCCAATGCATGGTTTCCAACGGAAAAGAATTAGGGACCGTTCGTTGTCGGCCTGCTGTAATCGAGACTTTGCAACTAGCCACATACTCCGGGAAGCCCTATCTCCGGTGGCTTTATTGCTTGAACCAACAACCACGCACTGAGAATGGAGAGATGGCGAGAGTAGCGTGTACCCTCGTGGCCGGCGTGCCTGGAGACGAGAGGCGTATTATGCTCTCGGGTGGCGCAGGACCAGTTCAGGGATAGAAAAGCCGTGATAGAGGGGGTTGGTATATGCAAGCTTAGGTGCTACATATGCAGTATGGTTAGGGATCCCCAGCTGGGTACTTAATCGATTCGAATCGTCGTTACTCCTCGGTTATGGAGACTTGATCCACTGACTTACATCGAATAGTGGTTTGGAAGTAGGACGTTTTTGAGAATGAATAAGTAATTGGAATTGAAGGATATATGTGAAAGAACTGAGAACTATTGATATTGATGATATTAATATTGAGTAAAATACTGAAAGTAGGATTAGTAATGTTTTTTCTGCAAAATACTTTGACTCTTACTAAAGCCTTACATTGACTCCCCTCAGCCTGCATTCATGAGTCTCATTCCTTTTTCTTTAGTCGGGTAAGTCTTGCGGAGTACCCCAGTACTCAGGGTTTGTTAACCCCTGTTGCAGGAAGCCTAGCAGTCGGAGGTTTGTCTTGCCCCCTGCTGTGTACCAATCGTGCAGGAAGGAAGTGAGGAAGAGTAAAGTTGAACGCCTGGGCAGGGTTCGTGTTATCAACTATCTAAGTATGTTGTATTGTTGTCCCACTACTACCAACTTTTAATTATGGTTTGTAATAACTGCACTTAAATTCTATTTGGACAACTGGTTTGTAATCTAAGTACTTTATAATATTTCCACGCTTCTACTCTGATGTATTTTATTATGAAATGTTGTAATCCTATGATGGCTTCGCAATGGGATCCTGTCGGAGAATACGGGTGCATATGTAGCCCAACAGAGCCTTCTCGATCACCTGGGACACGGGCCCGGCTGTCAGAGGTCGTTAGTGACAATGATAGGTGCCTGTGGGCTTTGTGATTTAGGTGGTTCTGTTACAGCTGGTATCAGAGCGTTCCATTGCCAAATCATTGCAGTTTTACTTTTCAAAATTTCAAAATGTTTTGGATCATAAAAATCTAAATTGGTATTTTGGTCCAAATTACTTGATCTTATCTTATTCCTTATTATATCTATGGTAGCAAGTGGAATAACATGTTTACTAGCCCTATGTTAAAAAAATTGTTATGCATTTATTTATATTGCATTGATTTAAAATTCATAAGTATGATTCATGCATCATGATTAATTCACATGTTAATTAACTTATCCTTAAAAGTGGTTTATGGGTTAGGATCTATCAAACCTATTCTTGCTAGCCTGTAATATCTTTGCTAATCCAAACTCACATTCTCCAGCTGGCACGCACCAAGCTCACCACTCGCAAGATGACTGGTCCCAAGGGAGTTCCGCGCCACCAGCTGGCGCCACGTGACGGGGAGGCCTCTGGAAGCAGCCACCCCCGCCGCAGCCACAAGGAGTTCAAGGAGGAGATTAAGCTGCTCACTGAGGACTTCAAGGTGGCCCGTCAGTGACCACAACAGGGACGTGAAAATGGTCGTCGAGCTACAGCGTGAGGTGGATCGCTTGACTCATGAGAAGGAGGAGGCTTGGGCCTGTGAGGACGTGGCTCAGGCAAGGGTCCACGAGTTGGAGTTCTACGTCGAGCACATTGAGCACTACAATGATGCCCTGCATGAGGAGATCCACAGGCTCAATGACCAGCTCAACCCCATTCTTGCTCCTCGTGAGGAAGAGCCTGAGTTGGGCGTGGTCGAGGGGCTTGGGGAAGAGGTTGAGGAGGACGATGTTATGGAGGCAGTTGATCCCATGGAGGATGTGATCGTGGAGGATGACAATGAGGAGGACGTGATCGTCATCGACGATGACTAGACTAGTCATAGGACTAGGAATGTTGACCTATCGTTATCATTTGTGTTGTAATGTTGGTGCTTGCCGAGAACCTTAGCTGTGGGATGGGAACTTTGTTTAAGTCCTAGTCGTGTATTTTAAGTATCGTTTAAGTGTTGTAATGTTTAAGTGTATACTGCTACTACGTTTGTTTAAGTAATGCTAGTCCTAAGTTTGGTTTGTAATTAAACAGATGCCTGTCAATACCCGTGCGTCCGGTGCTGGAACCTCTGAGGATGGAGCTGCTCCCAACCTACCGCCTATTCCACCAACCTTGGCCGATGCCATTGCGGCCTTGGCCAATGCCGCCACAGCGATGGCGCAGAATCAAGGCAACCGTGGTGGGCGTCGTGGCCACCGCGATGAAGATGAGACTACATACGTGGACTTCACGGATGCCCGTCCACCTATGTTCACCAAGGCTGATGAGCCCCTAGAGGCTGATGACTGGCTCCGTACCATGGAGCAGAAGTTTAGATTGATTCACTGCACTGAGATTCAGAAGCCACTATTTGCAGCGCAGCAACTGCGAGGTCCTGCGAGTGCTTGGTATGCAAACCTTCTGTCTGCACAGCCTGATGGTCATCAACTCACCTGGGCAGAATTCCGTGAGGCTTTCCATGCTCATTACATCCCTGCGGGTGTTGTGAAGATGAAGCTGGACCAATTCTTGGCTCTGCAGCAAAAGGAGTCCACTGTGATGCAGTACGTTGGGCAGTTCAATCACCTATCACAGTATGCTCCTAAGCACACCAACACTGACTAGAAAAAGAAGGACTGCTTTATCAGGGGTCTAAACTACAAGATTCAGAGAAGTCTACCCAACAACCTCCTCTGCACCTATCACGAGGCCGTCAACATTGCCACTGCCATTGAAGAGAGCGACCGTAAGCATCAAGAGGAAAAGAAGAAGAAGAAGTCTAGGTTTTCTGGTAGTTAGAAGTGCCAGAAAATCATTTATCATCCCACTCACCACTCTCGTCCACCATACCCTCAGCTGCAGGTCGTTGTTCGCACTGCTGCTACCCCCCACACCTCCAACCAACAAAACACCACTCAGCCGAATGCCCCGAGCGTTCGTGTCACCACCCCACAGGTCAACTACAACGATCCTTGCTACAACTGTGGCAAGATGGGGCACTGGGCTCGCAACTGTTCATTCCTGAAGCAGCACAACCAGAATGCCTAGAAGGGTCCTGGTGGTCAGCAGCAGCAGGCTCAGCATCGTGGTCATCAGCAGCATGCCCAAAAGGGAAAAGTGGTCAAGAAGGCAGGTCAAGTCTACTACACTCAAGTTGGTGAGATTCTCGAGGGTCAACCCATCATGATGGGTAGGTTCCCTGTCGCAAGTCATCTTGTAATTATGCTTTTTGATTCTGGTGCATCTCATTCATTCATCAATCGCACATTTGTCTTCAAGTATGAGATACCAATTGGGGAAATAAAGGAAAATTTCCTTATACATTCGCCCGGGGGTGTATAAGTACTAAGGAGGTAGGGCGGGCATATATTCCCTACCACCATGATAGTACTCAAAGATCAGGACATAGATGTGATATTAGGCATGAATTGGATGTATCAGCACAAGGCTCTCATTGACGTGCTGAATAGAACCATCAGGGTAAACTTGCCTAATAGTCAAACCCAACTCCTCATCCAACTTCCAATACCTCAAAGAGCAGTTGGTAGGATATGTGCAACCACAGTCAAAGAAGTGCAGGATATCCCGGTAGTTTGTGAATTTCTGAACGTGTTTCCCATTGATTTGCCTGGTTTGCCACCTGATCGTGATGTGGAGTTTGCTATTGAGTTGAAGCCTAGAACAACACCTATATCTCGTAGAGCCTATAGGATGCCTCCCAAAGAACTGGCAGAGCTTAGGGTTCAATTGCAAGATTTGCTGGATAAGGGTTTCATTAGACCTAGCTCATCTCCTTAGGGTTGTCCTGCTATCTTTGTGAAGAAGAAAGATAAATCCCTCTAACTCTGTGTTGATTACCGCCTACTCAACGAGGTCACCGTCAAAAACTAAATACCCTTTGCCTCGTATTGACCTACTCTTTGACCAATTAACTGGAGCCAAAGTGTTTTCTAAAATTGACCTTAGGTCTGGCTACCACCAAATAAAAATCAGTCCCGAAGACATTCCAAAAATAGCCTTCACCACCAGATATGGCCTATATGAATACCTAGTTATGTCCTTCGGCCTAACCAATGCCCCTGCCTATTTCATGTACCTAATGAACTCCGTCTTCATGCCAAAGCTCGATAAATTCGTGGTTGTGTTCATTGATGACATCCTTGTCTACTCCAAAACCCCTGAAGAACATGCCAACCACCTCCGTGTTGTCCTGACTCGCTTGAGAGAACATCAACTTTATGCCAAGTTTAGCAAGTGTGAGTTTTGGTTGGATAGAGTCCCATTCCTCGGACATATTTTGTCGGCTGAAGGCGTATCAGTTGATCCGAGCAAGGTGGAAGAAATCTTGAATTGGAAGCCACCAACCATGGTACATCAAGTCCGCAGTTTCATGGGAATGGCAGGATACTACCGTCGATTTATTCCAGGATTTTTCAAGAATATCCAAGCCCATCACCAGCTTGTTGAAGAATCAGGTCAAGTTTGTCTGGTCACTGGAGTGTGAGATAGCATTTGAGACTTTGAAGAAGTTGCTGACCAAAGCACCAGTCTTAGCTCAGCCCGATATTGAAAAGCCATTTGATGTGTACTGCAATGCTTCGGGCACCGGTCTTGGTTGTGTCCTGACGCAAGAGGGTCGAGTTATTGCTTATGCTTCGCGATAGCTCAAGTGTCATGAAGAGAATTATCCCACCCATGACTTGCAGTTGGCAGCTGTGGTACATGCCTTGAAGATCTGGCGTCATTATCTGCTAGATAGTACGTGTAATATCTATACAGATCACATGAGCCTAAAGTACATTTTTACTCAAGAAGAGTTGAACATGAGACAAAGAAGATGGCTTGAGTTGATAAAGGATTATGATATTGAGGTGCACTACCATCCTGGTAAAGCTAATGTGGTTGCTGATGCACTCAGTTGAAAAGTTCACTGCAACTGTTTGACCATAAGGCCGTATGACCTATCTTTATGTTATGAGTTGGAAAAGTTAGAGATAGAGATAGTTCCATAGGGCAGCCTGGCCAACATCAGCATTGAAACACCTATCCGTGAGCAAATCATTGCTGCTCAAAAGGGAAACAAAGGAATCAAACACATCAAGGAAAAAGTCCAAGCTAGAAAGGCGGATTGTTTCAGAATTGATGATGAAGGTGTGGTATGGTTCAAGAATCGGCTGGTAGTCCCAAAAGTTCCTGAGTTACGTCGCATGATCCCCGACGAAACACATTGGACAAGATTCTCCATTCATCCAGGAAGCAACAAGATGTATCAGGACTTGAAACAGAAATTCTAGTGGACTATGATGAAGATAGAAATTGCTCGGTATGTTGCCAGGTGCGATACATGTCAAAAGGTGAAAGCTGTGCATATGAAGCCTGGGGGAGAACTGCAACCATTGCCTATTCCTGCATGGAAATGGGAAGACATTAGTATAGATTTTATTATAGGTTTGCCCAGGACACCCCGAGGTTTTGATTCAATCTGGGTAGTTGTGGACCGTCTCACCAAGCAAGCTCACTTCATGCCAGTGAAGACTGCATATACTGCCGTGAAGATATATATAGAAAATCTGTTGAAGCTACATGGAGTGCCAAAGACCATTGTCTCTGATCGATGTACCTAGTTTGTCTCCAATTTTTGGAAGGCTTTTCACAAGTCATTAGGGACAAAACTTCTCCATAGCACAACATACCATCCGCAGACTGATGGACAGACCGAAAGGGTCAATCAAGTTCTGGAAGATATGTTAAGGGCTTGTACACTCAATTACACCAACACATGGGACGAGTGTTTAGCATTGGCAGAGTTCTCGTATAACAACAGCTATCAAGAAAGCAACAACATGGCTCTGTTTGAAGCAGTGTACGGTCATAGGTGTCGTACTCCGTTGAATTGGTCTGAGCCTGGAGACAGATGGTTTTATGGAGTGGACTTGGTCAATGAAGCTGAAGAAAAGGTTCAACTAATACAAGAGAATTTGAAGGTGGCACAGTCACGCCAGAAAAGTTATGCTGATGTTGACACCAGGGGTGGCCCACGAAAATGACCGCAAGCGCACGGCTGTCAAATGTAGCTTTTCCCTAGGAGTAGTCCCAGGTTATATCGAATCCACAGGGAACGTGTGTGAAGGGAGACAAGATCTAAGGTTTGGGTAGAAAGAGAAGGTCTGAATGGTAGCGCCAAATAATTATGTGATATACCAAGACTTGTCTACTGTGAGCATGCAAAGTCCTAAATTCGCCCAGGGTAGGACTGATTAGGCACCGTACATCCCGAAGCTCTATGATACTAAAACTAGGCCGAACGTGGTGGAATCCAGAGGATCCTAGGGTTGTCAACCACCTAAAACCTACCACTACTATCCGTGGGCCTAGCCGCACTCACGGGTAAGATATAGCCTAAGCACCGCGCTTAATGTATAAACTTACTACTCTAACTCGGATCCAAGAACTAAAGCACTCTAACTAAGCAGTGAGACAAGCAAACAAATACTTAAAGTATAACAATAATTAAATAAGGAAGTGGGACTTTGTTACCATAAAGAAGCGTAGAGGTGCACCATAGAAGAAGTTGCCGACAAGCCCGGCTCCTCCTCCGACTCCTCTTCTTCTCTTCAGAGACGATACTCTCTCACTCTCTAATGTGTAGGAGTACTACACATTCTACTTGAGACTATCTTTTTTATCTAAGTATCTATCTCACTTAAGCTTCATAGTCTGCTTACAAATGAACCTTTAACACCTATTTATAGTGTTTAGGGACCCCTGGGGTACTTGTAGGAGAAGTTGGAGTCGGTTTAGAGCAGGTGAGGCGGCGGGCGCCCTGGTGGGTTGGGCGGTCCGCCCTATGATCCACCGCCTCTTGCATCCAATGGCCTTCCATCACTCTCCCATGTCGGTTGGCACATCGGTTCTTGCTTGGAAAGGCTGTTTGTGACCCGTAGGGGATGACATGTGGGCCCATGAATCCTTGGCTCATCACATGATCTCCCTTGGATGAAAATCCGACTTCAAATGGAAGGTTGCAAGAGCTTGGGAGCCTTTCCCTCGGATTGTGGTCATGGCAGGCCATCCTAATAGGGCGGGCGCCCTGCTCCAGAGGGCTACCGGATCCGAGTGCAACGTTTCTCAGCCCTTGATAGTAAATCAACATGCCATAGCTTGTTTGGAGAGGTAAACCACGGATCCATGACGTGGCAGGGTGCAAATGGCTGCCAGGAGGGGGCGGGCGCCCTAGGACTTGGCTCCTACCTGTCTCCCATCACTTGCATTGCTCATATGTGCCTCGGTTTGCTTTATTTTCACCAGTTTTGTACCAGCACTCACAATTCTCCAAGTACAAGTGGAACCGAGTAAAATTCAAACATAATATGCATCTTTTCCATGGATTTTGTCACTTTTATCTTGTTATGTTGACGGTATTTTGAGGTGTTAGTAGCCGTCAACAAACTCCTCCACACTTAACTCTTGCTCGTCCTGAGCAATTTACTTAGTGCAAACTCATGCTTTTCTTTTAAACTTGATCAAGTATAAGCATTGTTCTTTGATCTCATACCTAGACCTATGATCTTTCCGGTGGCTAGATCATACCTTCGGTTGTTGAGAAGTGGAATGGCTATGAACTAGTTAGTCCTATCTTACCTTGAAGCTTTTTAATTTTTCAAAGAAAATATGATTCATTATCTCCTCATATGAGAATCTCAATCACTCATAGTATATGTTTCTTTCTAGTTTTCATGAGAGTACTCACATCTATCTTAAGGCTTTTTGTGGAGCTCAAGGTATGTGGAATAAAATGAGCATCTTTGATTTACTTATTTTGCTAAGCCAAACAAAAGATCCTAGGAGGGTTAAGTCATGCTCTCTAACCAAGATATATGGTGGTAACTGGGATACGCTTTCACTCTTTGATACATTCCTCTTTCAAGTCTCAAGGGATCATGGCTTACTTCTTCTCTCTTTTCTTCTCTTTTTTTATTCCAGAGCACTTGCTCTCTCTTCTTTTTTTTTTCATCAGAGCGCTTGCTCTCTTTTTTTTAGCCATGTCCCTGAGATTGAAGTTTCATGGGATCTTTTCAAATTGAGCATAAGGGAATGATGGAATTATGAAGTGGAAGAATACTTCTTATGTGGAAGTTCTCTCAAGGGTGCATGGAATCTTGGTTTTTGAGGCATGACAAAACTCTCTACTTAGATCATTAGGCTTGGCAAAACTCAAAGTATAATCAAAAGAGCTATATGGTTGTTTTCCTATGCTACTCTTTTTGGCCTTGGTAGGTATTTCATCACATATGAGGAGCATTCATCATTTTTTTCAATAAATATTCTCCATGGTAAGAATGGACAACACTAGACATTACTATATCACACTAATCAACAACTTAGGAGGACCATGCTAAAATGAGTAGATCACAAGTTTTAGGCATTTGACAAGAACAAAGCTTATACAAGTCATGTCTTGAAGTATGGCATGGTTCTCAGGATAACTTTTTGATCATGGGTGTGACAAGTTTGTTTTTAATAATAATTCAGGAGCATTTATGTATTAAATAACATGAAATAAACTGACAAAATCAATTGTGAAGGAGTCATACCTGCGCTGTGTGCGAAGTTGGTCGTGCTGGGCATCAGAGGCTGGGCGGCCGCCCTGCTAAGGGGGGCGCCCGCCCTACAACTCGGGCCAAAAGACCTCGGGTGGCGTCCTTTAGTCACGTTCCATCTTTTTCAGGCTGTTTAGGTACTTGTCTCGGCAGTTTGGTATGGTGTTGGTGTTTTCCCCCACACTTTCTCTTTTGGTATTTCTAATCTTTATTCAAGAAAGGGAAATGTAAAGTGACAAAGGCCCAACTGGTGGGAAAGCACCAGTGGACCGACAAACAAGTGGATTGAAACAATCATAGGTGCTTTTTATTTATCTCAAACTAATACAAGAGCTAGCTGAATTTGAATAAAATCGAACTAACCAAACGAATTAAGAATAATTAAACTAATCAAAGCAAAAGCAAACACCTATGATATTCTAATCTAGTCCTATGGGGCTTCATAAAGGTCCTTATGCCCCGTTTCCTTGTAGAGGCGCTTGATTTTGGAAGTACATGCCTTGCAAAGCATGGTGAACCTATCCTCCACATCCAAGCGCCACATCTCGTGCTCAGCCAGCTTATCTTCTAAGGCCTTGTTTTCAGCCTTCACCTTCTTCACTTGGGCCAAAAGGCTCTCCATGGTGGCGTCATTCCCACCACTATGCTCCATTTCTCCCGGCACACCAATCAGTGGTGGCGTGCGATGGCGACGAACTGAAGGAGCGGACAGCGACCCCTCCTGTGTCTTGGAGTCGCTGGATTCAGGAAGGCGATGCAACACCTTCTCATAATGGCCATCCGGCAAGCGATGACCCGAGACAGCGTACTTCTGTCGTTTCGGATTGGGAGTTGTGCTGTGGGTTGTGCTGTCTACCAGGGAGTCAGAGTTGGAGATGAACACCATTGCCTTCTCTGGAGGAGTTGGCGAAGGGAGGTCCTTCTCTGAGGGATATGTCAGCGCCTTCTTCGGGGTGATCTCTCCAGGTGGTAGGACGAGCGTGCAGATCACCACAGGGCCTCTTCCTGACCATTCCTGACATAGGGGAACAGTGCTGGGATCGCGGGGAATTGTGGCCAACGAAAAGAAGGGGGCGCTCGCCGCCCCCTGGCTAGCCTTCGGGCTCTGCTGCGCTGGGGATGCGATCGGGACAGAAGGAGGAGGTGCTATGGCGAGTGGAACGGCATCAACGATGTCGGTGGGAGCATCGTCGTCGACTAGGAAGCGGAGCAGTGGTGGGCGACATGCCCTTGCGCTTGAAGGAGGCCATGGTTAGGGTTCTAGATGTGTTTTGGATGCTGGAAGGTCATGGAGTAAAGAGGGAGATGGAGTTGGCTATTTGAAGATGGTCATGGTGGAAGGATAGGCTTCTTTTGCAATATTCCCGGCGAATCTCTTCGAAATTCACGTGAAGGAATGTTGCAACAACCATGGATCATCGAGCACATGCCAAAGGGTCACGTATCCACTGAATAGGGGGGTGAGCGCCGCCATAGAGGGGGCAGGCGCCGCCCTGGTGGTGGCGGGCGCCTGCCTCTGGTGGGGCTTGCCCATCCACATCCCTCCAGGTGCTCTTTAGGGCCTTTGAAAGGCTTTCTACTCGGTTTTCAATGGGCCTTGAAACGATTACGGCCGAATATGGTGCCTCTAATTAAAGGAGGTAGTGTTCAGGATTTATGAACTCTACTACATCTATTTCTCCTTCCTCTTCCATCTCGTGATAAACTTCAAGACGTTGACCATTCACCTTAAAAAGTCGGCCATCATCACTCTCTAGTGTGACTAGCACCATGAGGTGATACTGCAACCACCTTAAATGGTCCTTCCCATTTACTCCGCAACTTCCCATGACCAAAAAGGCGGACTCGGGAGTTAAAGAGTAAAACCTTATCTCCTGGGTGAAACTCCTTCTTTTTGATCTTATCGTGCCATCTTTTAGTCCTTTCTTTATATATTTTAGCACTATGGTAAGCTTTCTCTCTCCATTCTTCTAATTCAGAGATTTGCATCTTCCTATGTCGTCCAGCCATCTCAAAATCCATGTTCTATTTCTTGATGGCCCAATGCGCCTTGAACTCAAGTTCTACGGGAAGGTGGCAAGTCTTGTCGTAGACTAATTGATCAGGAGACATGCCTATAGGGGTTTTGTATGCGGTTCGGTACTCCCAAAGGGCACCATGCAACTTATGAGGCCAACCCCTTCCCATTTCTTCCACCGTCTTTTGTAGAATGTTCTTTATTTGCTTATTAGAGGTTTCAGCTTAGCCACTGGTTTGAGGATGATATGGTGTGGCTACATGGTGTTAGATTCCTTGATTAGTCAGATATTCCCTGAAGCCTCTATCTATGAAGTGGGATCCTCCATCGCTAATGACTAATCTAGGAACTCCAAACCTGGGGAAGATGGTCTCTTCAAACATTCTTTTGGCATTTTTGGCATCTGCTAAGGGGCAAGGCATGGCTTCTACCCATTTGGACACATAGTCCACTGCCACTAAGATGTATTCAAAACGACCAAATTTAGGGAATGGTCCCATGTAATCTATTCCCCAAACATCAAATAGCTCTACTTGCAGATTGTTTGTAAGTGGCATGGCATCTCGGGTACTGATGTTGCCATGTTTCTGGCATCGGGCACATCGTCGGATAAAGTCCTTTGTATCTTCATACATAGATGGCCAGAAAAATCCACTCTGCCAAATTTTAGCATGTGTTCGGAAGGCTCCGTAATGTCCTCCGTATTCAGCGGAGTGACACCTTTCTATTATTTTAGTTGCTTCTTCCAGAGGGATACATTTTCTAAGAAATCCATCAGCACAGACTTGATAGAGATAGGGGTTATCCCATAAATGAGTCCGGCTTTGGTAAAGCAACTTCTTCCTATTTTCTCCTGGTGGAACATAGCCAGTGACTATAAAGTTCATGATGTTGGCATACCATGGATTGGTGTTAGTCACCCTTAAAAGAGTGTCATCGCGAAGGAAGTCATTTATAGGAAGGTTGTCTTAGTCTTGGCCTTGCAAACGAGACAAGTGGTCTGCTACTGAGTTTTCCACTCCCTTCTTGTCCCTAATTTCTAGATCAAACTCTTGAAGGAGTAAGATCCAGTGGATCAAGCGGGGTTTAGCATCTTTCTTGGTGAGTAGATATTTCAAGGCGGAATGATCGGTGTAGACAATCACCTTGGCTCCTACCAAGTAAGATCTAAACTTGTCTATTACAAAGACAACAGCTAAAAGCTCTTTTTCTGTGGTTGCATAGTTAAGCTGGGGTCCTGTCAAGGTCTTACTAGCATAGGAGATAGCATAATGCTTTTTCTCCTTAATTTGACCATGGACGGCTCCCACAGCAAAATCACTAGCATCACACATGATTTCAGGGGGTTGTATGATTGGGGCCGAAACTAGAGCTTTCTTTAAAACGTGAAAGGATTGAAGACATTTATCATCAAAATTGAAAGGGATGTCTTTAGCTAGAAGGCTAGTCAAAGGTCTAGCAATCTGCGAAAAATCCTTGATAAACCTCCTATAAAAGCCTGCATGGCCTAGGAAGCTTCTTACTCCTTTAACATTTGTGGGTGGTGGAAGTTGCTCTATTACACTGATCTTAGCTTTGTCCACTTCTATCCCACGCTCCGATATTCAATGGCCCAAGACAATTCCTTCTCGTACCATGAAGTGACACTTTCCCAATTGAGTACTAAGTGTTTTTCTTCACAGCATTGTAGGACCTTGTCTAGATTTTCTAGGCAGTCATCGAATGATTTTCCATAGACGGAGAAATCATCTATGAAAATTTCCATGATTTGTTCGATCATGTCGGAGAATATGGACATCATGCAACGTTGGAATGATGCAGGTGCATTGCAAAGTCCAAAGGACATGCGCCTATAAGCATATGTTCCATACGGGCATGTAAAGGTTGTTTTGCTTTGATCATCAGGATGGATTGGGATTTGATGGTATCCCGAATATCCATCTAGAAAGCAAAAGAATGAGTGTTTGGCCAATCTCTCTAACATCTCAGTCGATGAATGGTAGTGGAAAGTGATCTTTCTTAGTGGCCTTGTTGAGTTTCCTATAGTCTATGCACATTCTCCATCCCGTAATAGTGCGTTGTGGTATGAGTTCATTCTTATAATTTTTTATGACGGTCATGCCACCCTTCTTAGGAACTACTTGCATAGGGCTTACCCACTCACTATAGGGGACTGGATAAATAATGCCTGCATGCAGAAGTTTCAAAACTTCCTTCTTGACAACCTCATGCATGGCATTATTGAGTCTTCTTTGGGGGCTCACAAGATGGAATTGCATCAGATTCTATTGGGATTCGATGAGTACAGAGAGTTGGACTGATGCCTTTTAGATCTTGTAGTGAATAGCCAAAGACTGAGTGATGTTTTTCTAAAACAATGGTAATCCTCTCAACTTCCTCTGTGCATAATTTATCACTAATTATGACAGGGGTCTCAGGGTTATTGTGAAGAAAAACATACTTAAGCCCGTCTGGTAGAGGTTTAAGCTCAATAGGTGTCCTAGTTGGCTCTTTAAATTTGTCTAGGTGATAGGTATTATTGTCTAGAGCTTCTTCCTCTATAAATGACTCAGATTCTTCATTATCTGGTTGGGCTAGCTTTTCATGATTAGCTATTACTACTTGTTCCAAAGGATCTGGATCAGGAGGATGCTCAGCAATAGAATTTATTGCACGAGTTATAGGCAAAGCATACCTTTCCCTCCCTAATTCGACATCAACCTTCCCTTGGTTGTCCCTTCATAGGCTAGGTTGGACCAAGGTTGTCCTATAAAGACTTTGAATCTGGTGATGTCAAAGATATAGAAGTCCAAGAGTAGGTCCGTATTATTCATGTGGCAAGGGATAATCTTAGCAATACCTTGGCTCTATATAATGCCACCATCGGGGTCTTTAAGGCATTGAGATGTAGGTTGAAGGATAATGTTTGAGAATTTCTTGGATAGAAAGGTGCTGGATATCATGTTTATTCCAAGAATGGGATCAAAAAGGGCTGAAATATGATCTCCATTAAATCTACATTCTATCCTATTGGTCATATTGTTTATGCGAGGAACCTTTCTTGATACTTTAGCTTCAGTAGTCCACTCCTGGCTCATGATAGTAGAAAGATGTTCCATATCTTCCTGATCAAGAACTTCGTCAGGAGATTCAAAAGATGATTTTGAAGGTGGTTTTAGCTGGGTCAAGTAATTTGAGGCTTTCCCAAAGTCTTCGAATATATCAGTTTTGATTTCAGATAAGAATTATAAGGGTACTTCTTCTTTCTCCTCTAGAGTTTTAGATTTGTTTTTGGGGGGTTCGATTAAAGGTTCAGTTTCTTTGGGAATTGAAGTCTTAGCTTCTTCTTCTCTAGAAAACTCATCGTGCATTTCGGTATTCTATAGGATTTTCTTAAGAATATCTCTACCACCAGATGCAGAAAGATGAAGGAATGAACCCCCAGATGCTAAATCAAGATGATGAGCATCATGTTTTCCTAATTCAACATACAGGTGCTAAACAGTACCTGGTCTGGAATGGCTAGGTCAGGTCCAGAATTGATTAAATCAACTAATCAAGCCTAGGCAGCACCTAAGGTTTCCCCTTCCTGTTGACGGAAAGCGAGCACCTCGAGTCAGAGTTGCGTTACTCAGGTTACTAGGAAGAAGGCTAAGGTAAACTGAGTGCGCAATTCTTCTCATTGTCCATTTACACCACCTACGGTCCGAGCATACCACAGTTTGGCTATTCCCGTCAAAGTGAACGGAAATAACTTCCACTTAAGGGTCTCATGTGACATGCCTGGAATATTCAGACATGCACACAATTGCTTGAATTCTCGCAAATGAGTATATGGGTTTTCCTTCTCATTTCCTGAGAAAGTATTTTCTCGTACCATAGTTATGAAACTAGGCCGCAATTCATACCCATCGGTAAGAATAGGTTGAGATGATGAAGGTGGTTCCAATCGCGTACTCTTGGGAGCAGCGAATTGAAAGATAGATAATTCATCCATAAAGGATAGATAGGGGTAAATATAGATCTTAGTCTCACTAAATCAGCTACCGTTCCCCGGCAACGGCGCCAGAAAAGCTTGTTGAAACCAGGGGTGGCACATGAAAAATGACCGCAAGCGCACGACTGTCAAATGTAGCTTTCCCTAGGAGTAGTCCCAGGTTATATCGAAACCACAGGGAACGTGTGTGAAGGGAGACAAGATCTAAGGTTTGGGTAGAAAGAGAAGGTCTGAATGGTAGCCCCAAATAATTATGTGATATACCAAGACTTGTCTACTGTGAGCATGCAAAGTCATAAACTCGCCAGGGTAGGACTGATTAGTCACCGTACATCCCGAAGCTCTACGATACTAAAACTAGGCCGAACGTGGTGGAATCCAGAGGATCCTAGGGCTATCACCACCTAGAACCTACCACTACTATCCGTGGGCCTAGCCGCACTCACGGGTAAGATATAACCTAAGCACCGCGCTTAATGTATAAACTTACTACTCTAACTCGGATCCAAAAACTAGAGCACTCTAACCAAGCAGTGAGACAAGTAAACAAATACTTAAAGTATAACAATAATTAAATAAGGAAGTGGGACATTGTTACCATAAAGAAGCGCAGAGGTGCACCATAGACGAAGTTGCCGACAAGTCCGGCTCCTCCTCGGACTCCTCTTCTTCTCTTAAGAGATGAGACCCTCTCACTCTCTAATGTGTAGGAGTCCTACACATTCTACTTGAGACTATCATTTGTATCTAAGTATCGATCTCACTTAAGCTTCATAGTCTGCTTACAAATGAACCTTTAACACCCAGTGTTTAGGGACCCCTGGGGTACTTGTAGGAGAAGTTGGAGTCGGTTTAGAGCAGGTAAGGTGGCAGGCGCCCTGGTGGGTAGGGCGGCCGCCCTATGATCCACCGCCTCTTGCATCCAACAGACTTCCATCACTCTCCCAAGTCGGTTGGCACATCGGTTCTTGCTTGGAAAGGCGGTTTGTGACCCGTAGGGGATGACATGTGGGCCCATGAATCCTTGGCTCATCACATGATCTCGCTTGGATGAAAACCGACTTCAAATGGATGGTTGCAAGAGCTTGGGAGCCTTTCCCTTGGATTGTGGTCGTGGCAGGCCATCCTGACAGGGCGGGCGCCCTGCTCCAGAGGGCTACCGGATCCGAGAGCAACGTTTCTCAGCCCTTGATAGTAAATCAACATGCCATACCTTGTTTGGAGAGGTAAACCACAGATCCATGACGTGGCAGGGTGCAAATGGCACCAGGAGGAGGGCGGGCGCCCTGTCCAATAGGGCGGGTGCCCTGGGACTTGGCTCCTGCCTGTCTCCCATCACTTGCATTGCTCATATGTGCCTTGGTTTGCTTTATTTTCACCAATTTTGTACCTGCACTCACAATTCTCCAAGTACAAGTGGAACCGAGTAAATTTTAAACATAATATGCATCTTTTACATGGATTTTTTCACCTTTATCTTGTTATGTTGACTAGTATTTTGAGGTGTTAGTAGCCGTCAACAGCCGATCAAAGGCGCCGACCTTTAGCGTTCAAGATTGGAGACTATGTCTACCTGAAGGTGTCACCAATGAAAGGGGTCAACCGTTTCGGAGTTAAAGGCAAATTAGCCCCACGTTACATTGGACCATTTCAGATTATGGAACGTGTGGGAAAGGTGGTGTATAGACTGCAATTGCCAGAGCACCTCTCTAATGTGCACAATGTGTTCCACGTGTCGCAATTGAAGAAGTGTCTTCGAGTGCCTGATCAAGTTATTGACGTTGAAGGAGTGGAACTCGAACCGGATCTGACATGCTCCGAGTATCTGATTTGAGTCTTGGATCAAAAGGATCGTGTTACCCGAAGAACTACAACCAGGTGGTACAAAATCCAATGGAGTCAGCATTCCGAAGATGAAGCTACCTGGGAATCGAAGGACTATCTTTCGGAAAACTTCCCCGAATTCTTGGCTACCTTGTAGATGTAAACTACCTAGTCTTATAGTATGTAAACATTTCCCTTGTTTTATGGTCAGTATGAATTAGTTGCCTTGACACATTTTCTTTTTCATTGCTTAATCTTAAGTCTTAGTTGTGTATCAAATCTCAGGACAAGATTTCTTTTAGGGGGGAGGCTGTAATACCTCCGGTATTACGGTTAATTAAAATTGCCATGTCATCATGTTTAAGTTAATTGCTTGCATATGATTGTGCTTAGGGCTTCTAGAGTGATTTGATTGAGAATGAGAATGATTGTGCAATTAAACCCCTAAGTGAAAATCAAAAATTAAATCAAAAAGAAAATTTAAATTAAGCCTTAATTTGGTCCCAAAACCTAATTCAAAAACTATAAGGAATCAGATGAAGGTGCTTTAATAAAAGTTGTAGTTCTTTTAAAGTGGAACAACTTTTATTTTTAGATATTTTGAAGTTATATAGTAAACATTTGAATTAAACACAAAATAGTAACTTGAAATTTAAATTTGAAATGCCATTTCAAAAATTATGAAGAATCTGACCAAACACCCTTAATGAAAGTTCTGGAGCTCCACAAATAGAACAACTTTTATTTTTACAAAATTTCAAGTTATTGAGAAATTTTTGGAGAATTTCATTGAATTGAAAATCAAATTTAAATCCAAGTTTTACCCCCTTTTGAATATTTTCAAATCTGTGCCAAATTTGAATATGGTTCAAAAATAAAAAATATTCTACATGAAATTTTCCACAACTTTTGTATTTGGCATTTTCACTGATTCGAATTAGATAGGGTATAATTGGATTGAATAGCTTTTGACCTAACACCCCTAGCTACAGTACCGGGCCCGTACACTGTGCAGGGCACGCTCGCGCGCGTGCGCCGTGCCGCGCGCCGGCGTCGTCCGGCCAGGGCAGTGCCTTGTTGCCGTCAAGCAGCGAGCGCTAGGGGCCCCGGGTGCTGCTCGCCCTTATCCCCTCCTCCCCGGCCGCTTAAAGGCAACGACACGCCCTCTCCTCTTCGTTCCCTCCCTTCTCGGCTCGCCGGCGAGGTTCTCGGTTGGAGATCAAATTCACCATCCACGTACCACCTCCACCCTCTCTGTCTCATAGCTAGCTAATTAGCTCCATTGTGCACCACTTGCTCCCTGCTTCACTAGCTGTAGTGCCTTAGAAGTCCCTGTGCACGTGTCGTTGTCCTCGGGTTCTCGCCGGAGCGCCGACGCTAGTCGTCGCGCCGTGCCGAGCTCATTAGGGTGAGCTCTGAACCTTGGATCCACGCGTTTCAACTTCTCCATGTTCGCAGGTTGCTGATGCGCTCGGCGGTTTTCCTTTTGGTGCCCTAGGATCGACGGAACGGGAGTTCGTCGTCGAGGCCGAGCCGCCACATCCACCGCCGCCATCACGCTCGACTCTTCACGCCATTCCAGCCATGACCAACTATCGGTCTAGGATCGTGGTGAGCTCCTGGATCTCCCCTCATCGTTTTCTTAAACTGCTACCGTGCTCTGGTGGTCAGAACAGCGCCATCGAGCCGCCGCGGCCGCCATGGGCGAGCTTGTGCTCGTCGGAGGCAGCTTAGGGTTAGGGCTAGGTGTGCTGGGGTGTCGCTAGGCTCTAGGATCCCTGTTGGCATGCGTGGTTTTGTTGCTGGGGTCACCGGCAGGCGAGATCCACAGCGGGCCGCGGCATGCGCGCACGCGGGAGCTCGGTCGAAAGGAGGAAGAGGGAGCTGACAACAGGGTCCCGCTAGTCAGCGTCCCTGTGAGAGAGTAAGAGAGCGCACGCGCAGGGCGCAGGCCGTGCTGGGCCGGCCTGGCTTACTGGGCCGCCTCGGGCTGGTTGTCTTTTTCATTTTCCATGCGAATTGAATTAGCTTTTCTATTTTGAATTAAATGAATAGTGTGCTATTTTGTTATTTATGTACGAATATTTCTGTAGCTCCAACAATGATGAAAAGTTTTGTGAATGCTCTATGTAATATGTAGTATTTGATAAAAATATTAAATATATGCTTTGGACACTTTTTGTAAGAGCTAAAAATCTGTAGTTTACTTGATAAATGCAACTTTGTGCAATTTTAATTAATTCTTTATAACTCTAAAAATCATGAAATTTATTTTGGTACTGTTTAGGATCAAAATCTATCTGTTGGTAAAGTTTGGGTTCATTTGAAAGTAATCTCATTAGTGGTTTATTAATACGAGGATAATAGGTTAATTAAAAAGGTAATTAAATGTTAATGTCTTAGGGTTGTGTGATTTTATGATTGATTGTGGTTCTAGGTCAAACACACTTATGACCTAGGGCATCTTAGGCTAGACTTATTATGGCTTGCATATGAAGAAAGGTTGTGCTCTAGTTTATGTATTATTAATTTTGATTCTTGTATTCCGTATTTTTGCATGACATTTCATGATTGCATCATATTAAGCATACGTCATTGCATACGTGTAGTGCCCGTGAACGAAGAGGTGAAGACTAAGGTGACTGCTGAGGAGCCTACACCAGAGTTGGTGCAGGAATTTGACATTTGTGGCACCGACCCCGACCCTACACTTTTAGCAATCCAAGGCAAGCCCCGGTGCATTAGCCCCTCCTTGTTATTTATAAATGTTTATCACTTGAGTTAATCTATTGCATTAGGTTAATAGGAGTTAAGTGATAACCTATTGATGCATTACCTTTCCTTGACCACTTACCAAAACCTAAGAACCTGATTTGTTTAAAAGTATTGAGAAATGCTTAGTCATGCTTAACTATTAGATTTGCAAAAATGCTAATTTAAACTATGATGATATGCAAAGAATGAATCATTAAAGGGAATGGTATTGTCCTCATCGTTGGTAGTGTACTTGGCCAGTCCATTGTCGTCAACGAGGATGGGTTTTCCGTTTGGTGGTCATACTTTTGGGTTAGAGTCCCAACTTATAGTCGCCAGCAAAAAAGGGATGTGAAAACCGGGTGGTCACCAGTGTACTTGGGTTAGAGTCCCAATGCATGGTTTCCAACGGAAAAGAATTAGGGACTGTTCGTTGTCGGCCTGCTGTGATTGAGACTTTGCAACTAGTCACATACTCCGGGAAGCCCTATCTCCGATGGCTCTATTGCTTGAGCCGACAACCACACACTGGGAGTGGAGAGATGGCGAGAGTAGCGTGTATCCTCGTTGCCGGCGTGCTTGGAGACGAGAGGAGTACTGTGCTCTCTGGTGGCGCATGACCGGTTCGGGGATAGAAAAGCCATGGTAGACGGGGTTGGTATATGCAAGCTTAGGTGCTACATATGCATTGTGGTTAGGGATCCCCAGCTGGGTACTTAATCGATTCGAATCGTTGTTGCTCCTCAGTTATGGAGACTTGATCCACTGAGTTACATCGAATAGTGGTTCGGAAGTAGGACGTTTTTTAGAATGAATAAGTAATTAGAATTGAAGGATATATATGAAAGAACTGAGAACTATTGATATTGATGATATTAATATTGAGTAAAATACTGAAAGTAGTATTAGTGATGCTTTTTTCGTAAAATACTTTGACTCTTGCTCAAGCCTTACCTTGACTCCCTTCAGCCTGCATTCATGAGTCTTATTCCTTTTTCTTTAGTCGGGTAAGTCTTGCGGAGTACTCCAGTACTCAGGGTTTGTTAACCCCTGTTGTAGGAAGCCAGCAGTCGAAGGTTTGTCTTGCCCCCTGCTATGTGACAATCGTGCAGGAAGGAAGTGAGGAAGAGTAAAGTTGAACCCGTGGGCAGGGTTCGTGTTATCAACTATCTAAGTATGTTGTATTGTTGTCCCACTGCTACCAACTATTAATTATGGTCTGTAATAACTGCACTTAAATTCTATTTGGACAACTAGATTGTAATCTAAGTACTTTATAATCTTTCCGCGCTTTTACTCTGATGTATTCTATTATGAAATGTTGTAATCCTGTGAGGGCTTCACAATGGGATCCTGTCGGAGAATACGGGTGCTTATGTAGCCCGGCAGAGCCTTCTAGATCACCTGAGACACGGGCCCGGCTGTCAGAGGTCATTAGTGACAATGACAGGTGCATGTGGGCCATGTGATTTAGGCGGTTCTATTACAGTCTACCCCTCTGTATGGTTTTCATGTGTGATCCCGGGTGTAGATAGCAATTAGAGTTCAAGTTAATTCTGAAAAATTGGTTTTAATTCCTGTTTTTCATTTCTGTTCAATGTTTGTAAAAATTGTATCTCCAAAAATACTGGTCCAAATTGAGTACCACAAGTTTTGTTAGGTTCATATTACTGTGTCCTAGAAAAATATAAACCATGCTTGTTCTGTATAACTTTTAATTTATAGCAATTTATTTCTATTTCTGCATTTAACTTTAGAAATGCATAACTAATTCTAGGAGTGAGGGAAAAATGTGATTCCACTTCTGGTAATCTTCTTTTGATGTGTAGAATCTATGGAAAATAGTAGTTAAGCATGTTCCCTGTTTTGAAATGGTGTTGTTGTTCAAGCCATATTTAGGGTTTGGTTGATTGGTAATTCATTACAAAATAAATACAGGAAGATATGGGTATGAATATTTTTATGTGGTGTTGTCATGTGAAGAGGAACAACAAAAAAATGTGAAATTTGTTGTTTGATACTTTTCACTGTAGTAACTATTTTTCATCCAATTTCAGCCTACTTTTCACTGTAGTAACTATAAGTCCAAATGCTTTGAAATTTTAACAGTGAACTCTTATATACCTGTTCTGCTTACTGTATTTTTCTCAGAATTTTCTGTAGCTTCGATCTGTTAGGTCTAGTTGTAAGTGAGGCAAGCAAATGAGTAATTAAACACTTAATCAAGTTAAACCTCCATGAATTGATGCTTTTAGGGTATTCAGTGGGGGTATGATTGAGTGGAGTATGTGCTGAAGTATGAAAGTTAAGTTAGTTGCTAGCTAAGTGATAGATCTTAAATGATTTATTTAACCCATTATGTTTGTATAAGTAATAGTTGGGCAATATATGAATTAGGGATTTGGTAATGAGAGCCCTTCTAACTTGTACTAAGAAAATGAATACAAGTTTACCGGAGAAGAAATATGCACGTACTCAGTAAAAGTAAATAACATATGAACACATACTTGCATTCTTGGAAGCATGCATATGCATCATATTCAATTACTAAGTAAGGTATTGTTCATTCAAGTGTTCACTTCCTATACATGCATACAGGATCGTTGGAGGAGGTGACCCCGACGGAAGTGAACCCGGTCGAAGAGGAAGTCACTCAAGAGACGCCAGTTGTTGAGCCAGCCGCCGAGGAACATGCTGACTTGCCTGAGTGCCCTGACCACCAGCCCTCATCCTTTCTAAAAGGCAAGCCCCGGTGCATTCTTATTTCCTACGATTTCTAAATAATTTGCTTTGAGTATAGTGATTGATGAATTAAGTATAGGAGTTACTTGAAAACATTGATGCATTACTAATGCCTTGGACAATTATACCATTCACCTAAATAGGTTCAGGATCGCTTCTTCTGCTTAGCTCTGCTTAGAACCTGATAGATATGGTGATCCCGGTCACCAAAATAGAAAGTGAGAAGCACGGTTGGCTATATTTACTATCGTGAAATAACCATGTCAGCTGAGTGTTGGTTTGATAATGGGCGGGATGATGCTCTGGACACAACAAGACATGGAGGTCTTGGTTGCATACCTATCTCAGCCTTGTTAAATAGGACCATAACCCTGTTGGAGTTTAGTAAAGATTGAAAGACGCCATCACTTAGCTGGCCGGATAAGTCATTCCGACCGCGAAGTCGAGTAGCTCTATTCGGGCGAGGAGTTGGTGCGCTGAGTAGGTATACTGGACTATGTAGGGTGTTCGGGAGCTAGTTAGGACCATGGGCAGGTTGGAGCCTGATCGTCCTGGCCACTAGTCAGTCCCCCAGTATACGTGGCTTC
Organism: Eremochloa ophiuroides; assembly: GCA_038502445.1. Lineage (NCBI taxonomy): Eukaryota > Viridiplantae > Streptophyta > Magnoliopsida > Poales > Poaceae > Eremochloa > Eremochloa ophiuroides. The sequence goes on along the minus strand of JAHLJS010000009.1, from coordinate 15,990,506 downwards.
CACCAAACCCGCGGAGGAACCCGAGTAGAACCAAAAGTGACCTAAGGGACCCTGATCAGGTCTACCTGGGTTTGCGATTGGCATTTGTCGCCAACTGGTTATCGATTCAAATCGCCATCTCCCCTGGATAGTGAGAAACTAGACTGATCTTCCCTCATGGTAGAAATGGTTAACACTGAACATGAACATGGTTATCGAGAAAGAATTGCTAAATTTCTATGGTTATATTATATTGCTTGTTTAGAACTAAAGAAGTGTTTGATTTAGATCAGGTTGCTAAGTTAAGATTGAGGAATTATAATCAATTAAAGCTTCTGCTAGAATTGAGTCATGATAACCCACAAAAAAGGGCTTTTATGCAAAGTGAGTCAAGCTAACTCCACTCAAATAGCCTTGCATAACCCTTGAGAGTCTTTTATTTGGTAAGACGGGTAAGTCTTGCGGAGTATAATTCAGTACTCAGGGTTTATCTCAAATTGTTGCAGATGGACAAGTGTATTACGGGTACTGCAAGAACTGCTTTTACCCGGCCATGGATGAAGAATGAAGCGTGGGCAGCTTGTTCTTCAAGTTTAGATATCTAGCTTTTCTGGAAGTTTGATCCAAACATGGCACTATAAATTAAATAATTATGGTTGTGTAAGACTTGGTTTCTAAAACTACTTTATTTTTGCTAAAGTTTGAAATCTATAATGTAATATCTATCTGCGTATTCCGTACTTGACAATCTATGTAATATGAATATATATTGTTGAACCCGGTACGATCTTGGTTGTGTTATCATTTGGTTTGAAATCCATCGAGATTTCACGAACTACCTGGGTTTATATGGGCTCAAGTGTGGTTGTTTAGCTGTTTCAACTGGCTATCGCCGTACTTGTGCTCTTATAAATTGGTCGGTTCTATCACAAGATCGTAGTTAACCTAAGCTCGTTTCCCTGTGGATACGATATTTAAAACCCCTCCGGGTGAAAGCTACAACGGTATCTGTGCGCTTGCAAATTTATCTGTGTGTACTTAAAAATACCATCAGCGATGGACTCACGTGTGCCTATTATCCACACACAACAATGCTTTTGCCAAACTAATAGCTCAAGTTATTAGACTTAGAGCAAATCATCCTGAACATCAAATAAAATCTATTAGAATAGATAATGCTGCTGAATTTTCCTCAAAAGCTTCCAATGACTATTGTATGGCTCTAGGAATTCAGATTCAGCACTTAGTTCCATATGTCCACACTCAAAATGGTTTAGCCAAACCTATTATCAAAAGAGTTAAGCTAATAGCAAGACCACTATTGCAAAATTGTAATATACCAACTTCATGTTGGGGTCATGCAGTATTACACACTGCTAACTTACTACAATTGTGACCAACTGCATATCATACTGCTTCCCCACTACAATTAGTACGTGGGAATATGCCAAATATTTCCCATCTACGAAAATTCGGTTGCGCTGTATACATGCCGATCTCACTACCTAAGTGTACATCTATGGGTCCACATAGGAAACTTGGTATCTATGTGGGATATCAATCTCCATCAATTATCAAATACCTCGAGCCCCTTACATGGGACTTATTCACAGCCCGATACACTAACTGCATATTTAATGAGGATCATTTCCCGACATTAGGGGGAGATTACAAGCACCAAAATGATTGCTAGGAAATCAACTGGAATGCCCAAGGCATTCCCTCCTCAGATTCACGTACTCAAGAGACTGAACAACAAGTTCAGAAAATTATAAACTTGCAACATATTGCAAATAACCTATCAAAAGCATTTACTGACTATATGGGTGTCACTAAATACTCTTATCCTGCTTGTATTTTTTCCAAAAGAGTGGAGGTACCAATAAAAACCATTTAACTCCCACTTCCAAAGAAGAGGGGGAGAAGTAAGACCGCTCCTAAGGATAATGCTCAAAGTAAGCATCCGAGGAAATCAAGGGCAAAATCCTCCAAATCAGTAAATCCAAACCAACCAACCTCAAGTTGGTAGACGCCCAATAGTGGATAAAAGTCCAACCTCAGGACCAAATCCACAACCCAAATCAATGGTGCATCCAAATTCTGATCCTGGGACATCAGAACATCCTGACTCCATAGTTTTGGGAAATGTTGAGTCAAGTAAAGGGTGAAAGAAATTTCCATCAATTATATCGATTATGGAGAGTCATATGATCGTATCACTACTGTTTTTAACATGTACTTCTCCACAGCAATTGCAGAAATCTTTCTCAATGATCCAGATCTTCCCAAGACCATGGCAGAGTGTAAAAAGTACTCGGATTGGGCTCAGTGGAAAGAAGCAATTCAAGCTTAGATAGCCTCACTCCAAAGAAGGGGGGTATTCACATCTGCAATACGTACACCTTCCAAAGTCTTTCCTCTAGGCTTTAAATGGGTTTTTGTTTGGATACAGAATGAAACAATGAGATAGTGAGATATAAAGCGAGGCTAGTAGCATAAGGGTTCACTCATTGTGTAAAACTACAAAAGTCATTATATGGCTTGAAGCAGTCGGGACGAATGTGGTATAACCGACTTAGTGAATTCCTTCTAAAGAAAGGATATTCTAACAATGATGATTGCCCATGTGTTTTCATTAAGAAATATCAAATAGGATTTTGCATTATATCGCTATATGTGGATGATTTAAATATCATTGGCAATCCACATCATATTAATGAAGCATGCAATCTTTTAAAGATGGAATTTGAGATGAAGAATTTGGGTCAAACTAAATTTTGCTTGGGTTTACAAATCGAGCACCTTCAGTTAGGAATTTTAGTGCATTAATCTGCCTATATCTGGAAAAATCTGGAAAAATTTATATGGATAAGTCATATCCATCCAAACTCTCATGGTTGTTCGAACTCTAGACATGGAGAAAGATCCATTTAGACCAAGGGACGAAGATGAAGAGATACTGGGACCCGAGGTTCCATATCTTAGTATCATTGGAGTACTTATGTATCTTGCAAATGGCACCAGACCTAATATAGCATTTGCAGTAAATTTGCTAGCTAGATATAGTGCTGCTCCAACTAAACGTCATTGGACAGGTGCAAAACAAATCTAAAGATATCTCAATGGCACCAAAGATCTTGGATTATTCTTCCAAAGAAACCAAGATCCATCTATGATTGGATGCACTGATGCTGGCTATTTATGTGATCCCTATAAAGGCCGATCCCAAACAGGCTTTGTATTTTTATATGCAGGAACTGCCATATCATGGAAGTCTTCTAAACAGACTCTAGTGACAACGTCTACAAATCATTCTGAAATTGTTGCATTATATGAAGCATCACGTGAATGTGTATGGCTTTGTAGAATGATAAACCACATGCAGCAATCTAGTGGAATTGGTTCCATTGAATCACCCACAATTATCTACGAAGATAATGCTGCATGTATTACACAAATGGAAACAGGTTATATCAAAAGCAATATAATTAAACATATTTCTCCTAAGTTGTTCTATCCTCATGAATTACAAAAGAATGGAGAAATCAATATCTTACAAACAAAGTCTTGTGATAATCTTGCAGATTTATTCACTAAGTCACTACCATATACCATGTTCCAAAATTTTGTTCATAGTATTGGTATGCGACGAATTAAAGACTTGCAAGCTTCAGGGGGAGATACTCTTTGAATATAATCATTTGTGTTAAGCATTATATTGAACTCTTTTCCCTATTATGAGTTTTCATAAACATTCTCATAATTAAGGTTTTTTAATGAGGCAATATCAAATTTATAATATGCCATATTTTCTATTTCCTCATAAGACTGTTTTTTAAAGGGAATATCAAAGTCATTTTACCTTCTCATATTTTCCCACGTGGTTTTGGGGGAGGTTATTATAATTATGGTCCATAGACCATAGTATTGTTCTAAACTAATTATGGATTTTTCCTATAAAAGGTTTTTCCATATAAGTTTACAATGAACAATAATCTAAAAATATGTCATATCATTTCTCCTAATTTTCCCAATGGGTTTTTGAGGAGTTTAATGACATATCAACAACATTATCACCTCATATTTTTCCTACAAGGTTTTTGGAGACTCCAAATCTATTGATTGATCTCAAGAGTGGATGCGATCATGGGGAGTGTTAAGAAGCAATCTGTTCCTAAAGAGATGAACCAATAGGATTAGAGTGATCATATCCACAAGGATTAGTGACGTGGATTAATCTTAGCCTTAGATCTAATCTAATGATTAATGTAATTCCTCTCTGTAAATACGTCCGTTCCCCAACGGGCGTCTTCCCCTAGAAACCTGCCATCGCCGGGAGGGCCACCCATTCAGGAACATGGAAACATGGTTTCCGAAAGGACGTTTTCTCCTCCCATGGCATCCATTCATCTTGTATGCCTACTGAAGATCATCAATAGAAAAGTTCAGTTCGATTCATTCTTTCTCTCAATTACAATCTTGGCACAAACAAATATATTGCAAACCTACACTCTTAGATCAAAAGGAGCAACAAGTCATACAAGATGATCATGAGATGCAAGTGTAAATATTTGGTAGGCTCCTTGAGACTTTATTTTGCCATAGATAGGGAGAGCAGGGCCTACTTATCTGATAGTATTTTTTAATGATGATGGGTGATGTACCCATGGGACATTTGTCATCTTTTTCTTTGAGCACTCGCTCTCTTTCTCTTTTTTTCTCGTAGCTCATACTCCCCACATATCAGAAGGACAGAGATGGACTAAAATTTTATTTTTGCCTCAGAATGATATGTGGAGCATAAATGCATACTTCCAGTGTAGAAGTAGCAACAAGGTGGAATGTGTACTGTGATCTTGATCAAAAGCATGACTAATTTCTCTACTTAGATCAAATAAGGTCTAACCAAGACCAAAACAAACAAGCAACTTTTCTATCTTGGTGGGTTCAACTTTTGTGGATATATGGCCTTGCGATAGGTATTCAATACCATAAAGGAACCTTGGGCAAGAATCTTGAACTTAGGTTATTAGCATATGTGTTCTCACCCATTCCTTAGACAAGGCAAAAGAGTTACTCTACTTATACCACTTCCAATCTTACAAGAGCATAACTTACGGTTATTAGCATATGTGACCCATAATAGTGTTTGACTTAAGATGATTGTTGGAGCTTCTTAGCGTCAGCAGAAAAGTCCGCAAGCCCACGGAAGTACCGTTGTAGCCTTCACCCTGGAAGTATTCAGGGTATCGTAATTTCCCAGAGGAACGGTCTTTGTACTTAGTCTCTTAAACTAGTTTACTCAGAAGAGACGGAAGGGATAGCTTGGGTAGAGAGGTTCTTCTAAGGTCAAACGCATATAAGCGATGGTAACTGCCCCACTACTTGCCTGCTTCAGGCCCACTGGCACAGCTGGTCTGGAAGTCGATACCAGTATCAGAGCTACTCCGCGGCCGAACGTGGGGGAATTCAGATACGAGTGAATAGGGCTGTCACCACCTGCCACCTGCCCCTCTGCCCGTGGGCACGCACAACATACGAAGGTAGACCCCGACTTAGACACCACGTCTACGAAGGCGACTACTACTCTAGCGGCGTACAGGAACATCCGTCCTCTATTAGGAGTCCTCTTACTAGAGCATTCATCCAAAGGACGAACGACGATCCCACAAACAAGTAGCTTTATGAAAGTAACATGCTTAATGAATCAAACCAAAGTTGAACACGAACTTCTTACTTCAAGTAGCAAGACGATCGTAGAGGTACAAGTTGGATCGAGAGCCGACAAGCCCGGCACTTCGTCCACCCAGAGGCAGAACTGCTTCGACTCCGCTCTTTCTCTAGATCTTGCCCTCTCTCACTCCCTATACTAAATCAGCTAGAAGCTAATGGAATGGAGCTTGCTCTTCCTCTCTACATTGTGACCTCTTGTGTTGGTGAATCAATTCATGAATAGGTGTAGAGGGGAGGCCTACTTTTATAGCTTGAGAGGAGGGGGTTCTATGCAAAAGGATCATCCCCACATGAAAGGAACCAAACCGACCTCCAAAGGGCGGTTTCCACTTTCCATTTGTGTTGATCGTAGGTGGGACCGTCCTTGGGGAACCGCCCTACAACCGTCAGAAGAAAACTGGGCCCGAGAGGCCCCACCAGGGGGCGGCCGCCCCCGGGACCGGTTGGTCCCCTAGTGGGCCCGTTTGGCCACCGCCTTCGCGTGGTTGGTTCTCCTCTGGGCCTAGACCTCTCCTATGGTTACGAATGGGCCCAGATTTGTAATAAAGGTGGGCTTCTTTGTTATTCATGGTTGCGCATTCTCTGAATTCACATTTCTCCTTTGCGCTTTCCAATTGGTCTTATGCACTTCCACTTGTTTCACCATAAATCCTGTAAAAATATAAACACTAGGGGTACAAGTGGAACTCTATTAATAGCATATGTCTATGTGTTAAAGTGTGATAGTTTCTCTCCCTTTAGGCATAAGTTGGCAGTAAAAAATAATCTATAAGGACCGCCAACAAGAGCCCCAAGCTTAACCTTTGCTCGTCCCGAGCAAATAGCTAAGTATAGTTGTTGATCAGGAGTTGCTACAATGTCGATCATATTTCAAATGTACCAAGTTTATAACAAAGTTTTCCACCATAATTTGAATAAATCAGCATGCTATCCACCCTGCTATTATCTTGAAACAAATGGGGCCTTTTAGCCATCTCAAGTCTTGGGTGATTGCAGGACTAAACAGATTCATAGACATTGCTTATCATTCATCCCAAGATGAACCATTTTTCCGGAGGTTTTGAAAATTTTTGCAAAGAAATGTAAGTTCCTCAAATGATTCTCTAGATCGCTCAAAGTGTATGAATACCTCACCAAAGGCATTGTAATGTTGTCTTTCATATCCTACCACTAAGGCTTATGAGTGGAGTTTCGGGCAAGTATAAAGGTGGGCATACTTGCATCACATATATTGCTAAGTCAAAAACCGAACCACAAGGAGATACAAGTCATATACTTTGATTGAGATGTGCAAGTGTGTGGAGTATGAAGATGGTGGAATCCTAATTTCTAAATATTTTGGCACTCCATGCATCAATGAATTTCTCCTTTATTGGATGGAATGATACTTTTTTTAGGGATATGGGCTATAAGATCATATATCCATATTATTATTATTTTTCATCTTCTTCTTTTTTTTGAACAGGTATCTTTTTTCTGTTTGTTTATTGCATGCCCCTTGGCATGTTTTTTTAAGCATAACCCATATCTCTTGTTAGTATTTAAAGAACTTTGGCTGGAGAGATGTCATGACGGAATGCGAGGAGTAATTATATGGTGAAAAAAGAATGTGCGGCTTCTCAGGGTAAGAGTCAGCATTTTTATTTGGTTGAAGAGTGCGCAACTCTCAGGGTAAGAGTTGGCATATTATTTGGTGGATGGATGGGTGCATGTTGTGTGCAACTCTCGGGGTGAGAGTTGGCTTTATTTGATGGGTGCATGTGAATCTCAATCATGGGTGCATGACCATAATCTCACTTAGGTCACAACAATTTGACCTAACTCAATGTTCCACAAGCAGCATATGACTAAAATGTTTGCATAATTGAAACATGTCATATGGCCTTGGTAGGTATTTCATAATCATTGAGGAACTTTTATTTTTAAAAGTTTTCGAAAATAAAACTCCGGATGTCAAGTTTCTCTCAGAACAAAGTCATAGCGCAGGCCATGTCACCATATCACATCAGGCAATAACTTAGACAAGATTAAGCATGCGCAACCCATTAGCTTAGGTTTTTAGGATGAGACATTTTTAGCTGATAAACCCAAACCTTAGAGAAAGCTCGATTATAAAATGGGTACAGGTGAAACATAAGACAGAGCAACTGTTCATCATTTCAACAAGGGTTGAAACTAACACATCTTAACACATATGAGAGAGGAGAACATATCTCACCTTCTTTTTAAGTTGGAGAATTTTAAAAAGAAATATAAGATACAAGTTACCTTTGTGGGAGCCCTCCTCCAAGCTTGCTTTTGACTTACCAATGTGGTTCAGCTGGGGGTGCCGCTAATTGGTGCTGCCTCAGCTTGATGTGCAGTTCGTGGCCTCTCTTGAGCGTGCTAGGAAGCTCCCCCCAAGCTTGTTTTTATGGTGGTATTGAGATAACAAGACAACAAAACTTGGGGTTAAAAGATAAATTACTCTTTTTCAAGATTTTATTTATCATTATATTTTTTCTTTTCAAGGTTCACCTAAGAAATTCTTGTCTCTGCTGTCATCTCAAAGACTTACCCTCATGGAGTTGATAAATTTCTGCAAGGGGTTAGTCCATAAGATTAACCAAAATCTATACTAGCAGCTTTGGTTCCAAGATCAAACTAGACACCATGTCTAATTTGTCAAGGTAGGTTTAAGAATCTAAGCACCATGCTTACATTAAAAATACTTATAGAGGCATGATCTCACATTCCAGCTTCAAACTAAACACCGTGCTTAGTTAAAAAGATGTAGGACCAACACTTCCAAACCAAAACTTACTTGCATAGAGAAAAGAAATATGACAAGATAACCAAGAATCATTCAACGGAGACAGATTTTTGAACAAAGGAACCTAGTGAGAAGTTTGCTCAGCCAATCTATTCAAACTCAAACAAGGCTAGGATAAGAGAGCAAAGAAAGACATGCCTTGCTTCATCTCCAACATGAATTTCTTCCATTATTCATGATAACAACTCAAAGCTCATTAATCAAAATGCAACACCATGTCACAATTTTGATTAAAGAAGGCTAGTTTAACCTGAGCACCATGCTTAAATTAAAAAGCCTATGGATGTACCACAAGTGTACTCATGTGAATACACCCAAACTCAGAGCATATGGCATGAACAGAGGAAGAGCATGATATTATATTTTCATGGAGACAAATATGAGTGAATGAGTTGGTCAACATTACCTTGACATACCTGAATGTGTGTACCAACAGCATGTATGGATGAAGCATCAGAGTTGTCGCTGGGTGGCTCAGTTTCCATCTCAGGTGACTACCAAGGCATGGGTTGGAGTCCATCACTTTTAGTAGCATGTCGTCGTGTAGCAAGTCGTTTATTGGTAACTCCTTGCATATTAGTGACTCGCATACACGACAAATGTAGGAGGAACACTTCATGCAAGCTTCTAACTAAAAGGAATATTGTGAACATGACTCCCCTTTGTTGTGTGTTTTTTAGAATCTTTAAACAAAGTGTGATCCAAGATATGCATGGAGTCATGGTTGGTCAAAGGAGTGAGAGAGGTGTTGCACAAACCATCGGTGTAGAAGAAGGAGTTCATGGAAGTCATGTGGCTTGTCCCTCTATATGATGGCCTGCTTGATGTTTGTGCAACATTCAGGGGAGATCTTGAAGGGCGTGTTCGTTGTACTTAAGAGATCTCCCCCAAAAAATTTTTACCTATTTTTAATTTTAACAGTGAACAAGCAAGGGCTCTACTAGGTTGAACCCTAGAGAGCCTAAAGCTTATTATGAATTTTTTTACTTATTAACTATTTTTTTATATAAATTTTTATTTGTTCATCCAACTCGCATAACTCAAACAAGGCCAAACTTAAGATGCAATGTAAAAAAAACCTTGGCTTGTCTCCATATCAGATTATCTCCATTGTTTATGATGCCATAAAGAAGCGTGAATGATTAAGCTATGGAGACAGGTATGAGCAAAAGAGTTGGGGATCATTACCTTTGCATACCTGAGTGTAGTTACCGGCAGCATGGATGGATGAAACATCAGAGTTGTTATTGCGGTTCGCATGATGACTTTTCTCAGGTGAATCACCAGGCCAGGCCATTCTCATGGCTTAGTGTGTGTGGGCCATGGCCCTGATGATAGTAGCAAAGGCTTTGGGTGAGCCCTTCTTGCTTATGCAAAATAATGATGGGCAGAGTCAGACAACCCATAAGTGTTCCTCTTCTAACATGTGGGGCCAGCCTGCTCCTTCTCTCTCCTTCAATATTATATATATATTTACTATTCCCTTTTTTAACAATCTCTTCTCTTGTTTTTTTCTTTTCACTTCCCATTTTTTTTAAGCAAGGTAGAGCCAACATCTCTTTTTCTTTTGAACCAAGGTGATCTTAAGGTGAGACTCGCACCGTCCTCCCCCACACTTGGACTTTGTTGAAAGTCAAGTGTGCAAGGTCAGGGTCTCCTTTTGAGTTTGTTCCATCACCAAAGATCATCAATGTGTGTTGTTGATGTTGCTCTCATGTTCTCAAGCTTCGTATGTCCTTTCTTTGTTAACCTGAAATGGTTAGTGACAAGAATACCCGAAGGTGCATACTAACTTGACAACATGTGCTTACATTTATTAAAAAATGAATTTTATTATTATTATTATTATTTTCATTTCTTTTTTTTGCAAGGTAACAAAAGGATATGAGAGGGATAGAGATACATGTTACCTTGTTATGGTCTTCCCCCAAGCTAACTCAAAGCCAAAGGATCAGGGTTGCACCCAGCATTTCTGGTTTTCCTACATGGTTATGGTTTGGTAGATCGCAAGAGCTCTTACCTTTCCCTTGTGATCACCGAATTGGAAAAGATATGCAGGAAGCAAATTGAGCTAGTTGGTTTTTTTCAAAAATTTATCGAAACTTTATTATGCAAGGGAGGACGTTATTAACAAATTTCTTTTAATGAAGATTCATTTTTATTCTGTAAGAACAAAAAAAGAACTTATTTTAAAGATAAGTTTTTAAATTTTAGATTTTTAAATATCTCTTTATTTCTTTAACCATTTTATAGAATATTTTCATTGATAAATAAAATAACTCAATTTTTTTTATTTAAAGCCTACACCCAGTAGTTTTGGAACAATGATTAGACATGTCGTTTAATCAAGGTAGGCAATTTTAACCTAAGCTCCTATGCGTAAATTAAAATGCTTATAAAGATATGATGATCAATCATACTTCAAACCAAAACATGCTGTATGTAAAACTTTGAAAGCAAACTAGCATTTATTAAGAACATTTTAGCAAAAATTATTTATATTTAAGAGGACAACAACTTATAAATAATTTTAATATATATATATTTTTAAAAATCTGAGGTATCACCCGGTAGTGCTTTCTTTATGGTCATAAGCTTGACCGCCAAAGTTAGGGCAAAGATTGAAGCCAGAAGCTATGGCTGGCTTCGATGGTGGCTAGAAGAACTCGTCCTTAGGAGAAATATTTTGATTTTGAATTTTGAAAGGGCATTACTGTAGAAAGAGAGAACAAGAATAATAAAAACTATTTATTTTTTAAAATGCTTTTTGAAAATAAGAGAAGATGATACGAGAGTGAATAGAAATCTTTTTGTCCATGTGCAAAAATTTGAACATGCAATTTTAAAAATAATAATGTCCTTTTTCTTTTTGAAAGACAGGCTTCATGAAGGAGGGTCATGAACATAGAAGAAATAAATTTTTTTATAAGACACAAGGACACACGAGTGAACTAGGTTCGGAGATAAATACGATAACTGTTCACCGGCAACGGCGCCAGAAAGCTTGTTGGCGCTTCTTAGCGTCAGCAGAAAAGTCCGCAAGCGCACGGAAGTACCGTTGTAGCCTTCACCCGAAAGTATTCAGGGTATCGTAATTTCCTAAAAGAACGGTCTTTGTACTTAGTCTCTTAAACTAGTTTACTCAGAAGAGACGGAAGGGATAGCTTGGGTAGAGAGGTTCTTCTAAGGTCAAACGCATATAAGCGATGGTAACTTCCCCACTACTTGCCTGCTTCAGGCCCACTGGCGCAGCTGGTCTGCAAGTCGATACCAGTATCAGAGCTACTCCGCGGCCGAACGTGGGGGAATTCAGATACGAGTGAATAGGGCTGTCACCACCTGCCACCTACCCCTCTGCCCGTGGGCACGCGCAACATACGAAGGTAGACCCCGGCTTAGACACCACGTCTACGAAGGCGACTACTACTCTAGCGACGTACAGGAACATCCGTCTCTATTAGGAGTCCTCTTACTAGAGCGTAAGGACGAACGACGATCCCACAAACAAGTAGCTTTATGAAAGTAACATGCTTAATGAATGCAAACCAAAGTTGAACACGAACTTATTACTTCAAGTAGCAAGACGATCGTAGAGGTACAAGTTGGATCGAGAGCCGACAAGCCCGGCACTTCGTCCACCCAGAGGCAGAACTGCTTCGACTCTGCTCTTTCTTCAGATCTTGCCCTCTCTCACTCCCTATACTAAATCAGCTAGAAGCTAATAGAATGGAGCTTGCTCTTCCTCTCTACATTGTGACCTCTTGTGTTGGTGAATCAATTCATGAATAGGTGTAGGGAGGAGGCCTACTTTTATAGCTTGAGAGGAGGGGGTTCTATGCAAAAGGATCATTCCCACATGAAAGGAACCAAACCGACCTCCAATGGGCGGTTTCCACTTTCCATCTGTGTTGATTGTAGGTGGGACCATCCTTGGGGAACCGCCCTACAACCACCAGAAGAAAACTGGGCCCGAGAGGCCCCACCAGGGGGCGGCCGCCCCCGGGACCGGTCGGTCCCCTGGTGGGCCTGTTTGGCCACCGCCTTCGCGTGGTTGGTTCTCCTCTGGGCCTAGACCTCTCCTATGGTTACGAATGGGCCCAGATTTGTAATAAAGGTGGGCTTCTTTGTTATTCTTGGTTGCGCATTCTCTGAATTCACATTTCTCCTTTGCGCTTTCCAATTGGTGTTATGCACTTCCACTTGTTTCACCATAAATCCTGTAAAAACATAAACACTAGGGGTACAAGTGGAACTCTATTAATAGCATATGTCTATGTGTTAAAGTATGATAGTTTCTCTCCCTTTAGGCATAAGTTGGTGGTAAAAAATGATCTATAAGGACCACCAACAATGATTTTCAAACATCACACTCAAAACTTTCATTGTAAAGGGTCCTATAACAAGATTTTGCAAAGTATCACAGAGCAATTATTCATCACTTCCAACAAGACACATTTTTATTTGGGTTTTATTCAAGGCAAGATTTAAACTATTCTGGTGTTATAAACTCATCATGATCCTCAAAAATTAAAGAAGTAATACTCGGGTTGAGATCATACGTTGGCACGGACGATGATTCCCCCAAGCTAGCTTCTTCTCCACGCGGTTGGAAAACTTCTTGGTCAGGAGTATTCCCTTTTTGCTTCTTATTTATTATGATTGCTAACTTTAAATAACTAAAGCCTATTTTTATTCATTACTACTATGCTATGCATGCCTAATATGCTCAATAGAAGAAAATGATCATGACGATGATTATTTAATTTTATCTTTAATTTCAAAATATTATATTATTATCATCATCATCATCATCATCATTATTATTATTATTATTGTTATTATTATTATTTGAGTTTTTGTTGGTTTTTTATATGTCTATCTTTTATGAATGACCCTAGTCTAAATGCAAGACACAAAATTAAATATGCTTCTATCAATTTATTCCTTTTAATGCATATGGAAGGGAAATATGCAAGCAATAATTAACGAAGAGAGAGGGGTAGATTACTTAATCCCATGGTTGCCCTTCCTCAGAAGTAGGTTTTTCCTTGATTGGTGCTTTCTTTCCATCTTGATTGTCTCCTCTGTCGATGGCGGGGTCAAGTGCAGAGGTTGCAGAGGACGATTGGTACTTCTTGTTCTTCCTCAATCTTGTTCTCCTTATTATTTTGTGTTGATTCTTATTTCCCTATAGGTTAGTTACCCGGAGCGGTCCACAAGAAAAAGCAAATCTTTCTTTCTTCCCATTAATATGAAAAGTCATGTGACCACCAGCAACATAAATATAGGCATTCACCGTGTTTAAGAAAGGTCGGCCAAGAATGAGCGGTAAATTATCCCTATTTCCCATGTCTAGAATAATAAAATCAGTGGGCACAAAGTTGTTCCTTACTTTTACCATAACATCACAAAGTATGCCCTCTATGTAGCAAGTTGTTTGATTAGCTAATTGCACAAAGTAGAGGTTGGTACTAACTCAGTATAAAACAACTTTTCATATTGTTCCTTAGATATGATATTAATGCTAGATCCTAGATCACATATAATATTATGGAACATTTGGGATTGAATAGAGCATGATATAACATGGGTTCCAGGATCTCACTTTTTAGTTGGAAAATTCCACCCATCTAATTCATAGCCATTATAACTAATAGAAACAAGATTAGCAGATTCCATGGTTTTACAGGCTTTCCCGGTATTCTATCTTTTTAAAAGATGGACTTGCGGCTGCTAGCAGTGCTAATGGGTTTCAAGCATCTTATTAAACCTAAGTTGATTCTTTATAGCAGAAGAGAAATTGTCCAATTTAGCATTTATGTTTTCTAGCATCTTATCATTAGCATGGAGCTTCTTATTAATACTATCAGTCATTCTACCTTGACCATAAATAAGATCTTTAAGAGAACGATAGTTATTACCTTGATTGTTTGGAAGTTGCAAAGAATTAATAGTGTTACCTTAAGAGATGGAGTGCTGACTCCATCCTTGATTTTAAGAGCGAAAACCATTATCATTGCTGATGAAGTTGAGGTCCTCATGAGTCTCAGGGCAGTGAAGTCTAAAATGGCCTACTCCTGCACAGACTTCACAAGTCATGTGGGTCTCCATGGCTTGCACGGTCTCTGGTGTACTCATCTTCTCGCAATTTTCTAGCCTCTTGGCTAGTAAATCCATCTTGGCTACAATCATATCAGCTTCCTTTAAGGAATGCATACCTCGCTTACGCGGTTGAAGATGTTCCTCGTTCCATCCTTGATTGGACACCATCTTCTCAATCAAAGCTTTCGCATTTGTAACATTAAGAGAAAAGAATGCTCCACCAGTGGCAGCATCTAGGTGGCTCCTATCAAGAGGGACTAATCTATGGTAGAAGTTTTGGATCAAAAGCCAATCTTCCATGCCATGGTGCAGGCAGGCAGCGACATACCCTTGCATTCGTTCCCAAGCTTCGGGAATCGATTCAACAAGTAGTTGTTGAAAACTAGAGATCTTATAACGAAGAGCTTTGGTCTTGCCTAGAGGAAATAATTTTACTAGAAAGGCGTTGGAACACTTTTCCCACGTGTCTACAACATCTCGGTTTGTATAGAACCATTGCTTGGCCTTTCCTAGCAAGGAGAAAGGAAAGAGACGTAGACAGATTGCTTCTAGGGTTACTCCTTTAATGGTGAAGGTGTTGCATATCTTCAAAAAATATTGGAGGTGTGCATTAGCATCCTTATGAGCTTTACCACAAAATGGGCTAGCTTGAACCATTGTGATCAACACAGGCTTTAAGTTGAATTGAGTGTTTGCCTCGATGACTCTAGGGCCTGTTGCTATATTAGCAGCAGAAGGAGTAGAGAAGTCATGGATGGTCCTGTTGGCCATGTTGTGAATCAAAGGGTAGATATCTAGACTTGACTACAATCAAAGGAATTCAACAGTTGCCTTCCCCGGCAACGGTGCCAGAAATGCTTGTTGGTAGTTTCTAACTCTATCAAGAGTATAGACAAATCTATCCCTAGCAACGGTACTAGAAATGCTTATTGGTACTTCTAAATGCAATCAATGGGGTTGTCTGTCCCTATACAAGAGGCACACGGTGATGGTTGTACAGGATAGGAATTTGGGAATTCTGCAAGCGCACAGAACTATCATAGAGCACTTTGCCTAGGAGTACTAGGTGTCAAATTTATATTAATCCCAAAGGAAGGCGGGTGGTTGTGATTCCTAGGGTTTGGTAATCAAGTGTCTAAATAGAATAAATGAGGGGTAAACCCTAGTAAGGATAAATGATAAAGGATAGCTAAGGTGGAACACCAAATGGGATAAACCTTGGTAAAGATATGTAGTTGAAGGATAACTAAGGTGGAACTTTGGAGTAACTCTAGCAACATAGATCATAGGGGAGTAACCAGTCTTAGAGAGAAAGTCTACTAGTTAATAAAGAGACACGCTAGCACCCAATTCAACAGACTGGGAGAATCACGCTCTATAGTCTTACGATTTAATAACTAGGCCGAACATGGTGGAATTTAGAGGATCATAGGGCTGTCACCACCTAAGACCTACCACAAACTATCCGTGGACCTAGCCACACTTGAAGGTAAGCAATAGCCTAAGCACCACGCTTAATCTACTAACTTACTATCTCTACCTGAGCTCAAAGATAGAGACACCTTAACCGGGCATCAAGCAATTACTAACCATTGTACAATGGCTTAAGATAATCTATTACTTACTACAAATAAATCAAGGAGCTTGGAAATCAAAAGACTTGAATAAATGTAGTAAATTCATGCTCAATAAGTAAATGCTGAAAGTAGAGACTTAAAGTAAATAATGAATTGAGAACGATAATATAAGGTTACAAAGAACTTTACTAGAACTTCTATCGAAACTTTCTTCAGGTGGACTCCTAGCAGAGCTTCCTCCCTGGCTTCGCTCTTCTCTAGCTTGGCTTCTATTCCTGGAAGCAAAGCTTTGCTAGAGCGGGAGCAAGAGACTAAGAACTGAGCTTGCTCAAGTGTTTCCAAAGACTACTAAAGGCTTCCCAAATGGGTTCAAGTTACAAATGAATCATTAGGGTCTTATTTATAGTACTAGAAGGTCACTCAAGTACTTGTAGGTGCTCTGGAGGTCAATGGCTGCCAAGGGGTGCAGGCGCCACCTTTGACAGGGTGGGCGCCCCCTTTGATGCACTGCCTTGCCATCCCACGACTCTGGATCTTCCACAATGACGGTTTCAAGGTCGGTTGATGTCTGGATGGCAGTTGGAGAGGTAGTTTTATGGCCCTTGGGGAATGACATGTGGGTTCATGGATCCTTGGCACATCCATCTTGCACCATTAATCGAAACTGACATTGATGGATGGTGTAGGAGAGGTTAAGAGGCTCTCCTGCGGATTGTGGATGTGGCAGGCCATCTTAGGTGGGCAGGCGCCCTGTTGGGTAGGGCGGCCGCCCCTACTCTAGGTGCCCACGTGGCACCAAGGGGGTCCACTTGTCATTTGCCTTCCATAATTGTCCATTTTCGCCACTTTACCAACAAACACATAAATCCCCAAGCACATGTGGAACTAGGTGAGTTTCAAAGTGAGTTCTTCTCATTTTACGTGATTTTTCCTTGATTATGGGTGTAATGTTGATAGTAAAAATGAGTTGTTAATGACCATCAACAAAGGCCCACCTACCAGATTCACCTAGACCAAACACCACTAGAAGACTGGTGCAGGCCCAGCCAGCAGCCCACCTGCCAAAGGCGGTGGCCAAGCGCGCCAGCCAAGGGTCGGCCGACCCCTGGTGCGGCCGCACCCCTGGTGCTGTGGCTCAGGCCTATCTTTCTGTGGTGGTTCCATATCTCAGTCGGGAGGGTGGTGCACTCTGGATCCAAGGAATATTCCCTCAAACTGACCAAGCTCACCTATTTAAGCAAGGGGGAGGTCTCCCACTCACACATCACTCACTTGAGGAACATTTGAGCACTACCACCTCTTGTTCCCACTTTTGTTAGTAGATTAGTAGAGGAGGAGCTAGGTGAAGCTACCTTGGAGGGCTTGGCTCCTTGGAAAATACTTTGGGTATGAATAAAAAAGATTTGTTCTCCAAGTCCTTGTCCCTATCTTATTCATATAGTTTTGCATATGAACTAGAGTATGGTTCTTTTGTTGATAGAATGATATATGAACTAGTCTATAGTCTCAATGTCATTTTATCCCCATATGAACTAGATTATAGTTCTTATGTTAATAGTATGGAATATGAACTAGAATATAGATTATATATCATATTATTCTCATGTAGAACTCTATGCCTTGAAGCATCATAACAATTACTTGTATAGGGATAGAGTTATGTTGGGGTGGTGGTTCATCATGCCTTCGGGTATACCCAGGCCTCTTACCTATCGATCCGTAGGGTCAGGGACCCAGGGGGCCTGGGTAGGTTCTGTATATGCAAGCATGGTACTTGGGTATAGAGAGACGGGTGAATGCACAGTCCTAGTCCACGGATGAGGGGATGGGGGCAAGGTGGTGACAGCCCTACCATCCTTGGCATTCCCCCACGTTCAGCTAGGGTGTATGAGTCTAAATTATCAAATGAGGTTGCTGGCAGACCAGTACTCGATGGCTCCCAACCTGTCTCAACATAGATCTATATCTATACTTTGTACTTGTATGATTATATTGTTCTACGCATAACTATATGTAGACCATACCTAGTCTATTAGATTATTCTTTTATTCTTTATTCAATTCACTCTTTTAGTCTTTTCTTAGTCCTTAGCTCATGTGTATGTTCCTCTGAGTGTATCACACTATCGATGAAAACCATTTATATTGCCTGTCATAGCAACTTGTGCATTGCTGTCATCATGTTACTTTGACTATATCCATACTTGAATTGATTATAATCGCCTTCCTTAGCGAACCAACAAATAACGATACTCAGCTTAACCCTCTAGGTGAAATGCTACAACGATACTTCCGTGCGTGTTGACGGTTGCTAACACCCTATTTTACCGTCAACATTTCACCCATAATCAAGGTAAAACCACATGAAAAGCAAAGAACACACTTTGAAACTCACCTAGTTCCACATGTCCTTGGACAAATATTGTGTATGCAGGAAAAATGGCGAAAACAAGCAAAAATGAAGCAAACCAAGACAGCTTGGCACCTCAGCTGCCACATGGGAGCCAGAGGGGGGCGCCCACCCTATGAAAAGTGCCAATTGCACTCTGCCACCTCACGGATCCATGTACCATCCACCCAAATGGCCAATGGCACATTGATTCAACATCAACGGCACAGAAACAAGTCACGAGGATCCGGTGGCCCTACCAATAGGGCGCCTGCCCTGTCCAAACTGGCTGCCACGTCCACAATCCGAGGGAAGGTCCCCAGGAGTCATCTAAGCCATCAAATGAAGTCGGGTTTCATCCAATGGTGATCAAGTGATGTGCCATGGATCGAAGAACCCACATGTCATCCTCCCAGGGGTTGCAAACCGCCAAATCAGGGCACCAACCGAGCTTGCAACCATCATAGAGGAGGAAGAAGGGCCGTTGGAGGCAAGGCGGATGGGCGGGCGCCCGCCCTGTCTCTTCGCGCCACCGACCTCCAGGACCCCGACAAGTACCCTGAAGCTCTCCTACACTATAAATAGGACCAGTTTCCACACTTGTAATGGACAACCAATAGAGAATCATTAGAGATTCAGCTTAGAGTTAGAAGTAGTTCCTCTCTCTCTCTAGCGAAGCTCTACTAGTAGGAATAGTGCTAGCTAGAGAAGAGTAGAGTAGTGAGAGAGAAGTCAGAAGAAGGTGGAAGTCTGTGGAGGAGCCGGGCTTGTCGGCGACCTCTTCTGCAGTGTTCTTCACTCTTGTTGGTAATAAAGATCCCCTTCTCTATTAATTTATTTATTGTTATACTTTAAGAAGCTGTATACTTGCTCATTGCTTGGTTAGAGTGCTCTAATTCTTAGGCCTCAGTTAGAGTAGTAAGTTTTATAGATTAAGCGCGGTGCTTAGGCTACAATCTTACCCTTGAGTGCGGCTAGACCCATGGATAGTAGTGGTAGATTCTAGGTGGTGACAGCCCTAGAATCCTCTGGATTCCACCACGTTCGGTCTGGTTTTATCAGCGTAGGGCTTGTAGACGTACGGTGCCTAATTAGTCAAACCCTAACGAGTTTAGGACTTTGCGTGTCCCTAGTATAGCAGACTCTTTGGTATAACAAACAATCGATCTTTTACTGAGTTAGATTTCTCCCATAAACTCCAGAGCTACTTCAATTTATCCTAGTGTGTTTTCCACCTTAGTTATACTTCATTGATTTATCCTTACTAAGGTTGTTATCCTATTTATCCATATCTAGATCCTTGCCTATCAGATCCTAGGAATCACAAACCCAGCCTTCCTTTGGGAAAATATAAATTCGACACCTGGTACTCTCCAGGTAAAGTGCTACATAATAGTTCTGTGCGCTTGCAGAATCCCATCACCTATCCTATAGAGCTACCCATAGCATTTTTGGCGCAGTTGCTAGAGATAACTTTATTCCTGGTAGCAACGTTAGAAGTGTCAACAACCACATACTTTGAGCATAGGGATTGACAACCCCAGTGATTGCGTTGAGAAGTATTGTTACCACTGCTGAAGGATAGATTTGGCTAAACTCTTTCGATAGCGTTAGTAACTGTCAACAAGCATTTTTGGCGCCGTTGCCGGGGAAGGCAACTGTTGAATTCCTCTGATCCGAGTCAAGTCTATATAGTTATCCTTTGAATCACGAATATGGCCGAAAGGACCATCCTGTGAATTCTCTGCACCTTATGCTGCTAATATAGCAATAGGCCCTGGTGTCATCGAGGCGAACTCTCAGTTCGAGTTAAAGCCTGCATTGATCACAATTGTTCAAGCTAGCCCATTTTGTGGCAAAGCACACGAGGATGCTAATGCACACCTCCAACACTTCTTGGATATATGTAGCACCTTTACCATTAAAGGAGTAACCCCAGACGCAATTCGTTTGCGACTCTTTCCTTTCTTCCTTGTTAGGAAAAGCCAAGCAATGGTTCTATACGAACCGAAATGATGTGGACACATGGGAAAAGTGTTCCAACACTTTCCTAGTAAAATTCTTTCCTCTAGGCAAGACCAATGCTCTTCGCAATAAGATCTCTAGTTTCCAACAACAAACCGATGAATCAATTCCCGAGGCTTAGGAACGAATGCAAGAGTATGTCGCTGCCTGTCCACACCATGGCATGGAAGATTAGGCTTTTGATCCAAAACTTCTACCATGAATTAAACCCTCTTGATAGAAGCCATCTAGATGCTGCCGCCGGTGGAGCATTCTTTTCTCTTAAAATTACAAATGCAAAGGCTTTGATCGAGAAGATGGTGTCCAATCAAGGATGAAACGAGGAACATCTGCAGCCATGCAAGCGAGGTATGCATTCCTTAAAGGAAGCTAACATGGTTGCAGCTAAGGTGGACCTACTGGCCAAAAGGCTAGAAATTTGTGAGAAGATGCGTACACCTGAGACCGTGCAAGCCATGGAGACTTCACATGACTTGTGAAGTCTATGGAGAAGTTGGCCATTCTGGACTCCATTGTCCTGAGACACATGAAGACCTCAACTTCGTCAACAATGATAGCAGTTTTCGTTCTTCAAACCTAAGGATGGACTCAGCGCTCCAATTCTCAAGGTAACACTTTCAATTCTTTGCAACGTCCAAACAACCAAGGTAATAACTATCCTTCTCTTAAAGATCTTGTCTATGGTCAAGGTAGAATGACTGATAACATAAACAAGAAGCTCCATGCTAATGATAGGATGCTAGATAGCACAAATGCTAAATTGGATGACTTCTCTTCTGCAATTAAGAATCAACTTAGTTTCAATAAGATACTTGAAACCCAATTAGCACAACTAGCAGCTGTAATTCCATCTTTTGAAAAAGATAGAATACCAGGAAAGCCTGAAACAACCATGGAATCTACTGATCGTGTTACTATTAGTTATCATGGCTATGAACTAGATGGATGGAATTTTCCAACTAAAAAGGGAGATCCTGGAACCCCTGTCATATCTTGTTCTATTCAATCTCAAAAGTTCCATAATGCTATATGTGATCTAGGATCAAGCATCAACATCATGTCTAAAGAACATTATAAAAAGCTATTCTACACTGAGCTAGTACCAACTTCTGCATATGTGCAATTAGCTGATCAAACAACTTGCTACATAGAAGGAGTACTTTGTGATGTTCTGGTAAAAGTAAAAAACTAACTTTGTGCCTGCTGATTTCATGATTTTAGACATGGGTAATAGGGACAACTTACCCCTCATTCTTGGCTGACCTTTCTTGAATACTGTGAATGCATGTATATTTGTTGCTAGTGGTAGCATGAATTTCTATATAAATGGGAAGAAAGAGAGATTTGTTTTCTCTTGTGCACCGCACCATGTAACTAACATGCAGAAAATAAGAATTGATCCATGATGAGGAGGAAACCAAGAATCTAGAGAAACAAGAAAGACAGAGACGTAGTTAAGAAGGAACCATCATTTACAGCCTCTACACTAGACCCCGATATCGTCAAAGAAGGACAAGATGAGAAGAAGACATCGGTTAAGGAAGAACCTCCGTCTGAGAAAGGACAACTATGGGAGTAAGTATTCTATCTCTCTTTAATTATTGCATTGGCATATTTCCCTTCTTCCTACATTAAATCAATAATTTGTTAGAAGCATGTTTAAGATTATGTCTTGCATTTAGTGAGGCTCATTTAATACTAATAGTAATAATAATAAAAAAGAGATTATATATAAAAGAGAATAAATAAAATAATAATAATAATAATAAATCAATTTGGTTTATCATAGTAGCAATAAATAAAAAGGCAAAGCCTAATGATCATAATAAATAAGAAGCAAGAGAGGAAATAACCCGACCAAGAAGAAACTACGGCCCTGGAAAAGAAGCTAGCTTGGGGAGCCGTCATTCTCGCCAAGGTATGATCTCTATCCCCAGCACTTTTCTTATTCACTGTGAGTTATAACATGAAAAGTAGTCCTAAATTTTTGCCTTGAAAATACCCAAGAAAAGAAGAGAAAAAGAGCATAATATGTCTTTGGTGGAAATGATGAACAATTGCTCTGTGATGATTTGCAAAATCATGTTATACAACCCTTACTATGAAAGTTTTGGGTGTGATATCTGAAATTTGTCTTAAGTCAAACACTATTATAGGTTGCACATGCTAATAAACTAAGTTATGCTCTTGTAAGATTCAAGTTGGTGTAAGTAGATCTTTTACCTGCATAAGGAATGAGTGAGAACCAACTAGAGTTTTTGATTTATAAAATTTAAATTCTTGCTCATGGTTCTTTTATGGAGTTAATTACCTACCATCAAGCCGTACATCCAAAAACAACTAAAACCACTAAAAGAAAAAGGTTTTGTCTATTTTGAGCCTGCTTAGACCCTATTTGATCTAGGTAGAGAAACTAGTCATATTCATTGATCAAGATCACGTACACATTCCACCTATATATTACTTCTACACTGGAAGTATACATCTATGCTCCATACACCAATTGAGACAAACAACCACAAACCACCTTTGTCTTCTTGATAGATGGGGAGTATATGTTACTGAAAAAAAGAGAAAGAGCAAGTGCTCAAGGAAAACAAAAGGAGAACAAATGTCCCATGGGCAGGTGCCCATATACTTTCTTCAAAAAAAACTACTATGTATTCAGTAACCATGCTCTCCCCTATATAAGGCAAAGAAATAAGTCTCAAGGAGCCCACCAAATAATTTACACGTGCACTTCTTGATTATCTTATATGACTTATTCCTCCCTGTGATCTAAGAGTCTAACCTTGCAATATATTCAGTCAAGTATGCTTTTGTTCCAATCCTATAAACCCCACATAAGCTTTAGGATAGACATGAAAAGCTCACTTGAGCTCTTGTGAGGTCCATCACTAATGAGTGGTTGAGAGTACCATTAAAGGAACCAAAGCAAGATTTTCTTTCAAAAGAATTAAAAAACTCTCTAGTAAATGGTTTCACTCTACCAAAGTAAGGGATAAAGTATCTGCTTACCTCCTCTATCTTGTTTTTGCATAACCCTAGGAGAACAATCTAAAAGCCCCATATAGTTAAGACACAAGATGAATTTCTAAAACCATGCTCAATACTAGAATAGTGTTGGTTTGTATATAAGATCTTTGTGAATTATTACATTGAAGCAGTTCCTGATCCAACTTTACCTTGTTAAAACCACATCTTTGCTTGAGGACAAGCAAAAGGTTAGTTTGGGGGAGTTTGTTCACAGTCACTAACACCCTATTTTACCGTCAACATTTCACCCATAATCAAGGTAAAACCACATGAAAAGCAAAGAACTCACATTGAAAACTTACCTAGTTCCACATGTCCTTGGAGAAATCTTGTATATGTAGGAAAAATGGTGAAAACAGGCAAAAATGAAGCAAACCAAGACAGCTTGGCACCTCAGCTGCCACATGGGAGCCACAGGAGGGGCGCCCGCCCCCTCACATAGGGCGCCCACCCTATGAAAAGTGCCAATTGCACTCTGCCACCTCACGGATCCGTGTACCATCTTCCCAAATGGCCTATGGCACGTTGATTCAACATCAACGGCGCAGAAACGAGTCACAAGGATCCGGTGGCCCTACCAACAGGGCGCCCGCCCTGTCCAAACTGGGTGCCACGTCCACAATCCGAGGGAAGGTCCCCAGGAGTCATCCAAGCCATCAAATAAAGTCGGTTTTCATCCAATGGTGATCAAGTGATGTGCCATGGATTGAAGGACCCACATGTCATCCTCCCAGGGGTTGTAAACCGCCAAATCAGGGCACCAACCGACCTTGCAACCGTCATAGAGGAGGAAGGAGGGCCGTTGGATGCAAGGTAGTGCATCCAAGGGGGCGCCCGCCCCCCTAGGAGGGTGCCCGTCCTGCCTCTTCACGCCACCGACCTCCAGGACCCCTACAAGTACCCCTGGAGCTCTCCTACACTATAAATAGGACCAGTTTCCACACTTGTAAGGGACAACCACTAGAGAATCACTAGAGATTCAGCTCAGAGTTAGAAGGATTTCCTCTCTCTCTCCCTCTATCAAACCTCTACTCGTAGGAATAGTGCTAGCTAGAGAAGAGTAGAGTAGTGAGAGAGAACTCAGGAGAAGGAGGAAGTCTGTGGAGGAGCCGGGCTTGTCGGCGACCTCTTCTGCAGTGTTCTTCACTCTTATGGGAAATAAAGATCCCCTTCTCCATTTATTTATTTATTGTTATACTTTAAGAAGTTGTATACTTGCTCATTGCTTGGTTAGAGTGCTCTAATTCTTAGGCCTCAGTTAGAGTAGTAAGTTTTATAGATTAAGCGCGGTGCTTAGGCTATAATCTTACCCTTGAGTGCGGCTAGACCCACAGATAGTAGTGGTAGGTTCTAGGTGGTGACAGCCCTAGAATCCTCTGGATTCCACCACGTTCGGTCTGGTTTTATCAGCGTAGGGCTTGTAAACGTACAGTGCCTAATCAGTCGAACCACGGCGAGTTTAGGACTTTGCGTGTCCCTGGTATAGCAGACTCTTTGGTATAACAAACAATTGATCTTTTACTGAGTTAGATTTCTCCCATAAACTCCAGAGCTACTTCAATTTATCCTAGTGTGTTTTCCACCTTAGTTATACTTCATTGATTTATCCTTACTAAGGTTGTTATCCTATTTATCCATATCTAGATCCTTGACTATCAGATCCTAGGAATCACAAACCCAGCCTTCCTTTGGGAAAATATAAATTCGACACCTGGTACTCCCAGGTAAAGTGCTACATAATAGTTCTGTGCGCTTGCAGAATCCCATCACCTATCCTATAGAGCTACCCATAGCATTTTTGGCGCAGTTGCTAGAGATAACTTTATTCCTGGTAGTAATGTTAGAAGTGTCAACAACTACATACTTTGAGCATAGGGATTGACAACCCCAGTGATTGCGTTAAGAAGTATCGTTACCACTGCTGAAGGATATATTTGGCTAAACTCTTTTGATAGCATTAGTAACTGTCAACAGTGCGCTTGCGGGATTATCCATACATGTAATGATTTGTCGTTGTGGTATAAGCTTAGTGTTGTTGCTAAGATTCACTATTCTTGGTGGCATACTAAGTAATACCGACATAGGTGTTTCTGGCATCAACGCTAGGCATGGGTGTAAAACCCCATTCTTAGTAATGTCGCGAAGAAATGCCAACAAACATTTATGGCACCGTTGCCAGGGATAGTCTTAACTCTATTTCTAGAGATGACACTAAGAAATCCCAACAAGATGCCTACCTTAGAGGTAAGAATAGACAAGTGTCCGCAATATCAAAACAATGGGTACTTAGATGCCCACCTGGAAAAAAGAGAGAAAAGAAGAAAGAGGAAGATAGCCCATGTTGTCCTGCAAACATAAGAAAAAGAGAAATATTTCAAAGGAGCATAGTAGAATTAGATTAGCCACCATATATTCCACACACATGCACATTTTGATATAAGATCATGACCAATTTATAAGAGCACAAGTACAAAAGCAATCACCGAAGTGATCAAACCGTCATACTTGAACCCATATAAACCCGATAGTCCGCTGAGTATCCCGAAAGACCTCAGTAAATCAACTTAACAACCAAGATTCGCATGATTAAGTAAACACCAATCACATACACGGAGCTTTACAGCGGAATAAATTTACAAAGGAGTTCACAAATATAATAATATAATAATTTGATCAAGACTGATTTAAAAACAGACTAGCTTTAAAATGATACATAACCTTAAGTTCAAAATACATTGCTAGTATAAATGACAATCCTCAATTTGCAGCATAGATGAGATAGCTTATAGAAGGCCGAGCCCACCGACGCTTATCCACCTGTCATCTATAGGTGTCACACCCAATTTTAAGGATAAAATTGAATGAACCAACTCATGTGCGCCCAGGGATCAATCACACACATAAGCGATAAATTACATAGTACCATCACAAGGTTTAATATATAATGAATACATAAATAGCAACAGAATAATATAGATAACTCTCTCGCGGAAGCTCCAATCCACAGGGAATAGTTGACTGGTGAACACAATCCTAGTAATCCTCAGAGGAATCCTCATGGTCATCTGTTACCCATTCGGGATTTTTATCCAAATATGAAAAATAAAGCAAGCATAAGTACATGTCGTACTCAACAAGAATACCACGGGTTCATGAGGCTCAAATAAGGCAAGACACAGGTTTGACAGCGGTTGCTTTTAATTGATCACATTTTAACAATTGAGTAGCAGCAATAGAATATATCAAGGATCAAGGTTGCATGATCACATAAACATGATAATTAATATGGAATAAACATAAATATAAACTTCAAATTAATAAATCAATATTCAATTATTTCAAGTCCTGCAAGACGTCCAAGGCCGCTCGTGACCGTGAGTGCGGCTGATATATCACTTTTACACTCTGCAGAGGTTGCACACTTTCACCATGAGTCGTGATTTACCCTTTTTCTCGAGGTGATCAGCCTCTCGATCCACTACCAAGGTAGATCGGCGGGGTTCACTATGAAGTCTTTCAAAAGTCTCGCTAACATGCTACTAATCAATTCGGGCGCAATGGCAAGGGGCGGTAAAGCCCTCCTTCCAATGACACACACGCGCAGCAGTACACACAAAGACAGAAGCCGCAAAACAGTCAGCTCGGCAAGGAACCTTTCAAGATTAATAGCATGATAGAAAGTAACTCCATACTTGACTAAAGGCCAGAGCCATATGACCCTTATGGTTGCGCCTTAAGTCCCGGTGTCATAGTTACAGATAAGTCCTTATTCCATGTTGCTAAAAAGCATCTTTTAATCTTTATTTCATAATCAATTACTCAAGTTCATAAGATCATGACCCATCAAAGCACTAGCATCACTACTCAAATGCAATCTCATAAGTAATAAGGAATCAAGTCATCAAAATTTAGGAATAAACACTATGGTTGCCAAGATAGACACATGCATTATGAATTTAATGATTAAGGTGAATAGGACAACAAGGATGGATCCATGCTATACTTGCCTTGATCAAAGTGCTCTTGAGAATTTGAATCCTCAACGAAGAACTCTTGATCACTAACGTAATGCTCATCGCCTGAACTCGATCAGTAACATCACCACACAAACATTCAGGCAATCATACACGGAGCAAATAAGATATAAATTATAAATAGTACACCAAGAGTATAAAATCAGTTTGAAAATATTATAGAACTATTCTACCCATTCTAATGATCGCATCGATATAAAGATCACGAAAAACAAATTTATGGTCGAAAAGTTACAACTACTGGAGGATTTGCTTTTATTTGGAAAACAAGTGATTAATAGATTATTAAAATAATATTTAATTTAGAATCTCTAAATATGTTAAACCACCTCGTTAATGCGTAGGTTATACGAATTGAAAACCAACGCAAGTTGAACGGACTAATTCGGAGTTAAACCGTATGAGCTATGAATTAAATAGGATTTACCTTTATAGAAATAATAGATCAAATCTAGCCACGAAATTGAAAAGTTGAAAACAGATTTGAAAGTATCGCTAACACCTAGATTTTGAAAATACAAATCTAATGCAAGTTGAACGGATCAAAACAAAGTTGAAACGGAGAAACGGTGGAAATTATAAAATTGATGGCAAACCGTAAATACCGCGTCAAATGGAGAACGGCAGCGAGGCAAACGACAACATTGTCAGGCATCAACAAGGTATCGCTAAGCCTTGTGTTGCTCGTGCAGGACGACCCTGACCGACTAGAGCTGTGCCGTAGGAAGCATGACCGGCGGCGACCAGGGCGAGGCTTGGCCAAGGGCCGGCCGGGCTAGGTGCGTGTCCAGGATGGTGGTGACGGCGTCCGGGACGTGAGGTGTCACGGTGAAACACCGGAAAATGAAAACGGGAACAATCAAACAACAATGGAGAGCGACGAGACGAACCTTGTGACGAGGATGGTGCGCAGATAAGACTCGCGGCAGGATATAGATGAAAGATGAAAATTCAATTTACTGTCGGATTTCTAAACTAGGGGTTTTTCTTATGGATAGTTTTGGTGTATTTAGTCAAGGGATTGGTGGATATATATAGGAAGGAGAACTTCTCACATCAACATCAATTAGCAATATGGTACTAATTGGTGTTGCACTCTCCACTTTTACTAATGGGCCTAATTAATTATTAAAGCCCATTAGTAAATAATGCATGGGCTAAAGATATTTATTAGGATTATTGCACATGGGCTTTGCGGGCTGAGGAATAATGAAATATTCTATTATTTTCATAATTAAATAATTTTACGAATAAAATAATTCTAGAAATGTCCAGAATTAATATTTATGTCGCGAAAAATATACCGAAGGCCCCGAAAATTATGGGAAAATTTCCGGAAGACATTTTGAAACATGATTGAACCCAAATAAAGTATTTGGACATCATGAAAAGATATTTTGGAGCATCTAAAAATTAGATTTTGCTCATAGAAAAATAGGAGAAAGGTCCAGAAAAAGCCAGAAAAATTCTCGGGTAGTTATTAGAGATAATTTGATGAATGATGAGCACCTAAAGAGTGATTTGAAGCTGAAGAAAAGGTTCTGATAAACTCTGACTGAATGATATGAGTTGAAAATCGAGGAATTTAATTGAAGATAGACACAGAGACACGCAGAAAAGATCGTTTACTAAACACGTTTTGAAAACTTTACTCACTCATATCATTAAATCATTTTTAATCATTTTGACTTTTAGCAAAGATCACTCAACCAAAATAAATCATATGCAAGAGTATGAATGCATAACCATGTTGCTAAAACCTAGCTGGATTTTAACTTAATGAAAAATTTTAATTTCCCTATGTTTTAATGACCTCAAAAATACCAAATTAATTAATTTTACCTATATTTCAAAAGTAGTAAAATTTGGGGTGTTACAGTAGGCCTAGACCTTCACCTGCAACATGGTGGGACAAACCCTGAGTACTCAATTGTACTCAGCTGACACCAAGGAGTATGCAAGGCTTTATTTGGTGGAGCTGGCTGACATCATTTTGCATAAAAAGCTTAAGATTCATTGAGCAAATTAACCCAAGTTTTATCATCAGATTGATCAGCTTGCGTTATTATTATTATCGGTCTAGGTGAGTACCTATTCAACTAGATTATACCATCATCATTATTATGGAGCCAAGATGAAGTGATTATCTTGCTTAACTTCTTTTGTATAATACAATCAACTCCTGCAACTAGTCAAGTAAAGATCATATTCATATTCAGGCATAAGTTGCCATTCAGCCTCTCAACCATGTACATCAATTCACTTAATTAGTTTGGAGTACATCGTGCCGCTGCTCATGTCAAGTTCTCACTAATAGGGAGAGACCGCGATTCGAATCGAATTACTATCCATCTGGAGTAAATACCAAACGTTCGCCTTACACCTGCCCCCGGTTGAGCAGTATCGGGCGATCTTTCGAACGGCTCAGGTAAAAGTTAGTGTGAATTCACCCCGGTGCCGTATGCGAGGGATTCAACGGTGGCCAGGATGTTCGGATCTTCCCTAAATCGGTTGTACCGACCGGCCCACTAGGTCCCCGCCCATGGTCCTATCCGCAACCTCCTGGAATACGCACTTCAAACCAATCGATATCTCACCCTGAGTTGGACTACTCGACTTCACGGTCAGAACGACTTATCCGGCCAGTTAAGCGAGAGGTAGGGTTCAACATGACATCGAGGACGCGCATCAGCGTTCTGTCCTTAATGGCACAATTGGAGGTAGATGCACAGCAAGGACTACCATGCCTTGTTGGTTCTCTACGTTCCTCTCGTACCTTCCGATTAATCATTAATCCATGATTAAGTTCCACGATAGCAAATATAGCCAACCGTGTAGGGTACAAGTACCCATATTATATTTCACGAATGAAAGAATCATTCGCCCTTTTTGCGATCTAAGCAGGGCTAAGCATAGCTTCGATCCTAGACCTAGATAGGATTTAGGGTATATATTTCTGGACAAGGAAAGGATATGCAAAGGAGGGTTCCAATCAACTCCTATAACTTAATGCAGCATAACATAAGAATAAAGACTCAAATAATTGTTTGCAAAACATCGGAGGATTAGAATGCTCCGAAGCTTGCCTAGGAATCCAACACTAAGTCAGTGTTCGTTATATGATACTCGTTCGATGAGCATCTCTCATCCAAGCACTCGATTAGTCCTTCCGTCTTTGTGATCAGTCCACCACACCGTCTTGCGGTTAACTCCAACTCCATGTCCATCACTTCACGTGCTGATCATCTAACGTACCTAAATAAGATGCACAATGCAAATGCATGAATAGGATGAAAGCAATACAAGGCAACATTTCTACACAAACGCTTAACAATACCATGACAACCCAAGGTAATTAACCAAACAAGCATTTTCAGGACAGCAGCACAGCAAGCACAAGATTTCACCACAACCAGAGCTATACACATCCAACAAGGTTGCTATCAGACTCTTTAGAAGGCTATTAAAAATATCTATAACTTTGTTATTAACAACGAGAGCCAATTCAAGGTTTATGTAAGTCAAACAAGCACAAACAAGCAGGTCTTTTCAATTATAGATAGAAAAGCTGACAGTAGCTTCAGAGGAGCATAACTGCAGTTCTACACATTCAACAAGCATGATTCTAGACTTTATATAAATCATATTAAATTGTCTAAAACTTCACTATTATCATCTTCAGGTGATTCAACACTTAACAAGGGCAAACAATATAAAAGGGATACCTCTGTCTAGACTTGGACAGATTCTATCCCCTCACTTCAAACAAACAGAACTGGAGTTTTATACCACCAAAAGAGGTGATCCTAGACATTTTGAAAAGCATAAGAAATGTACTACAACTCTTCTATTATCACCAAGAGGTGATTCAGAGGTTAAATTAGTCACACAATGCAATCTTTCAGATCTGGACAGAAAACAGGCAAAACCTGACAGCAGATTTCTAATAGCCATAACTCTTAAACTATCAGGCCTATGACCATGAAATTTTAGGACACGCTATACATAGAAGTTAGCTATAACTTTTGTATAGAACACATTTACATGCAACATCATTTTCATGGAGAAAACACCACAAAACAGGGACTACACATGCAGCCATTTTCAGCAGAAATACAATTAAGTTGTTTGCTTCCTTTTCAAATCAATGACACACATATATAAGCTAATTAATTAACTCAAACTATCATAACATGATCATAAAAGATTCATCTCAGACCAAATAATATCAAGACATCATAAGAAACATGCATGTATTCATTTGTCTCTAATTACTCACTACTATTGCCTAAAAAGACCATTATTAATTATTTAGGGTGTATGATAAACATCTCAAATGGAGCTGATATTTTTATGAGAGTTAGTTAAATACAATTAATGACCAATGTATAAATTTCACATGCTCAGGTGTTATGATTTAGTTACTACAAAATAAACAAGTTTATAATACAACAATGTATTGGAGGACAAGTTAAATGTAAAACTCAACATTTTCTCTAAACACATGACCATATTATGATTTCCCAGGTTACTACAATATCATGCAAGGACAGTGGAACACCATTTTCTATTTTTACATCTATATATTATTTATAATGCATTTAAGTCTAACAAGTAGGCACCAAACAAGATAAACTTATATCTCAGTCATACATGTGCCATAAATTATGCAATTTTAACCATACATCACACATCACTCAGAGAGGCTACCAATAAATTTGCATGCCATTTGGAGTATGAGAACTCCAGATACAAAAATAACAAGCAAAATAAGCATTTAATCTCTGTTTAACAAGATTAATGTGAAACATCATAAAAACAGTAAACAACCTGCATCCTTTATATTCTTACAAGCTAGTGCATGATATGAGAAAACTAACAAAATTGGAATCACCATTTTATGACATATTCCTCAAACTATAGCCAAAAGCAAGTTAATCCTTTTCTTAAACCACTCTCCAAGAATAATTTCTATAGCACACAAATGTAAATAACATAGCACATATTATGGATCTAACATGCAGAGCACCTTAAAAGTAAACTAACAAAACTTGTTTCTCAATTTTCGGAGCTTCCTAGAGCTAGATATGGATTTTTAAACAACAACACAAATCCTACAAATTTGATGCATATTTAACCAACATGGGCCCCGCATGTCATAGAGAGGAGGGCTGTCTTCTTCCTTCTCTGATTTGAACGAGCAGAGCAGAGACAACGTGCGAGAGGGGCACTGGGCTCGGCTGGCTCGACCAGGCGGCTCCGGCCGGCGAGCGGCGGAGGGAGGCCAGCGGCGGAGGGAGGCCCACCCACGCTCGCGCACTCTCGCAGGGCGCAGCTCTGCCTCTCGGCAGACCGGCCATGCGCAGCTGCGGCTGCAGCCACGCTAGCGACGGCTCCGGCAGCGACGATGCTACGGCGCAGAAGAAGACCGAAAGAACGGACCGGAGGAGGTAACGCGAGGTGCCGAAGAGGGTGAGGTAGCTGACTTGGACGAGGGTGGCTTGGAGATGCCAGACGTGGCAGCGGGAGCTCGAGCTGCCGGCGTCCATGGCAGACGTGCGCTCCGGCGCTGAGCAAAGCGAGGGAAGAAGGGCAAATGAGTAGATGGCGAATGAAAAAGGCAGGGAGTGAGCTGGGGACGGGAGGAAGCACTCTGGCGTCGCCTTTGTCGGGCAGAGACGAGGACAGGGTTGCAGCAAGGCGATTGGCCATGGTGGGCGATGCCTAGAGCTCGGCGAACACGTGTTCTCCATTGAGGCGTTTCGCAGAACAGAAGGCGGGTGAGGTTCAGGCGTGCTTAGGATTCGATTTTCGGCATATTCGGGAAAGATTCGGATGTTGGCGCCAGAAGCAAAGTTGAAGAACTCAGAATGCTCTTTGAGTTTGGTTAAGGGTGCTCGGCTGTTTAATCAACAAATTAGGAGATAAATGGAGATTAATTTGGAAGTGTCAACAGGCTTAAAGAAGATCAAGAACTGATGCTAAACCCTGTCAAACGGTGTCGGCTTGATCTCAAATTTGGATATGTTGTGCCCTGACTAATTCTCTTCAACTTCTATATTTGGTCAAACTGAAGTTGCTTAACAAAAATCTCGGAAACATGGCACGTCAAGGAGATTGGTGCCATTTTCAGACTTAGAAAATAATGAAGTCCTGAAATCAGGATTTTTGCCAAATTTGAATCCACTATTTGAGGAAATTAGAGACCGAATCATAACTTCATCCAAAAATAACATTTGTTCTACTCAAAAAGATCTCCAACTTTTATTAAAGGTCAAACTTCATATCTTGCTTAAAAATTGCATTTCCATTTTGGTCAAAGTAACATCATTAGAGAGCTCAATTTAGAGACTCAAGCCAATTGAAATATTTTCTGGACATTTGCTCAACATGGACTCTTCATGACTTTTGTTGTAGAGTTCAAATAGAGTTGTTTGAGTAAGGTTGCAAGGCTTGGTTGACTTTGCATGCTCATCTTCACTTAATCAAGAATGTCCCAACAAGCAGATGATTTGTCATTTAAAGTGATTACTCAATTCCCATGCTCACGAAACTGTTCCAATGATCTAGGTAGATGGAGATGAATGTGAGATATTGATCAAGATCATTGGTTGACATATCTTGGTTAGGTCCACACTCACTGGTTAGCTTGTGACTAACACCTGGGGTGTTACAGCCCTCTGTAACGTCCCACCTCTCCCAGGCCAGGCACACTTATATCTGGCAGCTTAACTAGGGTATAGACTGTCCTCACAGATCAACACCAGTCTTTTCTGCGCACTTTATCCTCACTCATGCGCACCCGGGAAGGACTTCCCGGTCGGTCACCCATTGCTCCAGGGCTAAGCTCGCTTAACCTCAGAGTTCTTTGCAGATGGACGTCCAGAAAAGAAGTTGCAACTTGTTGGTATAAATAACCTATTAATCATATTAATCCCTGGGCTGGGATGTTACATCCTCACCCCCTTAGAAGATCGACGTCCTTGTCGATCAACCCCAGGCCAGTAACATCCCCTTTTGGTCACGTCCGTGTGTCCAGCGCCAGCGCATGTGGCATGCTGTGTGACCACTCTAGGTCCACACCAGCCATGTGCACCATGCCTGCGCAACTACGATACACGCGCCCATGAAACCACGAGGGTCAGCTTTGATACCATTCTGTAATGTCCCGCCTCTCCCAGGTCGGGCCCACTTACATCTGGCAGCTTAACTAGGGTATAGACTGTCCTCACAGACCAACACCAGTATTTTCTGCGCACTTTGTCCTCACTCATGCGCATCCGAGAAGGACTTCCCTGTCGGTCACCCATCGCTCTAGGGCTAAGCTCGCTTAACCTCAGAGTTCTTTGCAAATGGGCTTCCGAAAAAGAAGTTGCAACTTGTTGGTATGAGTATCCTATTAATCCTATTAGCCCCTAAGCTAGGATGTTAC
Source organism: Eremochloa ophiuroides (assembly GCA_038502445.1). Taxonomy (NCBI): domain Eukaryota; kingdom Viridiplantae; phylum Streptophyta; class Magnoliopsida; order Poales; family Poaceae; genus Eremochloa; species Eremochloa ophiuroides. Next base: position 15,955,388 of record JAHLJS010000009.1, on the reverse strand, counting down.
AGATCCTTGTTTTGACTTTACAATATATGAAATGCAAGTATGTTTTCTTTTACACCTACGTAAGCCCAGATAAGCTTTAGAAGTAGGCAAAGAGAAGGCAACACCATCTGTGCCTTAGTGAGAATTCACAAATACCACATATGAGTGATCTGAGAGTACTACAAAGAGGAGAAGGTAAGCTATGCTTCATTTTCAAATACTTATACAAAAACTCCAGCTGACTTGATTGAAGGAAGAAGGTGATCTGTTCCAATGGTTCCATTCCTCAACCGCCCAAAGTTTCATGGTAGACACCACATGAATCCCGCAGTACGGGTATGACTAGAAATGGTGGAATGTTGAAGCTTATTCTTGGTTAAGTTTTCAGTAATCCATCCTTTCCTCGGGACAAGTAAAAGCCTAAGTGTGGGGGAACTTGTTGATGGTAGTTATCATAAGATTTTATTCATCAACTAATCATGAAAAAGGGTATAAAAGCAACCATCAATATAGAATAGGGTTTTAACTGATAAAATTCCACGAGTTTTGGTGAACATGTGTTTTGCAGGGAGTAAACAGGAAAACGGACCAAAGAGTACCCACATGCCATACAATATATCGAATTTCACATGGGCTCTGTGTTAAGAACATTCTAGGGAACACTAGAGACACACAAGAGAAAGTGGGACCCCGATGGCAGTGGGGAAGGTTCGGCCGAACCCCCGCCTTTGAGGATGCATCTGGTCCGTTGCTCAAGGTTGGTTTGATCCGAGGTCTGAGATTCACCACTCTGGCCTATATATACAGTGCCACACCCCCAGGGTTTCACATGATCCAATACAAGAAAGAAGTATATCACTAGAAACCCTAGATAGGATCTAGAGACAAGCATAAAGTAGAAGAATAGCCTTGTAGTCTTCCTTAGATTAGGGCTAGTTCTTATTTAGAAAGAGAGAGATAGAGAGTTTGGGGAAGAGTTGCCGGCCTGTCGGTGACTGCTCTACAACTTGTACATGCGAATTCAAACTCTTCTTTGGAACTTGCATCTGAAGATTACTTTGGAGTTCAACTTCTAATTCAAGTAAGTAACATTGTTATTACTATTCTTTTGGTTTACGTCTCTTTTGAGTGCTTTAGTATTGGTAGCTCCTTGATTGAAGTAGTTTGCGTAGTTTAAGCGTGTTGCTTAGACTGGGTAGCTCATAAATACAACTTGACTGTCCGGATCAGTGGTATATCGCGGGTTGACCATGCCATTGAGTCTTCTATAGTCTACCTCCCGTCAATAGGAATAGTAGGATTGCATTACTGAGGGATTTATCCTTTGATGATATCTTCCACTTGATGAAGTAAGGTTTTGCAAGTTGAGGAATGAATTGAACATCCTACATTTCTCCAACATGAGTTAAACATACACTCCCACTATATGACTTGCCTCTACTTCGACAATGCAAAGGTATCATTGTTTGACATGGCATTCATATATTGATAAGGACTTGTGTAGAGCATATAGCCATACTTCTTTCTTTAATTAGGCTCATTCATGGAAATCTAAATGTTTTTTAATCATATACCACTACTATTGCTTCTATGCCTTGGTTGATCTAGTGGTGACATATGACTAGTTTGTGGGCTTGTGAACCTAGTATTTGACTAGAATATGGGCATTATGGTATATAATTCAACTTTAAGAAGATAACCCCTAGTGGCGTGAAGAAGCTTTTCAAAGGACAAACCGAGTTATATATTTGTGCTAGTAATCTAACTAAATGCTTAAAAAAAGAAGATAATGGAAACAATCTAATAATTTAACAAGTGGTTCCCTCCATTGATTTCAAATCCTATCCTACCCATGCTACCCTTTTGTGGTCTTTGATGACAAAGGGGGAGAAAATGGAACAAAGATGTGGAGGTTAAGCGATGAACCATCATTAGACTGATGATGGGAGAGCTATAGGCCAAGTGAGAGGGATCACAAACTTTCAAAATTTGGATCTCACACATAGGGGGAGCAAGCTCACAAGCATGATTTCAAGCATTTGGTTGTGCATTTTCATGGGTTTGTTGCATTGCACATGTACTTCAATTAAAAACACATGCTTGTTTCGTGTATGCTAGACTTAAAATGTGTGGTGAATTGAAGTACTAATATGCATAGGAAGTGGTAGCTAGCTCCCGGTGTTGACAGTAGTTATCTATCATTTTTATCCATCAATTAAACATGAATCAAGGGCATAAAACAATCCACAACATAGTTATAGGGTTTGATTCTAACAAGTTCCACGAGTTTTGGTGTTCTCACTTGTTTTGCAGGGTATGAAGGGATATTCAATTTTCCAACAATAAAATTATCTCAAACAAGGGATTGGACTGCACCATTGCGATGGGCTCGTCAAGATGATCGAAACGGACCTATCATTTGCTACATTCGGAGTTCAGAATCAAAATCTACGGCGACAAATGCATCATTGGACTACAGGAGGCCCAAGAAGACATCATGACGAAGATGGGCCCGGAAGCCCACACTTGGGCGCCGGCCGGCCCCACCCCTAGGGTTTTGGCTGCTGCCTTCCGGAGTCTTCCTCCACCGCCTATGAGAAGTCATCTCGGCCCTTGGTTAAGTCGGGTTCATCCTGCGGCGCACGTTCATCCCACCAGGCTATAAATAAAGGGGCAGACCCCCTCCCTGAGGCATCCCTTTCATTATCATAAGTCATATTCTCTAGTTAAGGCTTGGATAGAGAGGTGTCCCATTGAATTATAACCTCTCTCTAATGTAGTAGATTAGTTCCAATTGAGAGTTAGGGAGAGCGTAGCCATGCTCGGGTTCTGGAGGAGTCTTCTGAGGTCTGGTATGACTTATATCGTATCTTTGTAAGACTTATGCTTTTATATATTTATGTTCTCTATTTACTTTCATGCATCATTATGTGATTGGTTAGCATAGTTGTTATACTTTGGCATGGGATCTTCGCTCATATTGAGTGCTCTAGTTATAGCGCATGATTAGAGTAGTATTCATTAGTGTAGACGTGGTGTCTAGGCTAGTGTTTACCTGAGTTTTGCGCCCAATTCTTACGGTTATTTGTGGTAGTCCCAGAGGTGACAGCTCTATCGGTCTTCGTATTTCACCACGTCGGAGTTGGTGTTTCGTAGAGCTTTTTGGCAACCTTCTCCTGATTATCCCTTCCCAGTCTATTCGAGAATCGGAAAGGTACTGTTGCTCCAAAGTGCTATTGTGTGATTGCTTCACCTAACTATCTTTCAATTATCTTAGAACCCCAAGTAATAGAGAAGTATTTAGGAACCTTGAACTCTCCCGTTGTCCTCTCAACTTAGCTAGACTACTCATTTATCTTATAAGTGATTACTATGCATAACTCCTATCATTTATCACTTATCCCTACTATAGTCTAATTGGTATACTAAGTTAGTAGATGCATGATGGTAGCTATCAGATTCTTTAACCATTGCTTCCCTGTGGTAAATTATAAATAACGATACTCTGGAATACTCCCGGATAAAAGTTACAATGGTATTCTGTACGCTTGCGGAATCTTTCATATTCTATTTGCACTTAATAAATACCAACAAGCTTTTTTTGCGCCGTTACCGGGGAAGCAATTGGCATAAGGATTGTGATAGTGATCTTGATGTCTGCTAATTTAATGCACCACTAGCTTTAGTAGTATTACCCCTGTTCTGTTGAGTTGTGGAATAAGACAGGACAACAGAAGCCATTTTGACCTTCCGGCAAGTTTCCACAAGACAAGAAGAAATATTAAAGAGCCTAGGGTGTCTGAACATTCAAGATTCATCAACAATGGAACCCTGCCATCTCACAGGTTTGCACACATATATATATTTCTAACCCTGTGTAGATTGAAGAAGGAGGTCGTCGTCACAACAATTCAAATCACATCTCAAGTGATGAACATAAGAAACTGAGCTACGCACAAATCATGGTAAGTACGATCAAGAAGGTGAGAAAGTCTTGCTCATGGACTTTAAACTTTTGAGTAGTTATCTTTTTATTCTTGCATCTCATTGCATATTTACTTTAATCAATGTAGCCACTCCATTTAGTTTATGTTCCCTCATATCAAATCCACAACATGTTTGGTTCTTGCATACATCCATATCACTTGCATATTAAAAAGAAAAAAAAATCCCTCACTATGATCATACTCTTTCGTCTCTAGTTTTGAGTAAATCTCTATAATGCTTTCATGCTACCTTTGTTTGCTATAGTATGCTTTGGTTTGGAAGTACTGTACATACTTCCATAGGCTTTTAAATTAAGCATGGTGCTTAGGTTAAATTGCCTGCCTTAGTCAAAATTAGACATGGAGTCTAGTTTGATTATTGAACTAAAAATTGCTTTTGTAGACATTGATTATTTTGTCGGACTAACCCCTGCAGAAACTTTTAAATTCAATGTGGAAAAGTTCCTGAGATGAATCGAGGCATGTGATGAACTCCAACAACTTTGCACGAAGAAGACACAAAAGCTCATCCTTCATCGAGGAAAGAACTGTAAGTATCAAAAGTTTATTCACTTCGTCTTTGTTTGTAAGTTACCTTTACCTTGAACCATGTTAGAATGTAGCAAACAAATAAAAAAATGTAAAAAGGAACCTATGCTAAAATAATCCTTAAATCATCTTTTGTTAGCATAGATAAAAATAATAATAATTTGTGGACAACAAGCCATATTTCAAATTTGTTGCAATCCTTCGGGTATGTGTCCACTAACATTTTGCAGGAATGCATATAAGCTATTCCTGTCAATGATTTGGGATGAACCTGCCGAAACCAAAGACACCAGTACAAGAAGTGGATAAACTTGATGGATCATGAGCATCGTCAAAGACAGCCTAACCTTGAACATTCCCAATGCTTAAGGTAGGATGATGATCGCAAGCAGGATGCAATTCCTACGGAATGACCAACTAATGCCTGCTCTCGTCATCCTCAAAGAAGGCAACTCATATACCGATAACAGAGACCACAAAAATAGGATGCCACTACATCATAGTGTGCATCTTCCACATACCTCATTTATCAAAGGTGGTCTATCGGTGGTGTCTCGTCAAGCCATGAACAACTATGGTCGCAAGATGACATCCCTAAGTCATTGGAGATGAAGCACTCACACAAATAAGGACAATCAAAGATGAACTAGAGTATGCATCTCCAATAATCATCAACCCATCAACCAAGAGTCAATGAAGAAGAATGTTACTATCCACATCAACATCTCCTGGATCAGATGGTACAGAAGAATGAGAGGTCCTGCTCAAGCACAAAGAAGCCCCTTCTAACAAGTAATTCAGATCAAGATAATCTCAAGAAGCTATCCAAGAAGGTGCTGAGTAGAAGCGCATCAAGGCACAATTTGACATAAAGTAAGGACATTGTGAAATTCAAGCAAGCACCATCATGATGCAAGGGTACTTCTAAGAGCAAGCTTTGGGGATGTTTACTTTCCTTATTAATGAGACAAGAAAGCTCTCTCTCCCCACTAATCATCGCAACACAAGGGTACAGAAAAAGGGGAGAAAGAAACAAACTTAGGAGGAGCACTTCTCACTTAAGAGGATCAATGCAACATTTCGTAGAAGTGGCTCTACTCGCCCTTGTCGATCGGTTTGAAGCACAAGGAAAGAATACTCCTCTAAAAATGATCCAATAGTGCCCTTCCTCCTCTCAAGCCTCAATCTCTTAGGAGTGAACAAATGAAGAAAAAAAAGTATAAAGAAGAAGAGAATGATGGCATGATGAAAGGATGAGAAAGGAGGAGTTCAATGTAGGAGTCAAGCTCATGGACAAGATTTACAACTAACCGAGCAAGAAAAGCTTCTTCAAAGTGTTACGGTGCCATCACACTCCAATAATGAATGTAACATCTTAAGATCAAGGAGGAGATGTCATTCATCCCAACGCCAGAAGAACCAGCCACCCAAGGATGGAGTGATGAGACTCCTACATCAGAAGAGTGAGAAAGAAGAAACTGTGAAGGATGAGACTCCAACCTCAGTGTCAACATCAACTTTACTAACTAGAAAGGAATGGAGGAAGAAGGAGTCACCTTCAAGTTCATCATCATCGGAGGTGCAACCAGGGTCACCATCATAACCCGACAATGCACCCAATAAAGAATAAATAGACAAGAAGTCCTGTTCGGAGGACTATAAACCATCGAGTCTTCGCCAAAAGATAAACTTGGTACCTATCCCTATTTACTTTTCACGATTTCATTAGTATCTTAATAGTTGCATATTTATTTTCCTGCATTGAAAAGAAAATAAAAATATTTATTACTTTGCATAATAAAATCTAAAAGCCCCATGTGACTAATCTTGTGGCATAGTTCACAAAGACTATTCACTGTGGTGGCACAAAAATAATTTGCATGCATCTAGATAGACTACTGCATCATATTTACTTTTTGCATTCATAAACTTTAAAATACTAAAAATATGTGGGCACATGAAGGTCCACACTTCTTAGAAAACACCAAAAATATGTGGGCACATGAAGGTCCACACCTTTATGAAAAATCTAAAAAAATGTGGGCACATGAAGGTCCACCTACTTAGGAAGCTTTCTGCTGGAATTATAAACCAACATCAATTGCTAATCATGGAGCGGCATTAAACCTAACCCCTCTCCATGAGATTTGGTATTCTTGTTGGCAATTGAGTTTTACAGGACAATACATGATCAAAGAGCTAGACAACCAGGCGCTCTCACGCTGCCGGTACACCTGCTCCCAGAAGGATCACTCAACTTGCAACATTAAAGACCATGTCAACATCCAGCTTGGGGGAGGGTATCCTCCACTTAAATCCAATTAAGTATAAGTTTCCCATCTTATTACTGTACCATATTGCTTTTCGTGTGAGTTAGCTAGTAAAATAAAATTTGAAAACCAAATAAAGAGTTGTTAGTTTTGTTTAGTGAGTTCCTTAGGTTTGAAATAAAATAAAGAGATAGTGATTACAGAGAATTTTGCCAGATAAAATGAGCTCAGATAGATGGAACCCATGCATGGAATAGATAATTAGCACATTCACTAGAATCCCTTTTTGAGTGTCTAGACTTCAAACCTGAATTATCTCAAGTTTTAGACACAACTGTTTTGATATAAAGATTTACTTTGAACCTGAAACTTGTGGGTAGAAAATGCTTGTCTAAGTCTATATGATTGAGGGATATGATATGGAAATTTTGAGCTGCTATTTATCTTGTTCCTAGTGATACTTGAGTCCTGGAGATTTATTTTTGAAAATCCTTAAAAGCACATGATGGGTTCCTGTATGACAGAGCTTAAATTCCCACCACAGCCATACATGCTAGAATAAGAAAACCCACACATTTACATGTTGCTTGCTTTGCATTGAGTATTGTCAAGCTTTGTTGATACCTTAGAAACTTATCATGCTTTCAAAATCAAGATTTCTACACACCACATACACCTGCTGCTCCTGCACTAGGAGTACGCAAAAACATGCCTTCCATCTAGATCCACCTCAAAATGTTCTACTCCTATATTAGGAGTGAACACCAAAAATATCCCATAAGTTACCTCCAAATAAATGCTCCAAGGTTTTTGTTGCTATCTCTCAAAAGAAAAGAAAAAAGAGAGGGAAGTGTTGTTGCAGAGAAGAGACATGTTGGCTATGCAAAAGTGTGAGATGAGAGAAAACAATGGGTACAAAGATGCCCGCCTGAGATGTAAAAATAGACAAGTGTCCGAATTATTAAAACAATGGGTACTCTGATGCCCGCCTGAAAAAAGAGAAGAAAAAAAGATAGCCCATGTTGTCCTGCAACACAAATCCCCAGTATTTGAAAAAGAGAGAGAAATGTTTTCAAGGAGCAAAAATAGAATTAGATTAGCCACCATATATCCACACACATACACATCTTGATTTAATTATATAACTTGTTTTCTCTGGATCCATTGTTTGACTTTACAATATATGCATTGCAAGTATGTATGAGCAGTCTCCTTACCCATGAGTTCCACATAAGCCATTAGTATAGGGTGAGAGAGAGAAGGCATACATCACTATTGCCTTGGTGAGGATCCACAAATACCACATATTGAGAAACTTGAGTCATACAAAGGAATCTCGGAAATTTATTTTGAAAACTTGCAAAAACTTCAGGGTAAGAATTGAGCAAAAGAGCTTGAGCAATAGTGCTTGACTTAAATATTCTGTCCTTCAATTACCCAAGACCCAAGACAAGGCTACAAGCTCCATGGTTGAAGGTAATAAAGGTAAGTTTGAAAATCAGAATAGTTTGCTCTAATCCCGAGGAGAACTCTTGTTTGAATACATGTGTGCTTTTGAGGAGTTGCTACTATATTTAAAAATTCTAATGAATTCCTACATCTATTGCTAAGTTTGGCTTTGCTAAGGGACTAGCAAAGGGTAATCTTGAGGGAACTTGTTGACGGTAGTTATCTATCATTTTTATCCATCAACTAAACATGAATCATGGGCATAAAACAATCCACAACATAGTTATAGGGTTTCATTCTAGCAAGTTCCACGAGTTTTGGTGTTCTCACTTGTTTTCCAGGGTATGAAGGGATATTCAATTTTCCATCAACAAAAGTATCTGAAATAAGGGATTGGACAGCACCATTGCGACGGGCTCATCGAGACGATCAAAACGGACCTATCATTTGCTATATTCGGAGTTCAGAATCAAAATCTACGGCGACACATGCACCATTGGACTACAGGAGGCCCAAGAAGACACCACGACGAAGATGGGCCCGAAAGCCCACACTTGGGCGTCGGTCGGCGCCAGGGTGGGGCCGGCTGGCCCCACCAGGGTTTTGGCCGCCGCCTTCCGGAGTCTTCCTCCACCGCCTATGAGGAGTCATCTCAGCCCTTGGTTAAGTCGGTTTGATCCTGCAGCGCACGTTCATCGTACCGTGCTATAAATAAAGGGGCAGAACCCCCTCCCTGAGGCATCCCTTTCATTATCATAATTCAGATTCTCTGGTTAGGGCTTGGATAGAGAGGTGTCCCATTGAAGGATAACCTCTCTCCAGTGTAGTAGATTAGTTCTAGTTGAGAGTTAGGGAGAGCGGAGCCATGCTCGGGTTCTGGAGGAGTCTTCTGAGGTCTGGTATGACTTGTATCGTATCTCCGTAAGACTTATGCTTTTATATATTTATCTTCTCTATTTACTTACATGCATCACTATGTGATTGGTTAGCATAGTTGTTATACTTTGGCATGGGATCTTCGCTCGTATTGAGTGCTCTAGTTATAGCGCATGATTAGAGTAGTATTCATTGGTGTAGACGTGGGGTCTAGGCTAGTGTTTACCTGAGTTTGCGCCTAATTCTTACGGTTAGTTGTAGTAGCCCAGAGGTGACAGGCTCTGTCGGTCTTCGTATTCCACCACGTCGGAGTTGGTGTTTCGTAGAGCTTCTTGGCAGCCTTCTCCTGATTACCCCTTCCCAGTCTATTCGAGAATCGGAAAGGTACTGTTGCTCCAAAGTGCTATCGTGTGATTGCTTCACCTAACTATCTTTCAGTTATCTTAGAACCCCAAGTAATAGAGAAGTATTTAGGAATCTTGAACTCTCCCGTTGTCCTCTCAACTTAGCTAGACTACTCATTTATCTTATAAGTGCTTACTATGCATAACTCCTATCATTTATCACTTACCCCTACTATAGTCTAGTTGGTGTACTAAGTTAGTGGATGCATGATGGTAGCTATTAGATTCTTTAACCATTGCTTCCCTGTGGTAAAATATAAATAACGATACTCTGTAATACTCCTGAGTAAAAACTACAATAGTATTCTGTGTGCTTGCGGGATCTTTCATATATTCTATTTGCACTTAATAAATATCAACACCCGGTCTTTTCCAAGTGGTACTACAACCTTGTTTCTAATGTTGATCTCACGAGATATTCTAGTGTCTTTGGTTGTATGAATTTCTTCAAGTGGAATCTATCTATCTATGGTGCTAAGGATGGTTTATACATGAACTCCGATGGTATCGCACTTTAAAGGTCCAATTCTATAAACCTTAGCATAAAATTGATAGTAATATCTCTCCCACACTACTTGTCCAATGCATATGTGCAAAGATTTTCAAATCCAAACTCTTGGCACATATGTAGGGAGAGTTAATACTATCAAATTAAATTCATTGCATATCTTTGTAAAGTTTGCTCACTTAGGAGTAAATAGCTTTCAAGATAGGCTAGCTTGTGTGTGAACCTAGAGACTTATTTTAGAACGGTTAGGAAGGGTTGCATTTTTTAGTAGGCTAGCGCAAAATTCGTTTCGCCATTTGTTATACTAATCTTGTGGTCAAGTGTTGTTTATAGATTTTTAAATAGGCTATTCACCCCCTCTAGCCTCCTTGGACCTTTCAGCGTGTCATCACTAGCAAGAGGATCGGCGACAATCTTGGAGTTTGTCTCAACAGGATGTAGCTTAGTGGCAACCAAGTGAACCTAGGGAAAAATCACCGTGTCATCCTCTACATCATCCTTCGTGGTGGTTTGCATTCTCTGATACACAAGCTTATTCTTTATTCATATATTGTGCTTGTATAGTTGCTCTTGTGATTAGTTAGCTTATGTAGCTTGCTAATCACCTTCTACCTTGTGTAGCTTAGAAGTAGTTTTCTTACTAGTTAATTTGCGTAGCTAAGTAGCTTTAACTCCTTGATTTGGGTTGTGTACCTTGTCATTGAGCATTGTTAGTGAGCTTAGTTTGCTTAGTGCTCTTTGCTTGCTAGTGCGTAGGAGTTCTTTTGTGCTTGAAGTACTAGTGCTTATGTTTGTGTGACCTCTAGAATTATTTAGGGAAGCTCAAAACTAGGCTAACACGCTTTTGTCACTTGTGTAGGATCTTTGAAAGGCGCTTATAGTCTAGTTAGAGAGGTGTAGTATTGTTAGAACCAATTAGATTTCTTTCCGATACGATTAGATTTTAAAAAGAACTATTCATTCTTTTAGTCCGCCATCTCGACCCCTACACCGTTCTACTCGTGCTCAGGCTATAGCTTCCGGTCATTGCGCTCATTGTTTCCCTCATGCGCAGGTGCCCCTCCACCTCGCGTCCTAGACACCATGGGCGAGAGTAAAGATGGCAAACGGGTAATATCCGCGCGGATAGTGACTTCATATACCCGCGCCCGCGAGTAAAATCTCATGCTCGTATCCGCGCCCGTAACCCGCCACTGCTATCCGCGGGCAAGGCTCGCCTGCGGGCATGCCCGTGCAACCGCCAACGGTCAAAGTCTCATAGAGGATGACGACCAGCCGTGGCAAGCGACGAGGACGACGACGGCCGCAGCGAGCGACGAGGACGCCGGCCGGCCACGGGGAGCGACGCGGACGGCGACGATTGGGGCGAGCGACAAGGACGACAGCCGGCCGCGGAGAGTGACGCGGACGGCGACGACCGCGACGAGCTACGAGGACGGACGCGGTCGCGGCGAGCGACGTGGACGGCGGCGGACGAGGACGACGGCCATCCCACCTCCCAAAGTCCCACGCTCCCGCTTCACCACCCAACCATGGCCTGGTGGCGTGGCCAAGCTATGCAAGTGCACGAGTGCAAGAACTGGGATCGCCCAGCAGCCATGGTGGGTGACATTCAGCTTCCTTGATCTCCTTCAATACTCCACGGTAGCGAGGCCCCCATAGGAGAACGGAAAGCTCATGAGATGGTGATCATGATGGTGTGACATGCATAGCCTGATTTTTGAATTTGGAGGTGGGCTTTGAGAGAGGAAGAAGATGACTTTTTTCTGTCTTCTTTCTCTTTGCAAGGAACGTGGGGATGGGGACTTGGAGAGAGAGAGCACGCGCGCACTAAGACAGGAGGAAAAGGATGTGGTGCCCTGTTGGTCTATTGGAGGACAGTGGTGGTCCACTTATGAGCTATTGGAGCAGGATTATCGGGTTTGCGGGTGCGGATAGACTATTTCTTTGCCCGTTATCAAATATCCATTGGGTTTATAGCTGCGCCCGCACCCGTGCCCGCGGGTACAGTTTGACACCCGTATCCGCGCCCATGGGGTTTGTTACCCGCAGATTTGCAGGTATTTCCTACTCGTTGCCATTTTTAGGCGTGAGGAGACCGTAGGTTCCGATGGTGGACCCATATATGTAGAATACATACAAAATGGCATAATGATGGAGAGATATGTAATTATTGCAATAGTATTTCTCTAATTATTACAATAGTATTTCTCCAAATAGGTGAATTATGGCTCTGTTCGTTTCAACTAAACAGCACATGTTTTTTTAGTCTTGAAACAGTATTTTCTCTCACAACAAATCAGTTTCAGCCTAAATCAGCTCAGCTTTTCAGCTGAAGCGAACAGATCCTATAATGACATATAGATAAAGAAATCACTGTCCTTAGTCCTAACACATTGATTACTCCGTCAGGTTCCCGTCACCGCACTTGCGCACGCGGGTCCACGGCGCACTCTCTTCACACTCCACTCTCCTCGTCATCGGACCTCGGCGCTCCGTCCAATTGCAGTAAGGCTGCGGGTTCGCGGTCAATCCTTCCACCGCACCCTCCCGTGCATGTCATCCCCGGCGGGCGTCGCGCTTCCTATGGTAGCGACTCGCCGCTCAGCGCGGAGGACCGTCAGCGGTCTGCTCCGGGGCGACGGAGCGCCGTCCGAGCCGGCCTCCAGCTCCCCTCCAACCTCCCTCCCCCCGCGGTGCGCCCGTGATGCTTCGCCGCCTCAGCGGGCTTGCCACGTCAGGTTTGCTTCCGACCTCTCAGGGTGACCCCCCTCCCCCCCTGTCTTTGATGTTCTCCCTCCCCCCGGAGCATTTCGTTCCGGCAGAGGCAGTGAAAAACCCGTCGCCCCCTTTCTGTCTCGAATCTGGTGAATTGGCGATGGCATCCGTTGAACCCACTTCTACCCTCTGTTTAATTAACTGTTTCTAGTCTCGAATCTGGTGGATTGGCAATAGGCACTAATCTAGTCAGTTAAACGGCTAGCGGTATTCTTGGCCTAATAGGTGCCCTCTGAAACTCAATTGGTTAAGGACAATGTGGAGTATATACCTGCATATTCTAACAGGTATAAACAGTAAGTACACTTGTAAAGATACCTGTGTATGATACACACTTAGATGGCATGTAGTTACTAACGAGTGGAATATGTGTATATAATATCACATTCATCAATTCTTCTTAATTCAAATTGACAGGTTTTACTATCATTGCTAGGTAGCATTTATAATTTTATTTAAATCTACCTGCTATAGGTAGCACATTGGATGACTTTGTTGTATTAAATGTAGTTCTTTCATATAGTGTTTACACAACTATTAGTTTAGCATCCAACCATGATTTTCTGGTTCTACCTCAGGGAGAATAAAGGTTTGCTTATCTGTAATGACAACACACTGAAGCAGACTGTGGAATTAGAAAAACAGGGGAGGCAAGGTAAGGGCGTTTTAGTAGTTGACCAACCGGATGAGTTGAACAAGGATTCAAGGTCACTGGATGAGCCGCTTGGTTGGCTTCCTGACGGTTGGATTCTGGAGGTCTGTCAAGAAGACAATGGCTCTATCTTCCAGGTATGCATGCTTCCATATATGCCCTTGCCTACGAACATATATATCATGTGATGTTTTGAATAATGACCATACTTATGTTTGTGTAGATCTTATGAATCCGCTTCTAGAGTTTATAGAACATTTGTTGGTTAATATGTGTGAAATTTTGTTTTGCTGGTTGTTTCCTGCAGTACTACACTTCCCCAATGTCCGGATACACATTCGCATCAAAGATGGAGACACTGCATTATCTTTTCTCAGGGGTGGAAGAACGTATGTTGGAGTTGCAGGCTAGCACTGAGGGCAACGAGCTTCATGTTAGTCAATTCTTATTTAGTCATGTTGTATGACACAGCTGATTAAACTGATGTGCTTCCCTGGTTGTTGCATCCAGGAGTCACATACATGGCTTCCACCTGGGTTTGTGATTGAAGTCAGAGCCGGTGGGAAGAAAATGGACAAAATGTACAAGGTAGGTTGGAAATTTGTTGCACAATAACATCTAGGGATGCAAGCAGGCTTGTCTGTGAACCCACAAATAAGCTTAATTCTTGCAGGTTTCTGCAGAACCCACAGGTTTGTGGATAAGCCCACATGTGGCACTTTCATTACATCCATATGTTGTGGTACTCTATCGCAACTATACAAATTGGATTTAAAAATACAGCAATTTTCCAATAAGATGTTGCTGGCAAGGCAAGATGCTCCCATGTAAGAGTAGAAAACCGAAACAACAATGGGGGTAGGTATGGGCTGCAGGCCCACACTGGCACGCTTGGTCAGGAGCCAAGGTGATGAAGGTTGATGTCACCTCAATCTTGGATGGCGGCTCATAGCATCCTCTGGTTTTACCAGATAGAAGCAGAGGGTGTGTGTCATGGAGGGTGAGGTGAGTGGGGCCATGCTGCGGCTGTGGATGGAATGAAAGAATATATAGAGAAAAAAAAATAAAGGCAGGGGTTTACTTGTGCCTTTCTTGATGATTACTATTTTCATCTCAACATAAACCATGACATCAATCAACATTGAACACTGTCAAGGGCAGCCTTGTTTAGGGTAGCTAGACCTCGACTACGGAGTTCGTAATCTCGATCTTTGGGGAGGGAGGGAGGGAGGGAGGGAGGTGTTTGGTTACATAGATATATACAAAGTTCAAAAAGGCGGCGCCTAGGCTCGACTAGGATTTAGTCGGAGGGTGGCGGTGGCTCGTCGGCGGCGCCGGTGGGGGTGGAGGAGCACCTGGCGGAGGTCGCCGGTGGGGAGGAGGAGCCGCGGGTGGCCGCGGGAGCTCCTGCGGGCTTGTGCGGGACGGCAGAGGGTGCGTGCGCGGGTGGCGGCGGGCGCAGGCAGCGACGGGCGCTCGCGTAGGCGCAAGCGGCGGCGGGGTGGGAGGAGGCAGGGGAGAGGATAAGATGGGGAGGTGGGCTGTTGAATAGTTGGGCTGCTTTGATGGGCTTCCTTTTCAACTTAAGTCCCACTAGTCCTCTGTTTTTCTTTTCTTTTAGACATATTTATGATGTATATGACAAGGTATATGTCCGTATATTGCACCGTCTAGAAAAACGCCTTGAAATGCCTAATCCCGCCTAGGCGCGCCTAGGCTCAAGGCCGGTCACCGCCTAGAGACCGCCTAGCGCCTTCTTGAACTTTGGATATATGTAGCCGAAAGGCCTCAACCGAATAGAACAAAAGACTCCTATAATTAAGGGACTGCAAATAGGAAACTACGATATCTTTCTTAACTCAGCCACCGGATGTGGCCATCCTGTGCGCGTTGCGGCGCGCGTCTCTCGCGCCTGCTGCGCGTTCCGCGGCCCTGCGCACATCGCGGGCTCGCTGGCGCCGTGAATACGCGCGCCTCCACATCCGACGTGGAAGACGTCGTGAAGACGAGCACGGTCCCACATCCGAAGGCGGCCCCTGAAACTTCTTGAGGAGACCTATGAGGAGAGGAGCACGGTCCGGTAGAGTGAGGCGGACGGCGATGTCGTTGATCAACTCAGTAACACGATTTGGCCCGTAGAACCTTGGCTTGAGGTTGCCAGTGACCGCCTGGGGAAGTGACGACGCCGCGCGCTGCCGAAGGAGTAAAGCCCAATCGCCCACCCTGTACGTGACATGGCGATGGACTTTGTCGTAGTGGAGCTTCTGCATGGCCTGGGCCCGCTCCAGCCTGTAGTGGATGTCGGCGAGGAACTCGTCGCGTTCTTCCATGGTCTTGGTGACGACGGCCACCCTCGTGTCCCCCGGTTCATAAGACCGGATGGATGGCGGATCGCGCCCGTAAACGACGTGGAATGATGTGTCCCGTAACGAAGTCTGGTAGGCGGTATTGAAGACGAACTCTGCCCAGGGAGCCAGCGTAGCCACTGTCGCGGCCAATCTCCTCTAAGGCAGCACAGGTACATTATGATGACGCGATTAGCGGCCTCTGACTGCCCATCTGACTGGGGGTGGAAAGCAGTGGTCATGTGCAATTTGGTGCCTACCAAGTGCTTGAGCTCACGCCAGAACATCGAGGTGAAGACCGGGTCGCGGTCGGACACCATGGACTGTGGAATGCCGTGGAAGCGGACGATGTCGGCGAAGAATGCTTGAGCGAAGGTCTCGGCGGAGTACGGATGCACCAGGGGGATGAAGTGGCAGTACTTGCTGAACCTGTCGACCACGGTCAGGATGACCGACTTGCCCCGAACGCGCGGCAGAGCTTCGACAAAGTCGAGGGCGATGTCCGTCCAGACACCCTGCGACACGGGTAGAGGAAGGAGAAGGCCCGCCGAGTGCAAGTGTTCCGACTTGTAGCGCTGGCAAGTGGAGCACGCGTGACAAAATCTTGCACGAGCTGTTTCTTGTTAGGGAAATGAAATTCACGCCGCAGCCGATGCAATGTGCGCTGGACTCCTTCATGTCCGTCCTCATGGACGGCTGCCATGATCTCCTGCACAAGCGGAGACGACGGGGGAATGTAGAGGCGCCCGACAAACTGCACCATATCGTCGATGATCTCCAACGGCGCCCCACGGGAGCCTGCACGTACGTTGTCCTGGATAGCGACGAGGGTTGGGTCGGTGAGCTGGGCCTGGTGGAGGCGCGTGATGAACTCGAAGCGAGGAGCCGAGAGGACTAGGATGGCCCCATCGTCCACCATGTCGCGTCGGGAGAGCGCGTCCGCCACCGAGTTCGCTATCCCAGGCTTGTACTCGACGGAGAAATCAAAGTCCAAAAGCTTCCCCACTAAGTGGTGTTGGGGGATTGTTGCGAGCCTCTGATCCATCCAGTACGTGAGGCTATAGTGATCCGTCTTGACGAGGAAGCGGCGTTCCCACAGGTACGGTCGCTAGTGCCGGATGGCGTGGACGAGACCGATGAGCTCTCGCTCATAGGCCGCGACGGATCGGCTGAAGAAGGCAATTGAGTGGCCGTCCTGGACGAGCACTGCACCGAACCCATGTGAAGAGGCGTCAAATTCGACTACGAACAACTTGTTGAAGTCCGGCATGGCGAGGATCGGGGCCAAGGTGACCGCGGACTTGAGCACGTTGAACACCGCGGCCGCCGCCTCGGTCCAGGAGAAGCCATCCTTTTTCAGGAGGGCCGTCAGTGGCGCAGTGACGGTGCCGTAGTTGTGGACGAATTTGCGGTAGTACCCTGCCAATCCAAGGAACCTGCGTACGGCCCGCACCGATCGAGGTACCGGCTAGTCATGGATGGCCTGCACCTTGGCCAGGTCCATGGTCACACCCGCCACCGAGATCACATGGCCGAGGTACGCGACGGAGGCAGCGCCGAAGGTGCACTTGGTGTGGTTGACGAAGAGTTGGTGCCGCCAGAGTTCGGAGAAGACGACGCGGTTGTGGCGAAAATGATCTGCCCATGTCTTGCTGTAGATCAAAATATCGTCAAAAAATACAAGGACAAATCGACGCAGGAACGGTCGGAGCACATCATTCATGTGGGCTTGGAAGGTCGCCGGGGCGTTGCATAGCCCGAATGGCATAACCAAGAACTCATAGAGGCCGCCGTGGGTGCGGAACGCCATCTTGTGTACGTCTTCCGGCCGCATCCGCACCTGATGGTACCCCGATCGTAGGTCCAGCTTGGTGAAGAACCACGCGTCGTGGAGTTCGTCGAGAAGTTTATCGACGACGGGGATGGGGAACACATCCTTGATGGTGTGCGCGTTCAGGGCGCGGTAGTCGACGCAAAACCGCCACAAACCATCCGCCTTCTTGATGAGGATGACCGGCGAGGAGAACGCCGAATCGCTGCGCCGGACGATGCCCTGCTCGAGCATGGCGGTGCACTGTCGTTCGAGCTCGTCCTTGTAAGCCGCCGGATACCGGTACGGACGGATTGCCACCAGTGGTGCGCCCGGCTTGAGGTCGATGCCGTGGTTGCGGGCGCGCTTGGGGGGCAGCCTCATAGGCTCAACGAAGACGTCCTCGAAGGAGTGGCGGAGGAGCAGGTAAGCAGTCTCGCCCCCATGGTGGTATATGAACAGCGAGGTGTCGGACTTGGCCTCTGTGAACCCAAGAGTCAGCAGGAAGGTAGCAAACCGAGAGTACCAAGCCCGAGGTGCCTGCTTGAGCCCGTAGAGAGACTTGTTGAGCTGGCAGACCAAGTCAGGGCGAGAGGAATCCACAAAACCTATCGGCTGGCTGCAGTAGTCTGTCTCGGTCAGAGTGCCATGGAGGAAGGCATTCTTGACATCCAGCTGATGCACAGGCCAGGAGCTCTCGAGAGCCAGGGAGAGAACTGTGCGGACGGTAGTTGGCTTCACCACTGGACTGAAGGTCTCATCATAGTCAACATCGGGCCGCTGGGTGAAGCCCCGGAGAACCCAGCGAGCCTTGTACCTCTCCAGGGAGCCATCGGCTCGGCGTTTGTGCGTCCAGATCCACTTGCCAGTGACGACATTGGCACCAGGCGGGCGCGGCACCAGGTCCCACGTCTGGTTGGCCAGAAGGGCCGCGTACTCCTCTTCCATCGCACGACGCCAGTGAGGATCCGCCAAGGCGTCACGGACAGAAGAGGGTACAGGAGAGACCTGCGGTTCCCCGGGCGTCGCTGCAAGAGCCCGGGGCCGTAGGACACCAGCCGCGTGCCGCGTCACCATGGGGTGAACATGACGCGGGTGTCGGTGAAGAAGCGGCGGGTGGTACACCGGCGGCTCGACACGGGCAGCTGGTAGTGGTGGATACGGCGGTGTGGGCGTCGACGGAGAAGGTGCCACCGTAGGTGATCGTGGCGGCGAGGACGGTGGTGGCACAGGCACCGTGTCCAGCAGGGCCGGTCGCACTCGGCGCTGGTAGACACGCACCGGGTGGGCAAACCGCGCTGGAGTCGCCGAGGTCGGCGCCGCCGGCCCAGGGTCAGTCGCGGCCGGACCCGCGGAGGACGCAGGGTCAGGCGACGGACCGGAGGGCGCCGGGCCGGTGTAGGGTGCCGGCGACGCGAGTGGCGGAGCAGGACCTGCAGGACCAAACGGAAAAGGTGGCTGAACCACCGCGTCAGTGGGAGAAAGGAAGGAGAGGTCAAGATCGGAGATGGAAGGAGGTGTGGAGGTGGTGGAGAAAGGGAAAACGGACTCGTCAAACACCACGTGGCGAGAGATGAGGACCTGGCGAGAGGTGAGGTCATAGCAGCAGTACCCCCTGTGATCTAGGGAGTACCCAAGGAAGACACACAGGGTCGACCGGGGTGCCAGCTTGTGAGGAGCAGTGGCAGTGGTGTTGGGGTAACACACACACCCGAAGACACGGAGGTGATCGTAGCGAGGAGGGGTACCGAAGAGGGCGTGGTGGGGTGTAGGAGCTGGGCAGGCAACGGAAGGTAGGCGGTTAAGGAGATAGGTGGAAGTTTGAAGGCTCTCGGCCCAGAAGCGGGCAGGAAGGGAAGCCTGGAGGAGAAGGGTGCGCATGGTGTCATTCGTGGTGCGAATCATGCGCTCTGCCTTGCCGTTCTGGGATGAGGTATAGGGGCAAGACATGCGCAAGTGGACACGTGAGAGAGGAAGAAATCCCGAGAGGTGGAGTTGTCGAACTCACGCCCGTTGTCACACTGGACGGCCTTGATGGTGAGGCCAAACTGTGTAGACACCCAGGCGAAGAAGTGACGGAGCGTGGGAAATGCCTCAGACTTAGCACGCAAGGGAAAAGTCCAAGAATAATGAGAAAAATCATCAACCACAACAAGATAGTATTTATAACCAGAAATGCTCATCACAGGAGATGTCCACAGGTCGCAGTGAACAAGATCAAAAATGTGGGTCGCATGTGAAGAAAGTGGTGGGAAAAGGAAGACGAACATGTCGGCCCAGTTGGCACGCTTGACAAATGCTCACCGTGAGCTCGAGTACAAGGTATGTCGGAACTACGACTAAGCTGCATCAATGCATCACGGCCAGGGTGTCCGAGACGGCGGTGCCAGGTAGAAGAGGAAGCAGAGGCGGCGAAAGCAGTGGACGAAGTGGAAGCCGAAGCTGAAGTGGTGGGAGTAGACGGAGGAAGCCGAAGCGTGTAAAGGGGCCCTGTGCTGTCACATCGGAAGAGTGGACGTTGGGAAGCCAAATCCTTCACAGTAAGACCAGAGGAGTCAAACTCAACAGAACAAGAATTGTCAGCTGTAAAACGACGAATGGAGAGAAGGTTATGAACCATAGAGGGAGCAACAAGGACGTCAGGAAGACGAAAAGAGCCAGGAGTGGTAGCGGAACCCACGGATGTGACAGGAATACAAGAGCCATTTGCGACCATGATGGATGAAGGAAGAGACGAAGGAGGGTGTACAGCCGTGAGTATACCGGGGTCGGAAGTGGTGTGGTAGGTGGCACCCGAGTCGGCGACCCAGTCGAGGCCGGTGGGCGGTGTCAGGCCCATGGTGCTGAAGGAGCGGGCCAGAGCAGTCGCATCCCAACCGGCAGGCCCTGGCGACGACTGGGAAGGCAGAACCCACGGCGACGTGGGAGGCGTAACAACTCCAGGTGGTAGAGCCCACAGGGCGGCCGGGATGGCACCGGCAAGCATGGCCGCCGGAGTGCGAGGATCACCGCCGGCACCCTGGAAGGGCCACATGGAGATGCACCCTGACCATGGGTTGCTGAAGGATGGCCAGTGTGCACCCCCTCGTGGCGGCGCGGGCATAGCCCCACGACCAGAACCAGCACCACGCCCCCCTCCGCGTCGACGACGACCGCCACGGCCCCCCCCACCCCCGCTCGGCCCGGAGGGAGGAGGACCAAGAAGAGACGACGGTGCTGGTGTGGGCGTACGCGGCGGTGGAGTGGCGGCAAGGACAGTCGAGGAGGACGAGGAACCCGGCGCGAAGGGGGAAGCAGGCTGGACGCCCTGAGTGAGCTCCTCCATGACGAGGTCGTTACGGACCTGCAGGAAGGAGGGGAAAGGCTGCTGCCGGGTAATCCAGGTCCGGAGGTGGCCGTAGCGGTCGCTTAGGCTGCGGAGGACGTTGAGGACCAAGATCCGGTCCTCCACGGGCCAACCAAGGTCACCAAGGGAGTCCGCCATGCCATTCATCCGGCGGCAGTACTCGCCGACGGAGAGGTCGCCCTGGACGAAGGTGCGGAAGCTGGCGTCGAGACGCAAAGCCCGGGCCTCGGCATTGCCCAAGAACTGGCCCTCAAGCGCCAGCCAGGCACGACGGGCGTCGGGCGTGTTGCGGACGAGGTCGTGGAGGTCTGTGGTGATGGTCCCGAGGATCCAGGACAGGACGATGCTGTCGAGGCGCAGCCACCCGGGGGTCTGAGCTGCAAGCGGGGCGTCGATGAGGACGTGGTCGTCGAGGGCGTAGCGACGCAGGGTGAGGAGAACGATGTCCCGCCAGCGGGCGTAGGAGGACGACTCCGGGTCGAGGACGACCGTGATCAGGTTGCGGATGTTCTGGACACCGCCGGCCTGGTAGTGGAGCTGCGCCACGAGTGGATCGGCCAGATCGGGGATCTGGAGAGGCGACACGCGGACGGCGCGCGGGCCGGAGGAGGTGGCGGAGGTGTCGTAGGACGCCGAGTAGCCGAGGAGCTGCTCCGCCTCGGCGAGCTGACGTGCCAAGGCAGCAGCTGTCTCGCGCTCCCGCTCCAAGGCGAGGGCACCCGCGCTCACGCGTGCCGCGCCTTCGGCGGCAGCAGCCCGAGCGGAGAGGAGAGCAGCAGCTTGGTGGGGGTCGAGAAAGGGCGCGCCCTGGGCCCCAGCCGCGCCGGCCAGAGTTGATATGGGTAAGGGTTGTCCCGATCTTTCGGTGGAGATGGATAACTTCGATTTGGACTGGAGAGACATTCACGATCCGACTACAACCGTCCAAGGACGCTGCGCCTTAGCGACCGATACACCAACTCCAGCGGTTGCACGCGATCTTGCGGAGCACGATCAACCAAACCACTAGGGTTATTCCTGCAAGCAATCGAAGAACCAGCAAGAACAAGAAGAACAAGCACTCAATTGCAAATACGAGATGAAAGTTCAGATCTGATACACATGAAGGTGGGGTTCTGAATCGAGTAGAACGGATGGTCTAGTCGACACACGCGTCTACAAGGAAGTAGCAGCGGCTAAACTTACATCAAAAACAAAACCCGATCTGTTTGTGGCGGCTACGGAGGTATATAAGATGGTTGAGGACGACCTGGATGTCGTGGAGGTCGTCCCACAACCCTAGGACGCGCCCCTATTGGGCCCCACTTGATACACAGCCCATTAGGCAATAATTAGGTGACGCAGCACTGCAGATAGAAAAAGTTCTCGTCATTAAATAGATGATTGCGGACGCCTCGGAGTAGATATGGACATGGGGCTAGATTCTTTGGAATGCAGACCTGATATGCTTTCCAAAGAGTCCTAGAATGTCCCAATCGGACTCCGTATGAAGTCGTGGTGACCGTCTCAAGTTGAGACTCTGCTGCAGTCCGAATTCCACACCAAAACGTGTTGGACTTGAACTCTTTCCTTCCTTGGGCTATAAGTGACGTGGTGGCCTGATGGAGGACGTTTGGAATACTTAGATTTGGTCCCCAATCAACTTCATTATCCTTCCATGCTTTCCATATGCAATCAAACACTCCCTTGATCCATGTAAGTAATTCTGCAAACGAGAATGTACACACTTTATGGTGCAGCACCAATTCATCAAATGTATCAATAATAAGACT
This sequence comes from Eremochloa ophiuroides, assembly GCA_038502445.1. Lineage (NCBI taxonomy): Eukaryota > Viridiplantae > Streptophyta > Magnoliopsida > Poales > Poaceae > Eremochloa > Eremochloa ophiuroides. The sequence goes on along the minus strand of JAHLJS010000009.1, from coordinate 15,932,664 downwards.
CATATAGAATGGTTTCACCTTTGGTTTAGAATTGGTTAATATGGTCATATCCAAGCCTATGATGTCGGGTAAGGGTTGTCCCGATCTTTCGGTGGAGATGGATAACTTCGATTTGGACTGGAGAGACATTCATGATCCGACTACAACCGTCCAAGGACGCTGCGCCTTAGCGACCGATACACCAACTCCAGCGGTTGCACGCGATCTTGCGGAGCACGACCAACCAAACCACTAGGGTTATTCCTGCAAGCAATCGAAGAACCAGCAAGAACAAGAAGAACAAGCACTCAATTGCAAATACGAGATGAAAGTTCAGATCTGATACACATGAAGGTGGGGTTCTGAATCGAGTAGAACGGATGGTCTAGTCGACACACGCGTCTACAAGGAAGTAGCAGCGGCTAAACTTACATCAAAAACAAAACCCGATCTGTTTGTGGCGGCTACGGAGGTATATAAGATGGTTGAGGACGACCTGGATGTCGTGGAGGTCGTCCCACAACCCTAGGACGCGCCCCTATTGGGCCCCACTTGATACACAGCCCATTAGGCAATAATTAGGTGACGCAGCACTGCAGATAGAAAAAGTTCTCGTCATTAAATAGATGATTGCGGACGCCTCGGAGTAGATATGGACATGGGGCTAGATTCTTTGGAATGCAGACCTGATATGCTTTCCAAAGAGTCCTAGAATGTCCCAATCGGACTCCGTATGAAGTCGTGGTGACCGTCTCAAGTTGAGACTCTGCTGCAGTCCGAATTCCACACCAAAACGTGTTGGACTTGAACTCTTTCCTTCCTTGGGCTATAAGTGACGTGGTGGCCTGATGGAGGACGTTTGGAATACTTAGATTTGGTCCCCAATCAACTTCATTATCCTTCCATGCTTTCCATATGCAATCAAACACTCCCTTGATCCATGTAAGTAATTCTGCAAACGAGAATGTACACACTTTATGGTGCAGCACCAATTCATCAAATGTATCAATAATAAGACTCATATAGAATGGTTTCACCTTTGGTTTAGAATTGGTTAATATGGTCATATCCAAGCCTATGATGTCCTCATCAAGAGTGCCAGTCGCAGCCAGGGGCTGGGGCTGCACGGGCGGCGGCGGCTGCAGCGGCAGGCCCTCAGCCCCGGGCGCGGCCAGGGCGGCCCCGGGCGGCGGCAGGCCCGCAGCACCGGTGGCGACCAGGGCGGCCCCGAGCGGCGGCGGCGCGGCCAGATCGGCCCCGGGCGGCGATGGCGCGGCCAGGGCCGGGCCGGCCAGTGGCAGGGGCGCGCTTGGGGCGCCAGCCCCGCCGGCGGCGGCCATGAGGGCCGCGGCAGGCGGCCTGCCGGCCACGTGCTCCGCCCAGGAGGAGTAGGGGTGGGGAGGGAAGGTGGAGAAGTAGGAGGAGGAAGGGGGAGGAGGAGGCTGGCCGCCGGCCATGGTGGCCGGAGAAGGGCGGCGGCGGCGGCTGGGTGGGAGGGAGGGGAGGAGAGAAAAATAATCTAGCTTGATACCATGCTAGAATGAGTGATTATATTATTGGGCTAACCCTAGAAGGGTAGCTATATAGCAGTACATACATGGGCCTCATGGGCTTAGCCTCATGGGCCTAATACACACACTCTAACAGCGTTCCCAAGACCAGATCATACTCTGCAAGTGGCAATGCAAAGAGATCGACGTGGAACTCGTGGCCGTCGATGGAGAGCGGTGCCTGTCGAAGAAGACCGGGGCAGGTTACTTTCTCGCTGTTGGCCACGGTGGCGGCGAGGCATGGTCGAGGCTGGACGGGCAGCCCGGAACGGAGGGCAATGAAATTGTGGATCGATCCGGTGTCGAGAAGAGCGATGAAGGTGGTGTCGCCCATCGACACCCGGACCTGCATCGTGTGGCAGCTCTGCACACCAGCGACCGCATGCAGGGAAAAAACCGGTGCCTCCGCATCTGGTATTGCGGCCGCCGCAGCGTCGTCATCGTCGTCATCCATGCTGTCGAGGAGGAACAGCCGCTTGTAGACGTGGTTGTGCCCCCGGCCGTACTTCTCGTCGCAATTGTAGCAGAGACCTGGGTCAGACGCTTCACCGGGCGGCCCTCCACCGTGAACGTGGGTGAAGTCGTCTTGTCTACTGGAGGGGCTGGCAGGGCGAGGCGTGGTGCTAGAGCAGGCAGCAGGCCACGGTTCGCGGTCCTGGTTGGTGCGGCTGAGTACTGTTCCTGCAGTTCCAGTTGCCATGCCAGACTCATGGCGGCTGCCAACGACTGGGGGTTTTGGATGCGGACGTCGATGCTGAGCGGCGGCAGGAGGCCCCCGGTGAAGAGTTGCACCAGCTGCGATTCCTCCGAGGGCCTGCGCGTGCCAGGGAAGCGGTCCTGGTACTCGGCGACCGTGCTCGTGCGCCGGCAATCGGCCAACTCGAACAAGGGTGCAGATCGCAGCGGAGGTCCATAGCACAGGTTGAGCAGGTTGGTGAAGCAGCGCCAGGATAGGGTCACCTCGTCCTGCTGGACTTGGATACACCACAACTGAGCCCCCTCCTCCAAGTTGTAGGACGCCATCCAAACCTTCTCCTCCTCCATGATCCGCTGCTGGTGAAAATACGACTCGCAGCGGTTTATGAGGATGAGTGGATCAGACTTACCATCGTACCGCGGACTACCATCGTACCGCGGAAAGTCCATCTTCTGGAACCTCGGCGGACGATCGGTATGGTGCTCGCCGGTGGCCTGCTTGCTGGCCGAGGAAGCGGAGCGATCGACGGACAGGGCTTGAATCACCTGGTGTTGGCCTCCGCGGTGACCTGCAGAGTCTGGACGGCGGCGACAAGCATCTCCACGGTGGTCTTGAGGTCACTCTGATCACCCATGGTGGCAGCACAGGAGAACGCGGTGGATGACGACGCGGGGGAAAGCTGCGCGGCAGCTAGTGATGGAGATGGCGAGGTGGGACGGGAGGGCGAGGATCGCCGGGACCGTGATACCAGATTGTCAAAAGGGCAGCCTTGTCTAGGGTAGCTGGACCTCGACTACGGAGTTCGTAGTCTTGATCCGTGGTTGAGGCGAGGTTTTACCCCTCAGCACTCCAGGTTGGTTGGAGAAGAGAGAGAGAGAGATTAGGGAAAGTACTTCTTGCTTAATTCCAAGTGTTTGATTACATAGTTATATATATAGCCCAAAGGCCTCAACCGAATAGAACAAAAGAATCCTATAATTAAGGGACTGCAAATAAGAAACTACGATATCTTTCCTAACTCAGCCACCGATGTCGCCGCCCCGTGCGTGTCGCGGCGCGCGTCTCTCGCGCCTGCTGCGTTCCGCGGCCCTGCGCACGTCGCGGGCTCGCTGGCGCCGTGAATATGCGCGCCCCCACATGACAAACACATAGTTGCCATATCAGTGGAATTCTAGGGTTTAAGGGGATCATCTGCAGTTGTTTGAATGGTTGAAATAAATTTTCTCTTTTACAATTCAGGGTTGATTTTTTTGTCTATAGGAGTGGGTGTAGGGGCAGGAGGCATAAATCTTTGGTTGTTTAGAAGAAAGCTCCCCCATTATGAGATTGAGTGAGGAGGAAGTTGCAGTTACATTCTGGATATGCTAGTTATTAGAGGAAATTGAAGTCACACAAAGAAAAAATGTCAGATGGGGAATAATTTGAATGAATGTAAGAATGTTAGATGGGATATGGGCATATGACATTTCTTTTTGTTTTGAAGCTTATGCCTTTTGCAGTTCTATGTTCACCTATCTACTGGGAAGCGATTCTTGTCAAAAGCAGAAGTATTGCACTTTGTTAATAAGGGCATGGTTTCTACATGTGATATGGATGTGCTGTGTGACACTAGCACTGATGATAATGTATGGCTCTTGCTGGAATTGTTCCTTGTATTTTGAACTCTACAAGTTCGTAACTTTCTTCAGAACTAACCTTCAAGCTTATTTATAGATACTTGCTCATGTGGAATTCAATGCTGATGGTTTACCAGATGGATGGGTGAAAGAAACGATATTTAGAAAGTGCAATGATGGAATCAGAAAAGACCCGGTACATTAGTGTAGTGCATCTAACCGTTTACATGTAGTATGTTTGGAAAAGTTGCTTATTCCATTATTATTCACCAGCAGCCCTATGTTGATAAGATTTCTAACTTGATTATGCAGTATTATACCGATCCTGTTAGTCATCGTGTATTTCGCACGCTTAAGTCTGTATTGAGCTACCTTGGAACTGGAGAAATATCTAAGCATTCCTATTTACCAAGGAGAAATGTCATTGACATGTATTCATTTGACAAGTGTGCAGATCTGGTAATTTCTTTTTCGGCATTGTATTTGTCCTTGTCAGATAGTGTAATTATCCTTCAGAGAACTTTAATTCTTAAAGAAAAATGTTTTTTTTTGTTTTTTTACAACTCTGTTTCATACACAGCACTTAGACAAATAGATACAGTTTTAATAGGTTTATAAAACTAAATTTCAATTTTTTGCTATCCTACATTGCTTTTGATATACTTATAATCTATGCCCTACTTTTTTCATAAAAAGCTCATAGCTTTCCTAAATCTACAATTTATGTACTCTTGACAAAAACAAAGCAGCGATATGAACTGTCTGTTGCATCACTGAATAGAATACAAATACAAAACAATGGATTTTATTTCTCCCAGTACTATTGTTTTATCATATGCACCTTTGTCATCTTATGCCTACTTGCTAACCCCTCCATTCCAAATTATCTGACGTTTTAGCTTTTCAATACACATTGATTTTCCTATGTATCTAGACATAGTGTAAATCTAAATGCATAGCAAAAACTATGTATCTAGAAAAGCCATAACATCATATAATTTGGAATGGAGGGAGTACATTCAAATGGTTTACTCAATTTGATAAGAAATGCAAGCTTCATTGGGATTCTAAGTCATAACCCGTATCATTATACTTGCTTGTGGAAGTGTAATACCCTTGGCCGCCGGTGGTGAGCCGGCGACGTGAGCACTACGAGCAGCACAGATTCGCATGAACACCGGCGAGGACAACCTCTGCCTGGACGTGTTTGTGTTTACTGAATTGTCTGAATGAGTCCCCACATCGCGGTCTGGGTAAGTGCCATTACAGCATCCAGACACCTGGGCCCACATAACAGATGAATAGTGCCTAAAACTACTATACTTCTTAGCTTGAGAAGACGTCTTCCGTCTGGGTGCAACTGCAACCATCTTCACTTGTCTGTGCCCTTTAACTTATTACCCCCTGCAATCTGGGACCTGCATTTTGTTAGGACAGTACAATTAAATAAGACGATGGATTTGAAAACTTGTCCATCAACTATAATTATCACCTTCATCTACTAGTTACTATGTCATAGACTAGCAAGAGTGTTGTCTAAAAAGATTCTATTTCATGCCTTTTTATTTATGTACCTTCTTGATAATCTCCAAGATATGACGTTCAACCTATTTTTTGTGACATATGATACAAGTTTTTTCTTGGACCATCAGCCTAAAAGTATGCTGAAAAGACTGAAAGCAGGACAAACAAAGAAACAATCCATGAGAAAACTGGTTTTAGACAAGGAATTATCTAATGGGCAGACTTCAAATCACAGTAAGTTCTGGTTAATTGTTATATGGGTACTACCTCTGTCAATTTAGCTTTGTCTAAGTCAAACTTCTCTATCTTTGACCAAGTTCTTAGAAAATCACATTAACATCTGCAAGTTCAAATAAATTATCTATAAACACATTTCATGGAGAATTTAATGAAACAAATTTGATGTACTTTTCAATAAACTTCGTCAAAATTAGAGAATTTTGACTTAGTACAAAGCTACAGTTACATGTAGTTTGGAATGCAGCGAATATTTTGCAAGTACATGTTATAATTATATTTTCCTGTAGAACAAGTTATAGGTTATGTGTTTGTTCTAAGTACATGTTATAATTATATTTTCCTGTAGAACTAGTTTGGCACACATATATATAAGTTGAAATATCTCTGTACAAGAAGGTTCACTCTGATCATTATTAAACTAGATATTGGCCCTGTTTGTTTCCGCTTATAATCGGCTTATCGATCAAAATAAGTGATAATCCCACCAAACGCCCTGCTTATTTTCGCTTTTGTCGGCCGCCGCTTTACAAATTTGTACTACGATAAGCGAAAAGAGACCGAGAAGCGAGAAAATCTTCGCTTACCTTAAAATCTAAGCGAGTTGGAGAAAAGCGTATCCAAACAGGGCCATTAGCAAGCTGGTTATGGCTTTGATACTTGTGGTTTGCTGCAGCCCAGTGTGAGGTAATGAGGCCATTTACATCGACAAAACTACATGTACTACTGGGGTCTAACAGCCGTGACTAATCTTTGCTAATCCTTCTGGATCATGCTAATCTTAGTGCTTGACACCTTGTAAGAGCATGTAGTCATAACTATGTACAGATCAGCTCTTCCTCTCAAATCTATGTGTTGATCGAATCTAGTCGTAGCATGAGATGCAATTAGTTATTTTGGATTTCCTTTTGCTGCATCTGCCTAGTGTGCTTGGCTCGTAAGCCAAACAAGCTGGCTTGAACCACTAAGGAGCCAAGATGAGCTAGCTTTTTAGCTAGTTTCATGTCCAGCAACTGAGTGTTGGGGAAATACGTATGTGGCGCTGGATTTGTGGTCATACAAGGATGAACCGGGTTCGGAATGATGATATTGTAGAGAATTAGGGAAAACACCTCACACCCATAAGGGAGGGGTGGATTTTATATATATAGTCAAGTTACATCTTGGAGTACAAGTTACATATACATGTGTTAGACTATACATATCTCTAATACCCGCCCGCAGTCACAGCGGTAGGGAACTGGACGCAGAGACTGGACCTAAAGTCATTAAACAACTGAACAGGTAGTCCCTTAGTCATAATGTCCACGAACTGATGAGCTGAGGGTACATGTAGCACTCTAAACTGCCCCAAAGCCACATTCTCACGAACAAAGTGAATATCAATTTCAATGTGCTTCGTGCGACGATGATGAACCGGATTGGCAGTCATGTAGACTGCGCTGACTTTGTCGCAATAGACAATGGTCGCCGAAGGAATCAAGATATGAAGCTCCTCAAGCAGCTGGCGCAACCAGCAACACTCAGCAACTGCATGAGCAACAGCTCGGTACTCGGCCTCTGCACTCGACCAAGATACCGTGGCCTGCCGTTTTGAAGACCAAGAAACCAGGTTGTCACCGAGGAATATGCAGTAGCCTGATGTAGAGCGTCGAGAGTCTGGACAGCCAGCCCAATCAGCGTCAGAGTATGTCCGTGATGGATGACACGCTGCCAAGATGCGGCTCCCGCAGGTCGTGCATGAAGAGGCAGGCTTGCTGAACAGTGTAGGTAATGTCCGGCCGAGTCAGCGTAAGATACTGCAAGGCGCCAGCAAGACTCCGGTATTCTCAAGGACTAGCAACTGGAGCTCCATCATTGGCAGACAACTTTGACTTGGAATCAACCGGTGTTGCCGTGGGGTGACACTCAACCATACCAGCCCGCTGAAGGAGATCGATAGCATACTGTCTCTGGGACAAGTGGAGGCCATCAAACGACCGCGTGACAGAGATGCCGAGGAAGTGATGTAGAGCCCCAAGGTCTGTCATGGCGAACTCGGAATTAAGGCGGTCGTGATGCGCCGTAGAAGAGCCGGAGAAGATGCTGTGAGTACAATGTCGTCGACGTACAGTAGCAAATATGCCATCTCCGCTTCATTTTTGAAGATAAACAAGGAAGCATCAGACTTGGCCGCAGTGAAGCCATGCTTGCAGACATAGGTGGCAAACAGCTGATGCCACGCGCGAGGAGCCTGCTTGAGGCCATATAGTGATTTCTGCAATAGGCAAACATAGTCAGGGGTTGATGGATCGATGAAGCCAGCCGGTAGATGTGCATAAACTGTCTCCTCAAGGTCACCATGAAGAAAAGCGTTCTTCACGTCAAGCTGATGAATCGGCCAGGAGCGTGAAGCAGCGATGCTGAGCACAGTCCGGATCGTAGCAGGCTTGACAACCGGACTGAATATCTCATCATAGTCGGCACCATGCTGCTGGGAGAAGCCACGGACAACCCAGCGAGCTTTGTGCCGTGCAAGGGACCTGTCCACATGATATTTGTGCTTGAACAGCCACTTGCCCGTCACAATGTTGGCACCTGGTGGTCGAGGAACGAGACGCCATGTGTTGTTGTCGAGGAGAGCCTGATACTCAACTGCCATCGCAGCACGCCAGTTGGGATCAGCCAATGCACTGCGATAATTAGCGGGCAGCGGAGACGTCGATGTTACAGACAAGCCTTTGTAGTTGACAGCGGCACAGCACCTGTCTGTGTGCGTGTCATCATGCGATGGAGTAGGGGATGGGCCAGTGAAGACCCCTGCATAGGACGGCGAGGAGGTGCAGGAGGCTGCAGCAGCCCTGAAGTCGTCCGTGTAGTAACAGCCGGACGCTGAGGCCCGTGCACCACACGAGGTAGCTGAGGCCGGCTGGGTAGCGGAGATCTGCTGGGTGGCTGTACCTAGCAGCTGAAACGCCTATCAGCCGGCAATGGTGCTGGTGCAGGGGGCCGACGCTGATAGGTGACGCCAAACCTGCCAGTCCCGCTCGGAGGTGCAGCAGGGGCAGGACCAGACAGCTGCTCTGGAGGACCAGCTGGCTGTACTGGGGGGGGGCAGCCAGCTGAACAGAACGCCGGGCAGGACCAATCATGATGATGGCTGGGTCGTCGAGGTCGTCCTGGGGCAACAGCTGCTCAACCTCTGTAACAGAGGGAGCACCTGAAGGAACATCCTGTAGAAGAAAGTCAAGTGAAGCCGGCACAAATGGAGTGGCGGCAAATGGAAACACGGACTCATCAAAGACCACATGGCGAGATATAATCACCCGCCGAGTAGAAATATCAAGACAACGTTAACCCTTGTGAGAGGAGGGATAACCGATGAAGACACATGGCGTGGAGCGAGGTGCAAGTTTGTGGGGAGTCGTGGCACTGAGGTTAGGATAACAGAGAGCCAAACACGCGAAGTTGAGAGTAATCCGGTACGGAGCTATGAAGGAGCTGGTACTGGATTTGGTGGCCAACTGAAGAGGAAGGACGCCGGTTAAGCAAGAAGGTTGCTGTAGCCAGCACTTCAGCCCAGTAAGAAGGCGGCATGGAAGCATGGATCAGCAGCGTGTGAATGGTGGTGTTGATAGTACGAAGCATACGCTCGGCTTTGCCATTTTGTGAAGAGGTGTAGGGGCAGGAGAGGCGAAGTAGAGCACCGCGACTGGCTAGGAAAGTGGACATGGCATGGTTAACAAATTCTGTGCCATTGTCAGCCTGAAAACATTTAGGTACACGACCAAACTGAGTCTGAGCGTAGGCAATGAAATCAACAAAGTGACCATGGACTTCGGATTTCTGGCGAAGCGGAAAAGACCAGCAATAATGAGTGAAATCATAAAGCATGACCAAATAATATTTATAACCCGAAGTACTAGGAACAGGGGAGGTCCAGACATCACAATGGACTAAAGCAAAAGGTTCTGATGTAGTGGAAGTTGAGCTAGCAAAGGGCAAGCGCGTGTGTTTGCCTAGCTGACAGGCATGACACAACGAGCGTGCTGCTTTATTACACGTGATAATTGACATTTTTCTAAGGGAAGCGACGACGGAGTCGGACGGATGACCAAGACGGTGATGCCACAAGGTGGACGTGACGGCGAGACTGCAAGTAGCGGCTGTGGACGGCGAAGCAGGTGAGATGGTGTAGAGGTCCCCGCTACTATTGCAGCGAAGAATCACGCGTCCCGTCAGTGGATCCTTAACAGAAAAACCAAGGGCATCAAATTCGATAGAACAATGATTATCACGTGTAAATTGACGAACAGAAAGAAGATTTCGCACAATGTCGGGGGCAACCAGAACATTATTGAGATGAAAGGAGGTGGTGGCTGTAGGAAGGATAGAAGTACCACAACTAACAACAGGTATAGAATGACCATTGCCAACAGTGATGGATGAAGAGGAAGGAGGAAGGCGGGTGAGTAATATACCATCCGAAGACGCCATGTGAGATGTGGCACCAGTGTCCAAGACCCATGGACTAGTACCTTGAAGCGCCATCTGATTCAATGCTGCAATGAGACCCGCCTGGTTCCATCCACCAGCTTGAGGACCCGGCGGAGGAGCGAATGATGGCTGCTGGAGGTAAGTCGGGGTGGAGAACTTGGCTGGAGCAAAGGCCGAGTGCGCCTGATGCTGCTGGGGCGAAGGTCCAAGCAGCCCCTGGCCATGCCACGCCTGCTGCTGTTGCGGCGGATGGAACCAGGGCTGCTGCTGCTGTTGCTGGCCAGGCAATGGGCCATAACAGACCCATGGACCAGACTGAGGAGATGTGCGCTGGCCACCTTGCTGCCAGCCACCTGGCTGCTGCTGCTGGCCACCACTGCCGCGACCACCCTTCTTCTTCTTCTTGTTGCGGTTAGACGTGCTGCTACCTCCGCTGTTCGTTGGGCCACGGCTGCCTTGTCCCTTTGCTGCGCCAAAGCACGCAGAGACAGAGCGACACGCAGAGCCGCAGGAAGAGGAGCCAGAGGCGTGTAAGGCAGTCTCAGCGGAGATCTTGCTCTCATTGGCTAGGCGAAGTTCCTTGAGGACGAGCTTCTGGCGCGTGGTGTTGAAGTCAGGCAGCGGAGTGGTGTCGGCAATGTTGTCCGCCATGCTGGAGAAGCGTGGATTGAGACCTCGAAGGAGGTTGAGGACCAGCTGGGATGGTGAGACAGGATGGCCGACGTCGTTCAGGGCATCGGCGATGGTCTTCATGCGTTGACAGTAGTCGTTGATGGAGAGATCCCCCTGCCGCATAGAGGAGAACTCCTCATGCAGGAAGACAGCACGAGGCTCCTTGTTGGACAGGAAGAGGCCCTCGATGGCGACCCAGAGCTCGCGCGCCGGCTGTTCACCATTAATGGCGAGGTCCTGGACGTCAGGGCCTGAGGACCCGAGAAGCCAACTGTGGACGCAGGCATCGTCGATGACCCACTGCGGATCAGTTAGGTTGGCCGGGACAGTGCCGTCGATATGTCCGCGAAGGCCGAACTTCCCCACCAGAGATTTGAAGAAGGGTGCCCACTTGTGGAAGTTCGGATGTTTCAGCTCGAGGGCAACAGGGACGTGAGTGCGGATGTTGATCGTGGCGTAGGGGGCAACGATGGGGCCGGCAGGTTGAGAACCCAGGGCGGCGCTGGTAGCTGAGGAGAGGGAGGCCTCGGTCGTCATCTGGAGCAGGCGGACGAGTAGAGGAGATTAGCGCACAGCACGGGAGCAGGGGAGGCGGCGGGCGAGGCCGTGCGATCGCGCTACAGCCGCGGCGACGCGAGCGAAAACGTGAGCGCGCGTGAGCCCGAGCGTGCGTGCGAAACAGAGCGACGCGAGCGAAAGCGGGAAGACGGGGTCGGCGGCGCAAAGGAGCGTCGGGAAAACAAGGGAAATCGCGGCTGCAGGGCCGCGAGGTGGGGTGGACGCGCGGCCGTGGGATCGGCGGCGCGGATTAGGGCAGAGGAAGGAGCCGGAGAGGACCCGGACTCGTGATACCATGTAGAGAATTAGGGAAAACACCTCACACCCATAAGGGAGGGGTGGATTTTATATATATAGTCAAGATACATCTTGGAGTACAAGTTACATATACATGTGTTAGACTATACATATCTCTAATAGATATACGGGATCATCTAGGGGTAGCACTAATTGAAGAAAAAAGCTATCGGTTGAGGTGGTTTGGCCATGTTCATAGGAGACCTCCAGAGGCACCAGTGCATTGTGGAGACCTAAGTCGAGATATTAATTTGTATCTAGGGGTAGCACTAATCGATGAAAAGCTTGTCCAACATCAGTTGAGGTGGTTTGGCCATGTCTAAAGGAGACCTCTAGAGGCACCAGGGCATTGTGAAGTCCTAAGTCGAGATATCAATTTGAGAAGAGGGAGAGGAAGACCAAAGCTGTCACGGGAGGAGGCAATAAAAAGAGATTTGAAATGTTGGAATATACCTAGAGATCTCTGTTTGGATAGGGATGCTTCGAAATCAGCTATTGACATGCCTGAATCGTGATTTGAGGCTCTTGTTGGGTTTCAACTCTAGCCTACCCCAACTTGCTTTTGACTAAAAGGCTTTGTTGATGTTGTTGTTGTTGTTGTTGGGATGTACCTACTACCTAGAAATATTTGTTTGGATAGGAATGCTTGGAAATCAGCTCTTGACGTACCTGAATCATGACTTGGGACTCACGTTGGGTTTCTACTCTAGCCTACCCCAACTTGCTTGGGAGTAAAAGGCTTTGTTGTTGTTGTTGTTGCATTAACGAGCCAAGTAGAGCCAGCTTCTTATCTTAACAAGAGTGAGCCGAGCTGGCTGAACATCCAGCCTTATCACTTTTTTTTTTTCCTATCTCTGCTTTAGTATTCTTGGTGTTCAGTGCAAGTAAAGAACTATCAACTACTATTAAAAAATGGTGGCCTCTAGTGCAAGATGGCTAAAGGTGGGAGGGACTCTTGGAGTGGGAGACAGAGAGAAAGTACTTCTTTATTCTTTATCTTGCCTTGTAAAAATAAGAGCAATGGCATCATATAAAACTATTTATAAGAAATCCAAACTTCGCAGACTAATAAATGAAATATTTTTTCTCGAATGATGCTGGCTGCGCTGTCATTTCATCAAGATGGAAAGAACAAGAGTACAAAGGGCTGGGGAAAGAAACCCAGCCAAACTACAAAGAACATGCAAACACTCAAAAAGACCCAAGACCCTAGCACCTAAGATGCTGTGACCAAGAAAGAAAAAAGAAAATCTAAGCTTGGATGCTCCTGCCATGCACCAAAGACTGCACTTATCCTTAATGGTCTGCGTTAACCTCTGTACATTAGGCAAGGAACCTTCCATCACACAAAAATTCCGATTCTTCAAATCTCCCAGGCTACCAAGGTGATGTCTTTAGGCACTTCCTTGATGGTTTTCAACCACCAGCTAGAGAACTGAGAGGCTAAATCCATATGTAGATGTTGGAAAATCAACGCCCAAGTTGCCTCATGAAGACACATGAAAGAAGAACATGCTGGATAGTCTCCTCATCCTGATCACAGAACTGATAGGCAGCAGGGTGAGGCAGACCACGTCTTGCTAGGCGGTCTGCAGTCTCAACACCGGTTATTGAGAGCCAACCAGATAAAAACTCTGCAACGCAGTGGAGCCCATGTCTTCCAAATTCGCTTTCAGGGAGCAAATCTGATAGTTCCTACAAAGAATGCCGCTAGTTTCCAGCAGGGTTGGTCCTGAACATCTTGATGAAGAACCATACCATCCACTTGGTCCCAAAGAAACAAATATTTCACCAAGACCTGTAAAGTAAGAGCCCCCTTGATTTCAAACACCCAGCTTCGATTCTGCAGGGCTTGAGCTACTGTTCTACTTTTGACACGGGATCTTTTTTAAAAGATTTGGGGTAACCTCAGCGATGGTCTTACCATTCAGCCAACGGTCAGACCAAAAGCAAGTGGACTTCCCATCTCCAACTATAGTTTCCACTGCCATATTAAAGAGGGCTTGAGCATTTGGGGACTTTCTTCTCCGCGGCCCACTGGTCCAGCGGCCCCTACCTCTAGCGTGAACGACTCCCCGGAGTTCCTGGACCCGGCTGTCCTCCGTCTAGGTCCCCTGGTTGCCCCTACGGGCGGGCACACCCCTGCTGCTCCTGCGGGCAGGTCCCTGCTGAGCGGACAGCGCTTCGGCGCTGTCTACTCACGTCGTCCCCGCCCCCCTGCACCGCCAACCGACCAGCGCTTCGGCGCTGTCTACACTCGCCATGCACGGTCTCCTGCAACGCCGAGAGACCAGGCAGCAGCTCCTGGGGCGGCTGTGGCCCCTCCTGCGCCTCTAGCCGCTCCAGCGTCTCCTGCTGCCCCTCCAGCAGCACCGATGCCCCCTGCAGCCGGCCCTGCAGCACCGGTGCCCCCTGCCGCCGGCCCTGCAGCACCGGTGCCCACTGCAGCCGGCCCTGCAGCAGCCGACGCGGCTACACAGGCTGCCTCGCGGCCGGTGACGCGCTCACAGACCGGTAGCCTCCGCACCATCAAGCGTTTCGGCTTCTCCGCCTCTGCTGCCTTGCCCTTCCCGGCAAACTATTGCAGCGCGCTCGCCGATCCCAATTGGCGCGCTGCGGTGGCAGAAGAGCACAAGGCGCTGATGGACAATGGCACTTGGCGCCTCGTCCCTCGTCCGCCCGGTGCGAACATTGTCAATGGAAAGTGGTTGTTCAAGCACAAGTTCCACTCCGACGGCTCCCTCGCACGACACAAGGCGCGCTGGGTCGTCCGCGGCTTCTCCCAGCAAGCTGGCGTCGACTACGATGAGACATTCAGTTCAGTGGTCAAGCCGGCTACTGATCCGCACCATCCTTAGCATTGCTGCGTCACGAGAGTGGTCCATCCGCCAGCTCGATGTGAAGAACGCCTTCCTCCAAGGCCACCTCGAGGAGACGGTCTCCTGCGAGTAGCCGTCCGGCTTCGTCGACCCCGCTGCCCCTGACTCTGTCTGCTTGCTGCAGAAGTCCTTGTATGGACTCAAGAAGGCGGCGCGAGCCTAGAACCATCGCTTCTGCACATTCATCTACAGCATCGGCTTCACCACCTCCAAGTCGGAGGCCTCCCTATTCGTCTACAAGGCTGGCGACCAGCTGGCCTACCTCCTCCTCTACGCCGACGACATCATCGTCACCGCATCGTCACCAGCCCTTCTCCAGCACTTTACCGCGCGCCTCCGTTCGGAGTTCGCCATGACGGACCTCGGTGACCTACATCACTTCCTCGGCATCTCGGTAACTTGGGACAGCAGCGGGCTGTTCCTCTCCCAACGGCAGTACGCTGTGGATCTTCTCCAACGCGTCGGCATCTCTGAGTGCCACCTGATAGCTACTCCTGTAGATGCCCGGAACAAGCTATCCGCCACTGAGGGCGCCCCGGTTGCTGGCCCCTCGGAGTACAGAAGCCTTGCTGGTGCACTCCAGTACCTCACCCTGACAAGACCGGACTTGGCCTATGCAGTCCAGCAGGTCTGCCTCTTCATGCACGACCCCCGTGAGCCGCACCTTGCGCTGATCAAGTGCATCCTGCGGTACGTCAAGGGCTCCCTATCGTCCGGTCTTCATCTGGGTACCGGCATTGTCGACCAGCTCACAGCCTACTCAGACGCCGACTGGGCTGGCTGCCCTGACACGCGCCGTTCCACTTCCGGCTTCTGCGTCTACCTCGGTGACAACCTCGTGTCTTGGTCCTCCAAGCGCCAGACGACGGTGTCTCGCTCCAGTGACGAGGGGAGTATCGTGCCGTCGCCCACACACTGGCTGAGTGCTGCTGGCTGCGCCACTTGCTCCAGGAACATCACATCTCGATCCCGCGCGCGCCGGTCGTCTACTGCGACAATGTGAGTGCTATCTACATGGCTGCCAACCCTGTCCACCACCACCGCACGAAGCACATCGAGATCGACATCCACTTTGTCCGCGAGAAGGTCACTCTGGGCCAGGTCCGAGTCCTCCATGTACCCTCAGCACACCAATTCGCGGACATCATGGTCTGCCCATCCAGCTCTTCACTGATTTCCGGACCAGGCTGTGCGTTCGTGATCCTACCGCTACGACTGCGGACGGGTATTAGGATATGTATATATGAGGATCAATTAGGATCCCCTAGATAGGCTAGTTGCTATGTATAGCCTAGGATAGTTTCCTTGTATTGTTGATAGCTTTCCTATTTGTACTTTCATGTAAGCCTAATTGGCTCTATATATGAAAGGCTCCCCACCCACATTGGGTGTGTGGTGATTCCCTCCTTTCTACAAATACCGACCGTTTTCTTCCCCTAATAGATGAAATCCCTGTCGAGGATCAGGGCCCCATTGCCATCCCTAGTCATGGAGGATGCGATCTCATGGAAGAACTTCCCTGGGCGAGATGGAACACCTTGTGCCACCATGTGCACTGTTTAAAGGAGGGGGGCTCGAGGTTCCTGATGTTTTGGACCCAACCACCTAGGAGTGGAGGTTGGCTATGATGGTAGCTTTTTGCAGGAGAAAGGCATCGTGAGGGGAGGGTGGGGCGCTGTCTTGATACACAAACTTCACGTCCTCTGACTTGGCGCGCTTGGCGTCGTCTTGATCAGCAGCAGTATGCTCAAGGGCGGCATGACCCTGATCAGTGGCCTCTTGGCATGCCCTGGCTGTGGCAGCAGCCTCACGATTGACAGTGGCAGCGTGTTCAATGGCCTAGGTGTGTGCTTTGGCAGCAGCAACCACCCAGACCAGAGTATCACATGCAGTCCATTTTGGCAAAGGTGGCGGCTGCAGCGATTTGCTCACGGGCATCAGCATCAGCGCTATCAGTAGGGGATAATGGTGCTGACTGGCGTGGGCATGGTGGCAATGATGGCCTGGGAGGGGCCAATGTGGGAGGGGAGGGGAGGCAAGACCTGAGATGGCGTGCTTAGGCAGAGGAAGAGGGGCCAGGAGGAACCCAGTGATTGATACCATGTAAACTGGAATAGGCACATGGAATAATGGATTGAATATGGAGGGTGACAAGGTACACATATATAGCCAAGGATACCTAGATGGCTTATAGAAACAGAACCAATCTACGGTGATCCTTGCCTAACAGTTTTAACATATCAATCCTTTTCATGCATGGGCCCTACGCCCAATAGGACCAAGCCGACCAGGTAGCCGATATAGGGTGCCGACCCTAATATGTCTAACAAAACACAATCTATCCAATGTATAGTATTCAGTGTAATTAATTTGTATAGCATCAGTCAATGATGATGATCTTTTTATGCAAGATGAGAATTAGTTAAAACATTTTTTATCTTTCCTTTGGTTATTAGCATACGTTGTGAGCTTGAAAAGCAAAACATATTTGTAACACCCTGACAAAAGAAAAAAATTGCCAATGCACATCCTCCATTAAGCCCCGTGTTATGGTTTATGCATGCATAGCATGTTGCTAGCTCTTTGCATCCTCAGTTTTCATAGAAAAAGGTTAATTTGGAGCTCTTTTGGCATTTTGGGCTCATTATATGCTAGCACACCTCATTTCAATGTTCCAAAGTGGAGCTTTCTACAACCACCCAAGCACATGGGTCTGACGGTCCGTCCAAATGGGTACAGACCATTTTAAATATATGTGGTGTATAAGCAAACTCAAAATTTCTGAGACTCCTTGAATGCTATGGAAAGGAATTGTTAATAGATAGGGGCTGGATATGAATACCATGTACCTTCTCTTAGATCATAATCTGAGTTGCATCTTTCAAGCATTAAGTTTAATGGCATTTTGTTTTACCATTCCATATGATGTAATAATGGTTTATATATGCATGTAGCTGAAGGTGCTATTGGGTCAACTCAATCTGACCCGGATGGAGATAAGTTTGGATCTGTTCAAGCAACATGCGAAAAGGGTGTCAGTTCAGAGATTACGAAACGACGAAGAGGGAGGCCAAGAAAAATCTTGAAGCAAACAAATGATAGCATTTCAGATCGTGACAAGGGTTCACATACGGAGAACCAGCACATTGAGGCCAAAGAGGAAGTAGATATCGGTGGTGGGGAAGACTTGACGAATGTGAAGACGTTGGAGTGTACCGAGACGCAGAATAGCACAATGATAATCAAGGAAGTAAACAACAATGGCACCGCGGAAAATAACTTGTTGAAGACAGAGGGAGACAAATTGGATTTGGTAACCGGCATGGGTTTGCACAAGCAAGAGAATGGCAGATTACCTGAAGCTTGTGAGAAGGCAACATTCTCAGTTCACAAATTTTACAAGAGGAGAAGTTGCAACCAGACACTCAGTTGAAGAAAAAGATAAATTTGATCAAGTTACCTGGTGAGTTTATAGCTCTTCCCCAAAAAGATGAACCATACTTCTTCAAGGAACAAAAAATGGAACCAAAGTTGATCTGTGTGTCCAGCTTTTCATCTTTTCGTTTCATTTATTCCCTTTTGCATGCTTCTAGTCGATGTAGAGGGTGTCAAGTGGAAGTGATCCATTTGATTCTTGTATAATTGGAATTAATACTGCTTGTAGAGAGCAGGATTTGAACACTTGATAGCAGGAGCATCAAAGAAATCAAGTGTAAGAAGCTCCCCAGTGACCTGAGAGGCTGACATAAATGCCGCCAATGAGCATATTGTAAGGAGCAAGGGCATATGTGGGTCTATCCATCTTTCTTCTTTATATGGTGAAAGAAAATAAATGGTAAACAAGGCATTGTTAAATCTTCATATTTAGAGATTGAGTGTTTATGGGTCATGGACAATGGATATGGCGAAGGCATTGTGGTCACACATTACCTGGTGCTGACAATAGTGACTCAGCAACACGTTTCTTGAAGAGGAGGTAATGGCAGACGGCGTGCTCTACCAACATGAGGATGAGGTGCACTGTGCACTTCCCAGCTCACCAATACCAATGGCACAGTTATTGAGTTATATATCGCCATAACGAGACCTGAAAATTACGGAAACTAACGCTCACACTTAGATGACGCTATGCCGAGATAAGGTGTATATTTGATTGGTTCAGAGATACATGCTAATTGTAACTACAATATTAGGAAAAAGAAGCAATTGTTGCCTGCAACTTTTAGCTAAGAGAAGCCAGCCGGCCAATCCAAGAAAAATGAAGGCAGGCAACGCGCCCTCCCTTCTGCTACCAATCAAAGCAAGGAGTGTTCTTTCTGTCTTCGGAAATGCTGGGCGTCCGGACGCCTGCAAGCCGGCCGGATGCGCGCGCTCAGATGGCCCGGCCCAGAAGAATCCCTCCACATCAGCATCTCCGACCGGCATATACTAAAAAAAAAAAAAAGGAATCGGCACCTCCCCTCCCTGGTCCTCATTTTCGAATCACCGCGCCGCTCGCCATGGAATCCGCCGCCGCGATGCGCCGCTCGCCACCGATTCCACCACAGCGCCGCGCGTCTTCTCGAAAATGCTGGTTGGCTTCTCCGCCTCTGCTCGCTCCCCTCCCCGATTCCCCCGACACCACGCCCCTGATCCGCCGCCGCGCCCCTGCTCGAGCGCACTGCGCGGGCC
The DNA here is from genome assembly GCA_038502445.1 of Eremochloa ophiuroides. Classification (NCBI taxonomy): domain Eukaryota; kingdom Viridiplantae; phylum Streptophyta; class Magnoliopsida; order Poales; family Poaceae; genus Eremochloa; species Eremochloa ophiuroides. Next base: position 15,913,508 of record JAHLJS010000009.1, on the reverse strand, counting down.
GGCGTTTGTCTTCCCCGTTGCTCGTGCTGCGCGCAGCTCTCCTTTGCCGTTGGCGCATCGACCGGCACGGTCGCTCGCGAGTAGAGAGGCGAGCCACGGCCGGACCATTGCCGCCGACGCAAAGCTCGTCGACCCACCACATCGTCCTCCCGCCGATGCGCCTCCACCACGAGAGTCGGTGCCCAGGAAGACCCCCGCCTCCGACGTGCCGCAGCCCAACGTCAGCACCCACTGGGAAACCCTAACTGCCCGCCGGTGGCCACTCCCCACCCTCGTCGTCAACCCTGTTCCTCCGCAGTGTAATACCTCTGTTATTACTATTAATCAAACTACCTTGTCATCATGTTTAAATTAATTGCATCCATCTGATTGTGCATAGGGCTCATATTAAAATTAGGCCCTAAAAGAAAAACCTAATTCAAAAACTACAAGGAATCTGATGAAGGTGTCTTAATAAAAGTTGTAGATGTTTTAAAATGGAATAACTTTTATTTTTGGAGATTTTAAAGTTATACAATGAAAATTTAAATTAAACTCAAAACAATGCTTTGAGATTTGAATTTGGAGAATTGGATTGGATTGCATTTGAAATTTAAAAACCCTATTTACCCCCTTTTGAATATTTTTCAAATCTAGGCCGAATTCGGACATAGTTCAAAAAGCAAAAATATTCTTCATGAAATTTCCCACAACTTTTATTCTTCCAACTTCCCCTGATTCAATTTGTATAGGCCATCACTGGATAAAATAGGGTTTGACCCTTGATGCCTGGCTACTGTTCCGGGCCCCTACAGGGCTTAGCGTGCCGTGCACGCGTGCGCGCGCCACGCGCTGCCGCCGTTCGGCCGGCAGGGCGCTGTCGCCGTCGCGCCAGAGCCGCTCGGGGGCCCCGGACAGCCGCTCGACCTTATCCACCTCTCCTCGACCGCCATAAATAGTTGAGCACCGCTCCCGTCGTGTTCTTCTCCTGCCGATCGCCGACGAGCTCGCCTCAGATTGCGGCCAAATTCATCGTGCTCCGACCACCCCCACTCTCTCCATCTCGCCACTATCATCACCACTCCCTGACGCACCTTTTGAGCCCTCCCGTGCGCTCTCTCGTCACTAGGGATGCTCGGGAGCCGTTCTCTTCTTCCCCGGGTCCGGTCTGTGTGCCGCCGCGGGTCACCTCGTCGTGTCGTGCGCGCTGTGGTGAGCTTCTTCCCTTGTGTTGCTATGTTCTAGACCCTAGGCGATCTGGTGATGCTCATACATCTGTCCGTTTCTTGTTTTTGGTACAAGATCCGCCAGAACACCCTCTCACCGCTGTAATACCTCTGGTATTACATTTAATTAATCTGCCATGTCATCATATTTAATTTAACTGCCTACATGTGATTGTGCTTAGGGCTCCTAGAGTGACTTGATTGTGTTTATGATTGATTGTGCAATTAACTCTATGCTTGGAAATCAAAAATAAAATTAAAAAAGGAAAATCAACCTAAGCCCTAATTTGGCCCAAAAACCTAATTCAAAATTTATAAGGAATTTGATGAAAGTGCCTTAATTAAAGTTGTAGATCTGCTAAAATGGAACAACTTTTATTTTTGGAGATTTTGAAGTTATGCACTCGAAATTTGAATTAAACTCAAAACAGTGACTTAAAATTCAAATTTGAAACATCAATTTAAAATTTATCAAGAATCTGACAAAATACCCTTAATGAAAGTTGTAGGGCTCAGCAAGTTGAACAACTTTCATTTTTACAGATTTTCAAGTTATTCAGTAGGTTTGGGAGAATTTAGTTGGATTTCATTTGAAATTCAAAAACACGATTTACCCCCTTTTAAATATTTTCAAATCCAAGCCAAATTCGAACATGGTTCCAAAAGCAAAAATGTTCTACACAGAATTTTCTACAATTTTCATTTTTGGAGCATCATCAGATTCCAAATGGATAGGCCATAATTTGAAAATCTAGCATTTGACCTAGGGAATTTGGGAACACTACCGGGCCCCTACTGTTGCCCGTCGTCCGTGCGCGCGTGCGCGCAGTGCGTGCTGCCGCCGTCCGGCCGGTGCAGTGCGCTGTCGCCGCCGTGTTTGCGTCGCACGGGGGCCCCAGACGCGTGGTCATCCTTGTCCCCTTCTTCTCGGTGGTTAAAAGCCGAGGAGCGCCCAGTTTCCTTCTCCTTCCTCCCATTCACCGTCGAGCTCGCCGTGGCGTCGCGGCTAAAATTCGCCCTCATCGCTCCACCCCACCGAAATTCGTTGCACCCATAAGCTCCCCACCTCCAAGCGCACTGCCTCGACCCAACCGTGTCACCTCTAGCCTTGTGAGTGCTCTAGAACGAGTTCCGTCTACCTCTGTTTCCGCCGGAGCGCCGCCGTGAGTCGGTTCGATGTGCTTAGCTCGCTACGGTGAGCTTTCATCCGTCTCGGCTTATGTTCTGTGCTCTGACTACCTCTTGGGTGCTCATGTTCGTGATAGTTGCTCGGTTGGCGTTCTAAGTTTGCGGGAACGGGACGGTTGTCACCGGTGGAACGCGGTCGCGGACGTCGTCATCATCAAACACCCACCTCTGCCCCGCCTCGGTCCTCTCCAGCTGTCGTCCTACCATCTGGGTGAGCCACCGATCCTTTCCAAACCTTTCTAATTGTCTAAACTGTCTTGCGATCGGGACAGGGCAAACCGCGCCGCTGTGTCCACCATGGATGAGCTTACCCCTTCGGAGGCGCGTAGGGTTTAGGTTTAGGGCGCTAGGTGGTCGGTTAGGTGCTGGGGTCTTTCGGGCGTGGTCGGTTTGGCCGTTGAGCCCGTCGCCGGCGGGTTTTGCGCCAAGCCGCCACGTGCGCGTGCGTGCGGAGGCCCAGCGCGAGGAGGGAGATGAAGCTGACGGCTGGGCCCGGGCTGTCAGAGCCTGTGTGGTGCGAGAGAGGAGCGTGCTGGCGCGGGCGGGCCGTGCTGGGCCGCCCTGGATAATGGGCCGACTCGGGCAACTCTCAGCCTTTCCTTTTTCCTGGGATTTAAACTGAGTTTTTATTTGTATTTCTAGTAAATAGTACTGTGGTTTGCTATTTTTGTTAGAATAAATGTGTAGCTCCAAAAATTAAGAAAATATTTGTGGATACCCTCTGTGATGTGTACTATTTAATAAAAATATTAAGTGTATGGTTTGAGTGCTTTCTGTAGGAATAAAAAATCAGTAAATTAATTGAAAAGTGCAAATTTGATGAATTTTAATTAATTCCCTGTTGATCCAAAAATCATGAAAATTTATTTGGTATTGTTTTAGAATGAGAGCTATCTGTTGGTAAAGTTTGGCATCAAATGGAAATAGTTTAATCATTTATTAATTAAATGCTTGATTAATTGGTTAATAAAATAAATGAAAACCTTAATCATTTAGGGTTGGTGTGAATTTTGGATTGATTGTGGCCTTAGGTCAAACACCCTTATGACCTAGGGCAGACTTTTAGAAACAATTACTTTGAATAGGTTGTAGATGGTAATAGAGTTCAAAGGTTGTTTTATTCATTATTCCACGTACCGTTTTATCGCATCACATTCATGCATTCATTATTGCATACGTGTAGTGACCGGTGATTCGGGGGTGAAAACTGAGGGGACTGCTGAGGAGACTGCTCCAGAAATTGTGCAAGGCTTCGACATCTGTGGCACCGACTCGGACCCTACTCTTTACGCCTTCCAAGGCAAGCCTCGGTGCATTAGCCCCTCCTTGATATTTATAAATATTTTATCACTTGAGTTAATCTATTGCATTAGGTTAATAGGAGTTGAGTGATAACCTATTGATGCATTACCTTTCCTTGACCATATTTAAAGTATTGAAAAATGCCTAGTCATGCTTAATTACTAGCTTTGCAAAATGCTATTTTCAACTTTGATGATGTGCAAAGAATGAATCATTGAAAGGGAAGGGTATTGTCTTCGTCGTTGGCAGTGTACTTGGCCAGTCCATTGTCATCAACGGGGATGTGTTTTCCGGGTGGTGGCCATATGTTTGGGTTAGAGTCCCAACTTATCGTCGCCAACGGAAAAGGGATGTGAAAACCGGGTGGTCTCCAGTGTACTTGGGTTAGAGTCCCAATGCATGGTTTCCAACGGAAAAGAATTTAGAGACCGTTCGTTGTTGGCCAGCTGTGATCGAGACTTTGCAACTAGCCATATACTACAGGAAGCCCTATCTCCGGTAGCTCTATTGCTTGAACCAACAACCACGCACTGGGAGTGGAGAGATAGCGAGAGTAGCGTGTACCCTCGTGGCCGGCGTGCCTGGAGACGAGAGGAGTACTGTGCTCTTGGGTGGCGCAGGACCAGTTCAGGGATAGAAAAGTCGTGGTAGACGGGGTTGGTATATGCAAGCTTTGGTACATATGCAGTGTGGTTAGGGATCCCCAGCTGGGTACTAATCGATTCGAATCGTCGTTGCTCCTCGGTTATGGAGACTTGATCCTCACACCTACATCGAATAGTGGTTCGGAACTAGGATGTTTTGAGAATGGATAAGTAACTGGACTTGAAGAATTTATGTGAAAGAATTGTGAACGATTGATATTGATTATAATAATATTGATTAAAATACTGAAAATAGGATTAGTATTGCTTTTTCCGTAAAATACTTTGACTCTTGCTAAAGCCTTACCTTGACTCCCCTCAGCCTGCATTCCTGAGTCTCATTCCTTTTTCTTAGTCAGGTAAGTCTTGCGGAGTACCCCCGTACTCAGGGTTTGTTAACCCCGTTGCACGTAGTCAGCAGCCGGAGGTCTGTCTTGCCCCTTGCTGTGTGACCATCATCCGGGATGGTAGCGAGGAAGAGTGAAGTTGAACCCGTGGACAGGGTTCGTGTTATCATCTATCTTAGTATGTTGTATTGTTATTCTACTGCTACTGCCACTACTTTTAAATATGGCCTGTAATAACTGTACTTGAAATCTATTTGGACAACCGGTTTGTAATCTAAGTACTATTTAATCTTCCACACCGTTACTCTGATGTATTTTATTATGAAATGTTGTAATTCTGTATTGGCTTCGCAATGGGATCCTGTCGGAGAAACGGGTGCTGATGTAACCCGGCAGGGCCTTCTAGATCATTTGGGACACGGGCCCGGCTGTCAGAGGTCATTAGTGACAATGACAGGTGCCTGTGGGCCATGTGATTTAGGCAGTTCTGTTACAGCTAGTATCAGAGCGTTCCATTGCTAAATCATTACGGTATTACTTTGCAAAACTTCAAAATGTTTTGGATCATAAAAATCTAAACTTGCTATTTTGGTCTAAATTGCTTATTCTTCTCTTATTCCGTGTTATAGTTATAGTAGCAAGTGGAATAGCATTATTACTAGCCCTATGTTAAAGTTATTTATGCATTTATTATATTGCATTGATTTAAAATTCGTAAGTACGATTCATGCATCATGAATAATTCACCTTGATAATAACTTCCTCCTTAAAAGTGGGTATATGGGTTAGGATCTATCAAACCTATTCATGCTAGCTTATTATATCTTTGATAATTCAAACTTACCTTCTCTAGCTGGCATGCCGTAAGCTCACAGCTCGCAAGATGACTGGTCCCCAGGGAGTTCCGTGCCACCAGCTGGCGCCACGTGACGGAGAGGCATCTGGTAGCCGTCCCCGCCGCAGTCGCAAGGAGCTCAAGGAGGAGATCAAGCTGCTCACCGAGAACTTCTAGGTGGCATGTCGTGACCTGTAACACCCTAGTGTTAGTTACTATTTTCACACTTACATTTGCATGTCATCAAGCATAGATCATGTCATTTCATGCATTATTATCATTGCATTTGATTTGATTCCCTTTTATCACTATATGTTTGTTTATATGTCCATATTATGCAAAATGTGTTGACATGCAAATGTGATGCTTGTTTACGGTTCTAAATGCTTTATACATGTTTAGGATAACATTTGGAACAATGTTCATGTTGGTGAAATCCCCAAAATACCCCTCTAGCTCATAGTTGACTAGAGAGCCCTTTAAAAGCTATTCTGTTTGACCAAACAAGAAGGGCATTTTAGAGATTCTGCATGTCAGTGAACCCTTAATCAAAGTTGTGTAGAATTTTGTAAGCAACAAACTTTATTTTTGGGTCAACTCATGAAAATGAGTGGAAGAAGGTCAAAAAGTTGAATTAGTGCAGATTTGGAGCTGTTTTGGAAGTTTTCAAATTTTCCTAAGTCTAAACCGGTTTTCAGTTTCGGTGTACCTCTGTTCATCGACTTGTATCTCTCAATCCAGGCCGAACTAGAGTAAAGTGTCTTAATAAGAAATGATCTACTCGTATAGCTCTTCAACCTATATTAGTGAAGTTTTCGCTGAAACGCCCTGGATCGCGAGTTATAGATCGGTAAAAATCGAGTTTCAGTCGGGTCCGCGGAAACTGAATCGGAGCCGATTCAGTTCGACCCTCGGGCGAATCGCGAGCGAATCGCGCGACCGCGTCAGGCCTCGGCCGCCAGATGGCGCCGTACGCCGTCGTTGCTGCCGCGCGGTCGGCTTACAAAGGGGAACACGCAATGCTGTCTCCCGCACGCTCGCCCTCACTCTCCCTGCTCTCTCGCCCTCTGTTCGCTCGCTGCTCTCCTCTTTCCCCTCCGCCGTCGCCATTTCCGCCGCGACCGCCGCGGTGAAATCCGCCGCCACCGAGCCGTCTCCGACCGCGCCACCCTCGGCGCAGCTGCGGCTTGCTCTGCTCTTCGTTTCCGACCCGTTGCCGACCTCAGCTGACCTAAGGTACAGCTCCAGCAAGCTTCTCGCCGTCCGCCATTACCGGAGCGCCGCCGAGCTCTCGGGTCGCCGTGACGAGGGCGATGCCGGGGTCGGCTTCCCTCTCTTTTGCTCGTCTAAGAGTCTCCGTTAGCCGTAGATCCTTTCCACACCGTCGGTTAGATCTACCTCGCCGTGGTTTCGCCGGAACCCGAGTTCGCCGTGAAACCGCTCGCCACCGTGCCGCCATGCGAGCGCGGTCAGTGAGTTTCCGTGCGCAATAGTTCGATTAGTCGCGCGCACAGGTCCGCTGGGGTTGCAGGAACACGGAACGAGGCCGAGCCGCGCGAGCAACGGCCGGAATCGGCCGGCGCAAGTTCGCCGGACCACCGCCGTCCGCCATTGCCGCCGTCGAGCTCCCTCTGGTGGAGTACGACCCTCGGCAGTTGGTCCATCGGGTTCGTCTCGTTGCCGCGAGTCGGTAGGTAGCCTCGGCGTCGCCGGAGACCTCGCCGTCGGCGAGCTCTCGCCGGTCAGCGCCGGCGGCTCTGTTTCCTCTCTCTGACGCGTGGGGTCGGGTCGACCCCGGGGCCCGCGAGTCAGCCGTTCGGGTGCGCCTCTGGTTCGCTGAGCCGGGTGCACGTAGCAGTTCTATCGGGTTTAGGTTTTTGATTTTATAAAATGAATTTCCAGAAAATGTGTAAAACCTTCCAAAATTCATATCTGGAGATAGGAATGTCCAATTGGGGTGAACCAAATTTTGTTGTGTTTGTATTTCTGAGCTCTATCAAGGAAAAATATAAAATGTACTTTTTGAATACTTTTTATGTGCAGTTATAATTAAATTGTTAATTGCTTGTAAACTTGATAAATGCATAAGTAATTGTAGGAATGTGCTAAAAATGTGATTCCACTTGCATTCATCTTGTTTAGGGAAGTAGAATCTATGAAAAATATGTTTGCTGGTGTTTCACTGTTATTTATATGATGTCTAGTATAATGTGCCTTTTATGTTTTAATCTTGCAAAAATCACCATGCTTAATGTGTTAAGGTTATGGACATGAATATTTTTCCTGGGCTATTTTATGTTGGAAAGAAGCTAAGAAAATTAGGAAATCTGTTGTTTGATACTTTTCACTGTGTTAAGTATTTTCCATTGCTTAAAAGGCTGGTTGCTTGTTATTTTTGTGTAGACTGTTATACTTGTCCAAATGACTTGAAATTTTGTCAGTAGGCTAATCTGGATGTGTAATAGCTACTGTAATTTCTATGGATTTTTCTGGTCACAGTAAGCAGTAGGTCCAGTTATAGGCTAGGGTTTATTTAATTGTTTCTAAGCAAATATCTTTTGGTTGTGGTAGGTTAGTTGATGCATGTTAATTATTAAGTGCAGGTCGTAGACCTCTCACCCGGGACGAGAAATTGTTCTATGCTTTGCTTAAGAAGGGTGAGTATGAGTTGGTTGTCTAGGAAAGAAATAAATGAGTGTGGATTGTTAAACTGATTGCATATCATGGGTTAATTCGTGCATCTCTATCTTGCATTTCATGTGCATTCCCAGTTCTCATATATGCATATCATGCATACAGGATCGCCGGGAGGAGTGACACTGTTGCAATTCGATCCACCGGAGGAGGGAGTTCCGCCGGAGATTGAAGTGCCCGAGGTTTCCGAAGGACAAGAAGAAGAGGCTGAACTTCCGGAGTGCCCGGATCACCAACCCGCTAACTTTGTGAAAGGCAAGCCCCGGAGCATTCCTAAGTCTCCACCTACTCTTTTTACAAATACACTGGTCTTTATTAAATCGTATGATTGTGCACTTAAGTATAGGAGTTGATATGATACCGTTGCTGCATTTATTCCTTGTCCACTTATACTTGATCCTGAAGTTATTACTAGACAAGGGGATGGGTTTGATCCTATGCTTAGCCATGCTTAGACCGGTAGAAGTCGAGGGATTTCCTGTCCTTCGCGAGCATAGGTGGTTACCAATGATGATGGGGTTGGATTCCACATGATGGACTATATGTGCCACCATGCCACAGTGTCTAATGAGAGAATCAAGGCTAGGTAGCGGGGAGCCGCATGACATGGTTGAGGTCATGCCGTCTTCGGTGCTGCTTGCGGCCGACTAGGACTGAGGCCACCAGACATCAGTTGAGATTGAAGGACGTCGTCACATAGCTGGCCAGATAAGTCGTTCTGACCGCGAAGCCGAGTATTTCTTTCTGAGCCGGGAATTGGTGCGACTAGGCAGACATATTCTGGAGGTAGGAAGTATGTGCGGAGACACCATCTTACCAAGGGCAGGTCAGGGACCTGATGCATCCTGGAAGTGGGTTGGTCTCTGAGAATATGGTCCCCGCCAAGCCCGCGACATATTGTGACTCAGAAAGATTTAACGGTGGCTCAAGAAGCCAGTGGCTCGGCTGACAGGGTTTGTGATTGGCATATTTGCCAGCTGGTACAATCGATTCGAATCGCCATCTCTCCTGGTTAGTGAGAAACTGAACTGATCTTCTGGTGAGGTAGAGGCTAATAACTTGAACATAATGATTATGGTGAGGTGAGGTTGATATCTGTGGATATCGGAAATCATATGATTTTATTGATTGCTACAATATTCAGTGAATGCTTAGGATAGTGGCTAATCCTAGTAAATAGTTTAACTGAAATCGAAGCTTATCACAATTAAAATGAATAAGTTGAGGTTCTACTGTAGTAATGCTTTGATGCAAAAATGATGCTACCCTCTGAGCTCCACCAAATAAGCCTTGCATATCCTTGAGAGTCTTTTTATTTACTCCCTGTCGGGTAAGTCTAGCTGAGTACAATTGAGTACTCAGGGTTTTATTCCCATTGTTGCAGATGGTGTAGTTTTCTACGCGTATTGCAGGAACTGCTTCACCCCTGCGGGCGAAGAAGACTAGACCCGAGGGCGGGGTCATTATCTATCTTTAGTTGTTGTAAGAATGCTGTGACGGGGTCATGTGATGGTACTCGTATTCGAACTCTGTGGTGTAAAACTATGTTGACTTCCGCTACTACCCTATTTGTGTAAAAGACTATGTTGTACTCTGATGTTTAAATTCGGTTGCGAACTTATGTGTCATGTGATCGGGTATTGCTGAATGAATGATCCTTGGGGTATGAAATGTTTGAAATCCTTCGAGATTTCCGGACTACCGGGTTTATATTGGCTCAAGTGCGACTGGATTGCGGCGAAAATGCGATCGTTGTACTTGTGCTCGTATAAATTGGTCGGTTCTGTGACAGCTGGTACCAGAGCATAATTTAGCATATACCGTCACTTGACTATTTAAAAACTAAAAGAGTTTTGAGTTTTACAAACTAATTGCCAACTGATAGTGTGTATAGGTGATTTAAACCAAGTGTTTGCAAAACTTATGAGTACCAATGACCAAGTCCTATAGCCCTATGTATATGTGGTAATTAGGTGGCTTATGTAAGTACTGACTTGGGGGAAATTGCATCATATTTCTATTGGTGGTTCATTTGGTTTTATCGTGCGGATAATCATGAACTGTCGGTTTCTTATTGCTTCTTATGGATCAATGTACCACGTCGCCTAAGGTAAGGTGAGATGTGAGTGTAAGATCGAACAACCATCGATCGATGGTGTGTGTATGATTACTGAAGTGAGTACATGTTATCCATATGTGTACTTATGGAAGTAAGGTGGAGTAATTAATTTTTGGGGTCGCAAATGTTCACGGGAACATTTCCGGCAAAAAGTGCTTCTTGTTGCCCTGCATACATTGGGATTGGGCTGAAATGAATCTTCTGCAGGTACGCTAACCACGCAAAACATATAGCACGGTTAGTTACGTATATGAGAGCACGTGGTATGCCACCGACTATAACGTTAGTTAAAAAATATTATGTGTGAGGTCGTTGGCACGTGCATGCATCATGATCATGAAATTAATTTAAGCTATCTGTACTATTTCCTTCCCTATGGTAAAATTTGTGCTGTCCTATCTTATTCTAAATGCTGAAAGATGTTGTAATGTACCAGATGGCAGCTGAAGGTGAGCCGCAGAGTGGTCAATTTCTGGAGCAGTTTGGCACACCCACTGTGCTATGGAGGTTGTTGCAGTCGGTGGGATATGCAGAGCCACCACTGTATTTCTGGAAGCCAGCGCAAACCATGGTGCAGCCTTGGTTTGATGTTTGGGTGACTATCCCTGTGCTTGAAAGGGGTTGGCCGTTTCCAGGAATAAAGGTGGAAGTTGACATGAGGACGCCATGGGATGGTGCGCAGCTTGCAGCTTTTGAGGTGTTGACGGATATTTGCAGCCGGTTCAACAAGAGAGCTGATTTGGGGCCAGCAAATGTTTTTCCCAGGGTGGATGCTTCTCAGGGTGAGTGGGCTCAGTCTAGCCAAGCTTCTTTAGAGCGAGGCAGGGACGAGCGTGCTCATAGCACGGGTGCTTCTATGAGTGCTATGTTTGCTGTCCTGAGGATGCATTATTCCACTAGGGATGGTTGGATGAAGTGCATTGAAGCCCTGCATGATGCTGTGGAGAAGAAGTTAGAAGCTGAAGAGTGGGCACGTATGGCTCGTCGTAGCTCAGATGACTTGGTGGTAGCTCTCACTGCCTGTCGCAATGAGTTGTTACGATGCACTGGCGCCTTGTTGGCAGCTGATCGCCGTGTCGAGGTGCTTGAGAGAGAGAATGCAGATCTTCGCCGCCAGCTTGACAATCGCAATATGAGTTTGACACGTCAGCGCACTGAGTTTCTGTAGGAGTTGCGTGCTAGTCAGCAGCAGGTTTGGGAGTTGCAGCAAGATGTTCATCGTCTGAACAACCGTGCTGATCCGTTTCATCCTCCGGGGGCAGCGGAGTTTTCTCCTGAGATCTTCATTGCAGCTGATGATGGTGAAGCAAGTGAGGAAGAAAAGGAAGAAGACCCCGAGGAGATCGTGCCTATTGACGAGAGTGATGACCATGGTGGGAACGTGTCCGGCGTGGACAGTGACCACGATGACTAGGCTTTTTCTAGTGATCTTGCCATGATTGGCACCCTTTTGTATTGGGAAAACCTTTAATGTCATGTAATGGGTAGAACCTGAATTGTAATGGGAGAACCCTGTGTGTTCAGGGCTGGAACCATTAAACTTTTAATTAAGTAATGGTAACTTATGCAGCTTAGAAACCCTTTTTGGTTGCGCCTTGTTATTGTGCGGTTGTGTGATGATTAATGAATTACTGTGCCATTTGTTGGTTATCAAAAATGATCATTGATATCTTTTGGGCATAATCTTTCGGTTATCTTTGACATAACTGACACTTAACAATGGTTGTTGCGTGTTGCTACAGATGGCACCTCATACCCGTCGTCATGGGTCAACCAGTGGTGGTGGGAACGAACATGAAGATGAGGAGTTGCCGCCTCCTCCACCACGTACCCAGGAACAAATGTTTGCTCAGTTCTTGGACACCCAGCAAGCGATTTTGCAGCAGATGGTTGCTAGTAACAACCACAATCGCGATCGAGGTGGACGTCGCGGAAACGATGAGGACCAATACAGTAACTATAAGGACTTCATGGACACTAAGCCTCCGGTATTCAAGCAGGCCGTAGAGCCGCTGGAAGCTGATGAGTGGTTAAATACTATTGAACAGTCATTCTCTGTGCTGCGATTGACTGAAACCATGAAGGCTAGCTTTGCTGCTATGTTACTGCAAGGCCAAGCTGGAATATGGTGGGCCAATCGTAAGACCGCCTACCCTGTGGTCGCTGATATCACCTGGGAGCAGTTCACCAGGGATTTCAGGGGGCATTTCATTCCAGCAGGCTTGATCAAGATGAAGGTCAATGAATTCATGCAGCTTACTCAGGGTACCAAGACCCTCACTCAGTATCATCATGCCTTTAACAATCTGTCGAGGTATGCCCCGTGGATGGTAGATACAGATGAAAAGAAGATTGAAACCTTCAAGAGAGGTCTTAGTACCAAGCTTATGAAGACTCTGGCGAACAACGCTCGTACAACTTTTAACGAGTTCATCAGTGAAGCTTATATCCAAGAGAAACAGAACAACTTGCACACTGCTTCCAAGGGAGGCAAAAGGCCATTTGAAGGAAGCTCTTCTCAGTCAAGGACTCCAGCAGCTAGTCGTGCGGTGGCAAATCGCCCGGCTTACCGTCCGGCTGTTCCTAGAGCAAAATTCAGACCCCCTCCAAAGAAGCAGCCAGCGCCTCAGCGCTACAAGAAAGGTTTCACAGTGCCTTTGAACAAGAACAATGCTCCTCCAAGCAACGCCGCTCCAGTGAGGATCAACCAAGGTCTGGGGCCATGCTTTAACTGTGGCCAACAGGGACATCTTGCTCGTTATTGTCCTCATCCCAGGCAGGGTCGTGTCCATCACACTACTGCGGAGGAACTTCCGGAAGGTGAACCAGTCACCGCGGGTATGTTTTCTGTGAATCAGCATCCTGCTATTGTTTTGTTTGACTCTGGATCGTCGCATTCTTTCGTGAGTCAAGCATTTGCACAAAAGCATGCATTACCAATTGTTGAGTTGAGCCATAGTTTCCGGATAACTTCAGCTGGGGCTGAAATTTGTACGCGTCATGGTGTCGGGGATGTGACCATCGAGATTGGTAATCGGGTTTTCATCAGTAGTCTTATTGTGCTACCAGGGTTAAGTCTGGATGTTATTTTGGGAGTTAGTTGGATGGACAAGCGGGGTGCGGTGTTGGACGTCCCTAACCGGATGTTAACACTGAGGGAACCCCAAGGTGAAGGCACTTTTCAGGTTCATCTGCCCCGTAGGGGAGATCTTTTTAGTCTCTCTTTCTCAGTTGAGGCCGTGACACTTCAGAGCATCCCTGTAGTGTGTGAGTTTCCTGATGTCTTTCCTGATGATCTACCTGGACTTCCTCCTGATCGAGATGTGGAGTTTGCAATAGAACTTATTCCCGGTACGGCACCTATTTCTCGAAGGCCATATAGAATGCCTCCTCATGAATTAGCTGAACTCAAGAAACAACTCCAGGAGTTATTGGACAAAGGGTTCATTCGCCCTAGTTCCTCTCCGTGGGGCTGTCCTGCAATCTTTGTTAAGAAGAAGGATGAAACTTTACGTATGTGTGTGGACTATAGGCCACTAAATGCTGTGACAATTAAGAACAAGTATCCTCTACCTCGTATTGATATCTTGTTTGATCAATTGTCCAAGGCCAAGGTTTTCTCCAAAATTGATCTGAGATCTGGGTATCATCAAATTAAGATCAGACCACAAGATGTTCCCAAGACGGCTTTCTTCACTCGGTATGGATTGTATGAGTATTTGGTTATGTCTTTTGGATTAACCAATGCTCCTACACATTTCATGTATCTAATGAATTCGGTATTCATGCCTGAGTTGGATAAGTTCGTGGTAGTCTTTATTGACGATATTCTGGTATACTCTGAGAGCATGGAGGATCATGCTGAACACTTGAGGATAGTCTTGACTAGACTCAGGGAGCATAAGCTGTATGCTAAGTTCAGCAAGTGTGAGTTTTGGTTGACTAAGGTACCTTTTCTGGGCCATATCTTATCTGCTGAAGGTATTTCTGTAGATCCGTCAAAAGTTCAGCAGGTGTTGGATTGGCAGTCACCAACAAATGTGTCCGAGGTTCGTAGCTTTCTGGGATTAGCTGGGTATTATCGCCGCTTTATTCAGGATTTCTCTAAAATAGCTAAACCTATGACCAAGCTATTGCACAAAGATACCAAGTTTGTGTGGAGTGGGGAGTGTGAAACAGCTTTTCGCACCTTGCAAACGTTGTTGACCACTGCTCCAGTTCTTGCACAACCTGATATTGAAAGGCCTTTTGATGTGTACTGCGATGCTTGTGGCACTGGGTTAGGATGTGTTCTCATGCAAGAAGGCCGAGTCATTGCTTATGCCTCGCGTCAACTGAGAAAACATGAGCAAAACTATCCTGCTCATGATTTGGAACTTGCCGCTGTAGTTCATGCATTGAAGATTTGGCGCCACTATTTGATGGGTCACAAATGTCATATCTATTCCGATCACAAGAGTCTCAAGTACATTTTCACTCAGCCTGAGTTGAACATGAGGCAAAGAAGGTGGTTGGAGTTGATCAAAGACTATGATCTAGAAGTACACTATCATCCGGGCAAGGCCAATGTCGTAGCCGATGCCTTGAGCCGAAAGTCTCATTGCAATGTATTGCAGCCTTTGCTAGCAGACGGGTTCAATCTTGTGCATCCAGTGGTGTTGAATAATATTACTCTCAGTTGTACTTTGGAAAGCAGGATTATTGAAGGTCAGAAAACAGATCCCGGCATATATCATATCAAGAGGAAGATGAAAGAACAAGAAGTGCTTCATTTCCGAGTAGATGAAAAAGGTATATTGTGGTTCAAGGATCGATTGGTAGTACCGAAAGACCGTGAGTTGAGGAATCAGATTATGGATGAGGCTCATTTGTCCAAGTTGTCTATCCATCCTGGTAGTAGTAAGATGTATCAAGACTTGAAACCTAGGTTCTGGTGGACCAAAATGAAGAAGGAAATTGCAGCCTATGTGGCCAGGTGTGATACCTGTTGTCGCGTGAAGGCTATTCATCTTAAGCCAGCAGGCCTATTGCAACCCTTACCAGTTCCAGGTTGGAAATGGGATGAGATAACCATGGATTTCATATCTGGGTTACCTCTAACGCAAAAAGGCCACGATTCTATTTGGGTGATCGTAGATCGATTGACTAAGATTGCACATTTCTTACCAGTTCGAACTACAGATCGTCCTCATCAGTTGGCACAGCTCTACTTTGCTCAGATACTTCGGTTACATGGTGTGCCGAGGACGATAGTTTCCGACAGAGGCCCGCAATTTATTGCACGCTTCTGGGAGCATCTACACAAGTGTTTGGGAACCAATTTGGTTCGCAGCTCAGCTTATCATCCTCAAACTTCTGGTCAAACTGAAAGGGTAAATCAAATTCTTGAAGATATGTTGAGAGCTTGTGTTCTATCGTCTAAAGGTTCGTGGGAAGAATGGTTGCCTTTGGCCGAGTTCTCATACAACAATAGCTATCAAGAGAGTATTCAAATGGCTCCTTTTGAAGCTTTGTATGGGCGCAAATGTAGAACTCCTCTCAATTGGGTTGAATCAGGCGAAAGGAGATATTACGGGATTGACTTTGTGAAAGAAGCCGAAGAGAGAGTGCATACCATTCAAACACATCTCAAAGCCGCTCAGACTCGTCAAAAGAGCTATGCGGACAAGCGAAGAAGGCCATTGGAATTTGAAGTGGGTGACTATGTATACTTGAAAGTGTCACCTATGAAAGGCGTGCAACGCTTCGGAGTGAAACGAAAGTTAGCTCCAAGGTTTGTAGGTCCTTTTCAAATTCTGGAAAGAAGTGGGAAGGTAGCATACAAGTTACGGTTGCCACCACACATGTCCACTATCTTCAATGTGTTTCATGTATCTCAACTCAAGAAATGTTTACGAGTACCGGAAGAGCAAGTGGATTTTGGTGATATCAAGTTGAAATCAGATTTGACCTATGAAGAAAAGCCTATTGAAGTAATAGATTACAAAGAAAGAATCACCCGTAGCCGAGTGATCAAGTTCTATAAGGTGGTGTGGAACAACCAAAGTTATTGGGATGCGACTTGGGAGCGAGAAGATTACCTCAAGAAAGTCTATCCGTCTTTCTTTAAACAATGGTAATTAACTCTAATCTCGGGGACGAGATTCTTTTAAGGGGGGAGGGCTGTAACACCCTAGTGTTAGTTACTATTTTCACACTTGCATTTGCATGTCGTCAAGCATAGATCATGTCATTTCATGCATTATTATCATTGCATTTGATTTGATTCCCTTTTATCACTATATGTTTGTTTATATGTCCATATTATGCAAAATGTGTTGACATGCAAATGTGATGCTTGTTTACGGTTCTAAATGCTTTATACATGTTTAGGATAACATTTGGAACAATGTTCATGTTGGTGAAATCCCCAAAATACCCCTCTAGCTCATAGTTGACTAGAGAGCCCTTTAAAAGCTATTCTGTTTGACCAAACAAGAAGGGCATTTTAGAGATTCTGCATGTCAGTGAACCCTTAATCAAAGTTGTGTAGAATTTTGTAAGCAACAAACTTTATTTTTGGGTCAACTCATGAAAATGAGTGGAAGAAGGTCAAAAAGTTGAATTAGTGCAGATTTGGAGCTGTTTTGGAAGTTTTCAAATTTTCCTAAGTCTAAACCGGTTTTCAGTTTCGGTGTACCCCTGTTCATCGACTTGTATCTCTCAATCCAGGCCGAACTAGAGTAAAGTGTCTTAATAAGAAATGATCTACTCGTATAGCTCTTCAACCTATATTAGTGAAGTTTTCGCTGAAACGCCCTGGATCGCGAGTTATAGATCGGTAAAAATCGAGTTTCAGTCGGGTCCGCGGAAACTGAATCGGAGCCGATTCAGTTCGACCCTCGGGCGAATCGCGAGCGAATCGCGCGACCGCGTCAGGCCTCGGCCGCCAGATGGCGCCGTACGCCGTCGTTGCTGCCGCGCGGTCGGCTTACAAAGGGGAACACGCAATGCTGTCTCCCGCACGCTCGCCCTCACTCTCCCTGCTCTCTCGCCCTCTGTTCGCTCGCTGCTCTCCTCTTTCCCCTCCGCCGTCGCCATTTCCGCCGCGACCGCCGCGGTGAAATCCGCCGCCACCGAGCCGTCTCCGACCGCGCCACCCTCGGCGCAGCTGCGGCTTGCTCTGCTCTTCGTTTCCGACCCGTTGCCGACCTCAGCCGACCTAAGGTACAGCTCCAGCAAGCTTCTCGCCGTCCGCCATTACCGGAGCGCCGCCGAGCTCTCGGGTCGCCGTGACGAGGGCGATGCCGGGGTCGGCTTCCCTCTCTTTTGCTCGTCTAAGAGTCTCCGTTAGCCGTAGATCCTTTCCACACCGTCGGTTAGATCTACCTCGCCGTGGTTTCGCCGGAACCCGAGTTCGCCGTGAAACCGCTCGCCACCGTGCCGCCATGCGAGCGCGGTCAGTGAGTTTCCGTGCGCAATAGTTCGATTAGTCGCGCGCACAGGTCCGCTAGGGTTGCAGGAACACGGAACGAGGCCGAGCCGCGCGAGCAACGGCCGGAATCGGCCGGCGCAAGTTCGCCGGACCACCGCCGTCCGCCATTGCCGCCGTCGAGCTCGCTCCGGTGGAGTACGACCCTCGGCAGTTGGTCCATCGGGTTCGTCTCGTTGCCGCGAGTCGGTAGGTAGCCTCGGCGTCGCCGGAGACCTCGCCGTCGGCGAGCTCTCGCCGGTCAGCGCCGGCGGCTCTGTTTCCTCTCTCTGACGCGTGGGGTCGGGTCGACCCCGGGGCCCGCGAGTCAGCCGTTCGGGTGCGCCTCTGGTTCGCTGAGCCGGGTGCACGTAGCAGTTCTATCGGGTTTAGGTTTTTGATTTTATAAAATGAATTTCCAGAAAATGTGTAAAACCTTCTAAAATTCATATCTGGAGCTAGGAATGTCCAATTGGGGTGAACCAAATTTTGTTGTGTTTGTATTTCTGAGCTCTATCAAGGAAAAATATAAAATGTACTTTTTGAATACTTTTTATGTGCAGTTATAATTAAATTATTAATTGCTTGTAAACTTGATAAATGCATAAGTAATTGTAGGAATGTGCTAAAAATGTGATTCCACTTGCATTCATCTTGTTTAGGGAAGTAGAATCTATGAAAAATATGTTTGCTGGTGTTTCACTGTTATTTATATGATGTCTAGTATAATGTGCCTTTTATGTTTTAATCTTGCAAAAATCACCATGCTTAATGTGTTAAGGTTATGGACATGAATATTTTTCCTGGGCTATTTTATGTTGGAAAGAAGCTAAGAAAATTAGGAAATCTGTTGTTTGATACTTTTCACTGTGTTAAGTATTTTCCATTGCTTAAAAGGCTGGTTGCTTGTTATTTTTGTGTAGACTGTTATACTTGTCCAAATGACTTGAAATTTTGTCAGTAGGCTAATCTGGATGTGTAATAGCTACTGTAATTTCTATGGATTTTTCTGGTCACAGTAAGCAGTAGGTCCAGTTATAGGCTAGGGTTTATTTAATTGTTTCTAAGCAAATATCTTTTGGTTGTGGTAGGTTAGTTGATGCATGTTAATTATTAAGTGCAGGTTGTAGACCTCTCACCCGGGACGAGAAATTGTTCTATGCTTTGCTTAAGAAGGGTGAGTATGAGTTGGTTGTCTAGGAAAGAAATAAATGAGTGTGGATTGTTAAACTGATTGCATATCATGGGTTAATTCGTGCATCTCTATCTTGCATTTCATGTGCATTCTCAGTTCTCATATATGCATATCATGCATACAGGATCGCCGGGAGGAGTGACACTGTTGCAATTCGATCCACCGGAGGAGGGAGTTCCGCCGGAGATTGAAGTGCCCGAGGTTTCCGAAGGACAAGAAGAAGAGGCTGAACTTCCGGAGTGCCCGGATCACCAACCCGCTAACTTTGTGAAAGGCAAGCCCCGGAGCATTCCTAAGTCTCCACCTACTCTTTTTACAAATACACTGGTCTTTATTAAATCGTATGATTATGCACTTAAGTATAGGAGTTGATATGATACCGTTGCTGCATTTATTCCTTGTCCACTTATACTTGATCCTGAAGTTATTACTAGACAAGGGGATGGGTTCGATCCTATGCTTAGCCATGCTTAGACCGGTAGAAGTCGAGGGATTTCCTGTCCTTCGCGAGCATAGGTGGTTACCAATGATGATGGGGTTGGATTCCACATGATGGACTATATGTGCCACCATGCCACAGTGTCTAATGAGAGAATCAAGGCTAGGTAGCGGGGAGCCGCATGACATGGTTGAGGTCATGCCGTCTTCGGTGCTGCTTGCGGCCGACTAGGACTGAGGCCACCAGACATTAGTTGAGATTGAAGGACGTCGTCACATAGCTGGCCAGATAAGTCGTTCTGACCGCGAAGCCGAGTATTTCTTTCTGAGCCGGGAATTGGTGCGACTAGGCAGACATATTCTGGAGGTAGGAAGTATGTGCGGAGACACCATCTTACCAAGGGCAGGTCAGGGACCTGATGCATCCTGGAAGTGGGTTGGTCTCTGAGAATATGGTCCCCGCCAAGCCCGCGACATATTGTGACTCAGAAAGATTTAACGGTGGCCCAAGAAGCCAGTGGCTCGGCTGACAGGGTTTGTGATTGGCATATTTGCCAGCTGGTACAATCGATTCGAATCGCCATCTCTCCTGGTTAGTGAGAAACTGAACTGATCTTCTGGTGAGGTAGAGGCTAATAACTTGAACATAATGATTATGGTGAGGTGAGGTTGATATCTGTGGATATCGGAAATCATATGATTTTATTGATTGCTACAATATTCAGTGAATGCTTAGGATAGTGGATAATCCTAGTAAATAGTTTAACTGAAATCGAAGCTTATCACAATTAAAATAAATAAGTTGAGGTTCTACTGTAGTAATGCTTTGATGCAAAAATGATGCTACCCTCTGAGCTCCACCAAATAAGCCTTGCATATCCTTGAGAGTCTTTTTATTTACTCCCTGTCGGGTAAGTCTAGCTGAGTACAATTGAGTACTCAGGGTTTATTCCCATTGTTGCAGATGGTGTAGTTTTCTACGCGTATTGCAGGAACTGCTTCACCCCTGCGGGCGAAGAAGACTAGACCCGAGGGCGGGGTCATTATCTATCTTTAGTTGTTGTAAGAATGCTGTGACGGGGTCATGTGATGGTACTCGTATTCGAACTCTGTGGTGTAAAACTATGTTGACTTCCGCTACTACCCTATTTGTGTAAAAGACTATGTTGTACTCTGATGTTTAAATTCGGTTGCGAACTTATGTGTCATGTGATCGGGTATTGCTGAATGAATGATCCTTGGGGTATGAAATGTTTGAAATCCTTCGAGATTTCCGGACTACCGGGTTTATATTGGCTCAAGTGCGACTGGATTGCGGCGAAAATGCGATCGTTGTACTTGTGCTCGTATAAATTGGTCGGTTCTGTGACAGCACCACTACAGGGATGTGCGCATGGTCGCCGAGCTACAGCGTGAGGTGGACTGCCTGACTCGCGAGAAGGAGGAGGCTTGGGCACATGAGGACGTGGCCCGGGCAAGGGTCCACGAGTTGGAGAACTATGTTGAGCACATCGAGGAATACAATGATGCTCTGCATGAGGAGATCCACAGGCTCCACAATGAGCTCAACCCTGTCCTTGTTCCTTAGGAGGATGAACCTGAGTTTGGTGTGGTCGAGGGACCTGGGCAGGAGGAGGGCGAGGAGCAGGTTGTTGAGGATGACCTTGAGGAGGTAGTTGATCCCATGGAGGATGTGATCGTGGAGGATGACGACGAGGAGGACGTGATCGTGATCGACGATGACTAGACTAGTCTTAGGACTAGGGATGTCAGCCTATCGTTATCCTTTGTGTTGTAATGTTGGTGCCAAGAACTTTAGCTTGGGTTTGGGAACTTGATTAAGTCCTAGTCGTGTCTTTTAAGCATCATTTAAGTGTTGTAATGTTTAAGTTTGAACCCCTACTATGCTTCGTTAAGTAATGTTAGTTCTAAATTCGGTTTGCAATTAAACAGATGCTTGTCAATACCTGTTCGACCGGTGCTGGTACCTTTGAGGATGGAGCAGCTCACAACCCACCGCCTATTCCACTGAACTTAGCCGATGCTATTGCAGCCTTGGCCAATGCCGCCAATGCGATGGCGCAAAATAGGGACAACCGTGGTGGGCGTCATGGCCGCCGCGATGATGATGAGACAACTTATGTGGACTTTACGGATACCCGTCCAGCTGTGTTCACCAAGGCCGATGAGCCACTGGAAGATGATGATTGGCTCCGCACCATGGAACAAAAGTTTAGTCTGATCCACTGCATACAGAAGCCCCTGTTTGCAGCACAGCAACTGCGAGGTCCTGCTTGCGCTTGGTATGCAAATCTCCTGGCAGCTCAGCCCGATGGACACCAACTGACCTAGGCAGAATTCCGTGAAGCCTTCCGTGCTCATTACATCCCTGTGGGTGTGATAAAAATGAAGCTGGATCAGTTTGTGGCACTGCAGCAGAAGGAATCGACAATGATGCAGTATGTTGGTCAATTTAACCATCTGTCCCAATATGCCCCTGAGCACATCAACACTGACCAGAAAAAGAAGGACTGCTTCATCAGGGGTCTGAACTACAAGATTCAGCGAAGTTTGTCCAACAACCTCCACTGCACCTACCATGAAGCTATCAATATTGCCATAGCCTTTGAAGAGAATGACCGTAAACACCAAGAGGAAAAGAAGAGGAAGAAAGCTGTGTCTTCTGGCGGCCAGAAGCGTCAGAAACTCATTTACCACCCCACTCACCACTCTCGTCCACCCTACCCTCAGCAGCAGGTTGTTGTTCGTACTGTTGCTACCTCCCACACCTCCAACCAGCAAAACACCACTCAGTCGAATGCCCCTTGCGTTCGTGTCACCACCCCACAAGTCAACTACAATCACCCATGCCATAACTGCGACAAGATGGGCCACTGGGCCCGTGACTGCCCTTTTCCCAAGCAGTACAATCAGAATGCTCAGAGGGGTCATGGTCATACGCAGCAGCAAAATCAACAGCGTGGTCATCAGCAGCATGCCCAGAAAGGAAAGGTGGTCAAGAAAGCAGGCCACGTCTACTACACCCAAGTTGATCAGATCCCTGAGGGTGAACCCGTCATGATGGGTAGGTTCCCTGTCGCAAGTCACCCTGCTATTATGCTTTTTGATTCCGGTGCATCTCATTCATTCATCAATCGCACATTTGTCGTCAAGCATGAGATACCGATTGGGGAAATAAAGGAAAATTTCCTAATACATTCACCTGGGGGCGTATAAATACTAAGGAGGAAGTGCAACGAGTACCTATCGAATGGGGCGGGCATATATTCCCTACCACCATGATAGTACTCAAAGATTAGGACAGATGTGATATTAGGCGTGAATTGGATGTATCAGCACAAGGCCCTCATTGACGTGCTGAATAGAACCATCAGGGTAAACTTGCCTAATAGTTCAACCCAACTTCTCATCCAACTTCCAATCCCTCAAAGAGAAGTTGGTAGGATTTGTGCAACCGCAGTCAAAGAAGTGCAGGATATTCCGGTAGTCTGTGAATTTTCGGACGTGTTCCCCTATGATTTGCCTAGTTTGCCACTTGATCGTGATGTGGAATTTGCTATTGAGTTGAAGCCTGGAACAACACCTATATCCCGTAGAGCCTATACGATACCTCCCAAGGAACTGGCAGAGCTAAAGGTTCAGTTGCAAGATTTGCTGGATATGGGTTTCATTAGACCTAGCTCGTCTCCGTGGGGTTGTCTTGCTATCTTCGTGAAGAAGAAGGATAAGTCCCTCCGACTCTGTGTCGATTACCGTCCACTTAATGAGGTCACCATTAAAATCAAATACCCTTTACCTCGTATTGACCTACTCTTTGACCAACTAGCTGGAGCCAAAGTGTTTTCCAAAATTGACCTTAGGTCTGGCTACCACCAAATAAAAATTCACTCCGAAGACATTCCGAAAACAGCCTTCACCACCAGATACGGCCAATATGAGTACCTAGTCATGTCCTTTGGCCTAACCAATGCACTTGCCTATTTCATGTACCTAATGAACTCCGTCTTCATGCCGGAGCTCGACAAATTTGTGGTCGTGTTCATTGACGACGTCCTTGTCTACTCAAAAACCCCTGAAGAACATGCCAACCACCTCCGTGTTGTCCTGACTCGCTTGAGAGAACATCAGCTTTATGCCAAGTTTAGCAAGTGTGAGTTTTGGTTGGACAGAGTTTCATTTCTCGGGCATATTTCGTCGGCTGAAGGCGTATCCGTTGATCCGAGTAAGGTGGAGGAAATCTTGAATTGGATGCCACCAACCACGGTACATCAAGTCTGCAGTTTCATGGGAATGGCGGGGTATTACCGCCGCTTTATTCTGGATTTTTCTAGAATAGCCAAGCCTATTACTGGGTTGCTGAAGAATCAGGTCAAGTTTGTCTGGTGTGTGAGAAAGCTTTTCAGACTTTGAAGAGATTGTTGACCACAACACCAGTCTTAGCTCAGCCCGATATTGAAAAGCCATTTGATGTGTATTGCGATGCATCTAGCACTGGTCTTGGTTGTGTCCTGATGCAACAGGGTCGAGTTATTGCTTATGCTTCACGACAGCTCAAGCGTCATGAAGAGAATTACGCCACCAATGACTTGGAGTTGGCAGCTATAGTACATGCCTTGAAGATTTGGTGTCATTATCTGCTAGGTAGTACTTGTAATGTCTACACTGACCACAAGAGCTTGAAGTACATCTTTACCCAAGAAGAATTGAACATGAGACAAAGAAGATGGCTTGAGTTGATAAAGGATTATGATATAGAAGTACATTACCATCCGGGTAAAGCTAATGTGGTTGCTGATGCACTCAGTCGAAAAGTCCACTGCAACTGTTTGAACGTAAAGCCATATGACCTATCTTTGTGTTATGAGCTAGAAAGGTTAGGCATAGAAATGGTTCCACAGGGCAGTCTAGCCAACATCAGCATTGAAACACCTATCCATGAGCAAATCATTGCTGCTCAAAAGGGAAACAACGGAATCAAGCACATCAAGGAGAAAGTTTAAGCCGGCAAGGTAGATTGCTTCAGGATTGATGATGAAGGTGTCGTGTGGTTCAAGGATCGTCTGGTAGTTCCAAAGGTACCTGAGTTGCGTCAAAAGATCCTCGATGAAGCACATTTAACAAGATTCTCTATCCATCCAGGAAGCAACAAGATGTACCAGGATTTGAAACAAAAATTCTGGTGGATTAAGATGAAAATAGAAATTGCTCGGTATGTTGCCCGATGTGATACATGTCAAAAAGTGAAAGCTGTGCATATGAAGCCTAGGGGAGAGCTGCAGCCATTACCTATTCCTTGGTGGAAGTGGGTGGACATCAGCATGGATTTTATCGTGGGTTTACCTAGGACAACTAGAGGATTTGATTCAATCTGTGTTATTGTGGACCGTCTCATGTAACAGAACCGCCTAAATCACATGGCCCACAGGCACTTGTAATTGTCACTAATGACCTCTGACAGCCGGGCCCGTGTCCCAGATGATCGAAGAGGATCTGCTGGGTTATATCAGCACCTGTTTCTCCGACAGGATCTCATTGCGAAGCCATTACAGGATTACAACATTTTATAATCAAATCCAATACTTATTCATTCTTAAAAACATCCTACTTCCGAACCACTTTTCGATGTAGGTGTGAGGATCAAGTCTCGTAACCGAGGAGCAACGGTGATTCGAATTAGGTTAAGTACCTAGCTGGGGATCTCTATCCACACTGCATATGTAGCACCTAAGCTTGCATATGCCAACCCCGCCTACCACGGCTTTTCTACCCCTAAACCGGTCCTGCGCTACCCGAGAGCACAGTACTCCTCTTGTCTCCAGGCACGACGGCCACGAGGGTACACGCTACTCTTGCCATCTCTCCACTCCCAGTGCGTGGTTGTCGGTTCAAGCAGTAAGAGCCACCGGAGTCAGAGGCTTTCCGTAGTATATGGCTAGTTGTAAAGTCTTGATCACAGCAGGCCGACAACAAATGGTTCCTAATTCTTTTCCGTTGGAAACCATGCATTGGGACTCTAACCCAAGTACACTGGTGACCACCCGGTTTTCACATCCCTTTTTCGTTGGCGACGATAAGTTGGGACTCCAACCCAAACATATGACCACCACCCGGAAAACCCATCTCCATTGATGACAATGGACTAGGCAAGTACACTGCCAACAATGAAGACCATACCCTTCCCTTTCAATGATTCATTCTTTGCATATTATCATAGTTCAAAATAGCATTTTATGCAAATCTAAATCAATTAAGCAGGGCTAAGCATTTTTCAATACTTAATTAAATTAGGTTCTCGGGGCATAATTAGTGGTCAAGGAAAGATAATGCATCAATAGGTTATCACTCAACTCCTATTAACCTAATGCAATAGATTAACTTAACTGATAAAACATTTTTAAATACACGGAGGGGCAAATGCACCGGGGCTTGCCTTGAATTGCGTAGAGGGTCGGGTCAGGATCGGTGCCACAGATATCAAAGCCTGGCACAAACTCAGGAGCACTCTCCTTAGCAGTCGCTTCACTTTTCACTTCCGGATTCTCGGTCACTACACGCATGCAATGATGTATGCTTAGCATGATGCGACATGAAATGATATGCAATATTCGATAATAAATACACACGACTAGAGCACAACCCTATCTCATAAGGGTGATTGATCTAGAATCACAATCAATCCAAAAATCACAACCAATCTTAAATGATTAGGGCTTTTATTTATTTCATTAAGCAATTAATCAAGTATTTAATTAATGGATAACTAAACTATTTCCATTTGATGCCAAACTTTACCAACAGTTAGTTCTTGACCTAAAACAGTACAAAATAAGTTTTCATGATTTTTGGATCAACAGGGAATTAATTAAAATTCACCAAAGTTGCACTTATGAATTTAAAGACTGATTTTTGATTCCTACAGAAAGTACTCAAAACAAACATTTCATATTTTTGTTAAATAGTACACATTACATAGAGCATCAACAAAATTTTTTGTGATTTTAGGAGCAGTAGAAATATTCCTACAAAAAGATGAAATGGTAGCACTATTCATTAACAATACAAATAGAAAAATCAACTTAATTGCTCTGGAAAACGAAAAACCGAAAGCGGCCCACTCGGCCCAGGAACGGCCGGACCGGCCCTGCTCGCCCGCCCGCGCCGACGCCAGCGAGGACGCTGACAGGCGGACCCTGCTTGTCAGCTCCTTCCCCAACCCCACGCACGCCTCCCGCGCATGCGCGCCCGCGTCGGTCCGCCGCGGACCTCGCCGCCGGTGACCCCAACGGCGAACCCGACCGTGTCACAGTGAAGCCATGCACCTAGTGAACCACCTAGCGGACATACCCCTAGCCCTAAACGCCTCCGACGAGTCCAAGCTCGTCCATGGCGGACCCGACGGCACGACGGCACTGTTCCGGCCACAGGAGCAAGGTAGGGTTTAATAAAAAGGCGTGGGAAGGTCTGAAAGCTCACCGTGAACCTAAACCGGCAGCTAGTTGAAGCAGTGGCTGTGCGGCGAAGCGAGCTTGACGGCGTGCCGACCCGCGGCGACGAACACCGACGACGACCTTTCCGTTCCGGTGATCCTTGGGCACCAACCGAGGAAATGCCGCGCGCATGAGCAAACAGTCATCATACTAAAGCCAAAACGTACCAAGGAAGAAGACCAAAGCTCACCCAAGGAGCTCGGCGACGACGATGAGGCCCCACGGCGGAGCACCTGCCGGTTCCGAGAAAGAAGAACAGGGCGTGGAGTCGGTCCCGACGGCAACAAGCCAACTCAAGTGGCCTAGGTGGTGCGCAAGGGAGTGGCGAGGCTGTCGGCACCGGAAATTGGATGACAGGTGGAGAGGGGGCGGCGAATTTGGTCGCGGACGGAGTGAGCTCGCCGGCGACCGAACGGAGAAGAAAGGGTGGGGGTGGGTTCCTCGTCGTCTTTAAGGACCGGGAGGGGAGCGGATGAGGTCGAGCGCGACCCGGGCCCCCCGAGCGACGCGAACGCAGCGGCGACAGCGCACTGCCCGCCCGAACGACGGCAGCGCGCACCGCGTGCACGTGCGCACGGATGCCGGCACAGTGGGGGGGGGACCCGGTATTGTAGATTCCCCCTAGGTCAAACCCTATTTGACTCCAATTGAGGACCCTACTTTGTGAATCTGAAAAGTGTAAAATACAAAAGTTGTGCCAAATTTCCTGTAGAACATTTTTGATTCTTGGACCAAGTTCAAATTCGGTCAAATTTTGAAATTACAGAAAAGGGGGTAAAAGTTGAATTTGAATTTGATTTGCAATTCACTAAAGTTCTCCAAACTTTTCCATAGAACCTGAAAATCTGTAAAAATGAAAGTTGTTCAACTTGCTGAGCCCTACAACTTCTATTAAGAGTGTTTTGTCATATTTTTGATAATTTTTAAATTGATGTTTCAAATTTAAATTTCAAGTCACTGTTTTGTGTTTAATTCAAAGTTTCAATGCATAACTTCAAAATCTCCCAAAATAAAAGTTGTTCCATTTTAAAGGATCTACAACTTTCATTAAGACACTTTCATCAGATTATTTATAGATTTTGAATTAGGTTTTGGGATCAAATTAGGGCTTAATTGCAATTCCCTTTTGAATTAATTGTTTGGTTTTTACAAAGGGGTTTAATTGCATAATCAACCATAACACAATCAAATCACTCTAGAAACCCTAAGTACAATCACATGCAGGTAGTTGAATTAAATATGATGACATGGCAGATTAATTAACTATAATATCAGAGGTATTACATCTCACGAAGCAAGCTCATTTCCTACCAGTCAAGAAGGATTACAGGGCACCGAAATATGCAAAGTTGTATATAGAAAACCTGATGAAGCTGCATGGAGTGCCGAAGACCGTTGTCTCCGATCGAGGTACCCAATTTGTCTCCAATTTTTGGAAGGCATTTCATAAGTCATTAGGGACGAAACTTTTGCATAGCACAGCATACCATCCCCAGACTGACGGACAGACTGAAAGAGTCAACCAAGTAGTTGAGGACATGTTGAGGGCTTGTGCATTCAATTACACCAACACGTGGGACGAGTGTTTAGCTTTGGCAGAGTTCTCATACAACAACAGCTATCAAGAAAGCATCAAGATGGCTCCGTTTGATGCAGTCTACGGTCGTAGGTGTCGTACTCCATTGAATTTGTCTGAACCAGGAGAAAGATGGTTTTATGGAGTTGATTTGGTCAATGAAGCCTGAAGAAAAGGTTCGAATGATATAGGAGAATTTGAAGGTGGCACAGTCATGTCAGAAAAGTTATGCTGACCAAAGGCGTCGTCCACTAGCATTAAAGATTGGAGACTATGTCTACCTGAAAGTGTCACCAATGAAAGGGGTCAACCGATTCGGAGTCAAAGGCAAGTTAGCCCCGCGATATATTGGGCCATTTCTGATTATAGAACGTGTGGGAAAAGTAGCTTACAAGCTGCAATTACCGG
Organism: Eremochloa ophiuroides; assembly: GCA_038502445.1. Lineage (NCBI taxonomy): Eukaryota > Viridiplantae > Streptophyta > Magnoliopsida > Poales > Poaceae > Eremochloa > Eremochloa ophiuroides. The sequence goes on along the minus strand of JAHLJS010000009.1, from coordinate 15,884,599 downwards.
AGCACCTCTCCGAAGTGCACAATGTGCTCCATGTGTCACAATTGAAGAAATGTCTGCGTGTGCCTGACCAAGTCATTGATGTTGAAAGCGTGGAACTCGAACCGGATTTGACTTGTTGCGAATATCCGATTCGAGTCTTGGATCGAAAGGATCGCGTTACCCGAGGAACTACAACCAGGTGGTACAAGATCCAATGGAGCCAGCATTCCGAAGATGAAGCCACTTGGGAATCGGAAGACTATCTCGCAGAAAATTTCCCCGAATTTTTCGCTACCCTGTGGATGTAAGGTTTCGAGTTGTGTAATGTATAAACTCCCCTACTCGTTTGATGATCAAGGTTGAATTAGGTTTATTTGACACATTTTATTTTCCATTACTTTGTTTTAAGTCTTCATCATATATCAAATCTCGGGACGAGATTTCTTTTAGGGGGAAGGCTGTAATACCTCTGGTATTATATTTAATTAATCTGCCATGTCATCATATTTAATTTAACTGCCTGCATGTGATTGTGCTTAGAGCTCCTAAAGTGACTTGATTGTGTTTATGATTGATTGTGCAGTTAACTCTATGCTTGGAAATCAAATATAAAATTAAAAAAGGAAAATCAACTTAAGCACCAATTTGGCCCAATAACCTAATTCAAAATCTATAAGGAATCTGATGAAAGCGACGTAATAAAAGTTGTAGATATTTTAAAATGGAACAACTTTTATTTTTGGAGATTTTGAAGTTATGCGCTGAAAATTTAAATTAAACTCAAAACAGTGACTTGAAATTCAAATTTGAAATATCAATTTTAAAAATTATCAAGAATCTGACAAAACACCCTTAATAAAAGTTGTAGGGCTCAGCAATTTGAAAAACTTTTATTTTTTACAGATTTTCAAGTTATTCAGTAGGTTTGGGAGAATTTAGTTGGATTTAATTTGAAATTCAAAACCCGATTTACCCCCTTTTAAATATTTTCAAATCCAAGCCAAATTCGAACATGGTTCCAAAAGCAAAAATGTTCTACACAGAATTTCCTACAATTTTCATTTTTGGAGCATCATCAGATTCCATATGGATAGGCCATAATTTGAAAATCTAGCATTTGACCTAGGGAACTTAGGAACAGTACCGGGCCCCTACTGTTGCCCGTCGTCCATGCGAGCGGCGCGCGCTGCCGCCGTCCGGCCGGTGCAGTGCGCTGTTGCCGCCGTGTTTGCGTCGCACGGGGGCCCCGAACGCGTGGTCATCCTTATCCCCTTCTTCTCGGTGGTTAAAAGCCGACGAGCGCCAAGTTTCCTTCTCCTTCCTCCCGTTCACCGTCGAGCTCGCCGTGGCGTTGTGGCTAAAATTCACCCTCATCGCTCCACCCCTCCAAAATTCATTGCACCCATAAGCTCCCCACCTCCAAGTGCACTGCCTCGACCCAACCGTGTCACCTCTAGCCTTGTGAGTGCTCCAGAACGAGTTTCGTCTACCTCTGTTTCCGCCGGAGCGCCGCCGTGGGTCGGTTCGACGTGCTTAGCTCGCTACGGTGAGCTTTCGTCTGTCTCGGCTTATGTTCTGTGCTCTGACTACCTCCTGGTTGCTCATGTTCATGATAGTTGCTCGGTTGGTGTTCTAGGTTTACGGGAACGGGGCGGTTGTCACCGGTGGAACGTGGCCGCAGACGTCGTCATCATCAAACACCCACCTCTGCCCCGCCTCAGTCCTCTCCAGCTGTCGTCCTACCATCTGGGTGAGCCACCGATCCTTTCCAAACCTTTCTAATTGTATAAATTGTCTTATTGCGGTCAGGGACAGGGCCGACCGCGCCGCCGTGTCCACCATGGATGGGCTTACTGTTGGTATAAATTAACTGCACTCTACTTAATTAAGATTATATTCCGATTATCCGCAAGTGCACAGATAAAATACCGCTGTCACATTTCACCCGGAGGTTTTAAATATCGAATCCACAAGGAAAGTAGGTGATAATGACTAAGCCGATGACTTAACCCTACAATTAGGCTAGATAATAAGAAAGAGGAAATAGCTAATGATTATCTAGTTCCAAGAACCGGTAAACTTTGAATAATATCGTTCTAATTGGGCAGTGACATGAATAAGAGGCGAAATCAGAGTTCCCTCCTACCAGACACTTATACACCTATCGATCCTATCAACGGGAAGTGGACTACAAAGGACTCTACGCAGCTGTCACCTACGCGATCTACCACTATCCGGCCAATCAGGGGACATTCACAAGTAAACCTAGCCTAGGCACCACGCCTACACTACGAAATACTACTTCAATCAAGCAATTACCCAAGATCAAAGTACTCAATATGAGTTGTAAACTTAAGAACGAATAAGAACAAATGCTTACTTAAATTAGAAGTTGAATACAAAAGTACCTCAGAACGCAGCTCCGGGCGAGGGGGTTGAATCCAGAAGAATACAGCTACGAAGAAGCGCCGACAGGCCAGAACTCCTCCGAATCTCTACTCCTCTACTCTATCTGTCTACTTCTCTAGACAAGACTAGATCTAGAAGAACTAGTCTCTCCTAATTACTACATCTAACCCTAACTGGAGATATTGAATTGAAGCTCAGGAATAGGGATTCCTCCAGGGGGGTCTGCCCCTTTATTTATAGCCCGGTGGGATGAACATGCGCCGTAGGATCAAACCTACTTCAACAAAGGGCCGAGATGACTCCTATGAGGCGGTGGAAGAAGACTCCAGAAGCGGGGGCCGAAACCCTAGGGGGTAGGGGCCGGTCGGCCCCATGGTGGCTCCACCCGGCGCCCTGCTATGGGCTTTCGGGCCCCGGTTGCTCGGGTGTGTTCCAGAGCCTTCTAGGGTCTTCGTGACGATGTTTCCTTGGCGGTTAAGTTTCGTGTCTTTTATGATCTTTAACCCTTCTTTTATTCTTTTCTGGAATAGCCCCTGTAAAATACAGAACATGCAAAACTCGTGGAAACTATCAGTTAAAACCCTAGACTAGTGTGTATTCAGGTGTCCTTTCATGTCTAAAGTTCTAATAAAAGTTGACATTATCGACCGTCAACACTTACCCCGTCGGAGGCGCGTAGGGTTTAGGTTTAGGGCGCTAGGTGGTCGGTTAGGTGCTGGGGTCTTACGGGCGCGGTCGGTTTGGCCATTGAGCTCGTCGCCTGTGGGTTCCGGGGCAAGTCGCCGCGTGCGGAGGCCCGGCGTGAGGAGGGAGATGAAGCTGACGGCTGGGCCCAGGCTCTAAGTGCCTGTGTGGTGTGAGAGAGGAGCGCTCTGGCGCGGGCGGGCCGTGCTGGGCCGGCCTGGCTAGTGGGCCGACTCGGGCTGCTCTGAGCCTTTTCTTTTTCCTGAGATATAAACTGAGTTTTTGATTTGTATTTCTAGTGTATAGTACTGTGGTTTGCTATTTTTGTTAGAAGAAATGTGTAGCTCCAAAAATTATGAAAATATTTATGGATGCCCTCTGTGATGTGTACTATTTAATAAAATTTTTAAATGTATGGTTTGATTACTTTGTGTAGGAATCAAAAATCAGTAAGTTAATTGAAAAGTGCAACTTTGATGCTTTTTAATTAATTCCCTGTTGATCCAAAAATCATGAAAATTTATTTGGTACTGTTTTAGAATGAGAGCTATCTGTTGGTAAAGTTTGGCATCAAATGGAAACAGTTTAATCATTTATTAATTAAATGCTTGATTAATTGGTTAATAAAATAAATGAAAACCTTAATCATTTAGGGTTGGTGTGAATTTAGGATTGATTGTGGCCTTAGGTCAAACACCCTTATGACCTAGGGCAGACTTTTAGAAACAATTACTTTGAATAGGTTGTAGATGGTAATAAAGTTCAAAGGTTGTTTTATTCATTATTCCACGTACCGTTTTATCGCATCGCATTCATGCATTCATTATTGCATACGTGTAGTGACCGGTGATTCGGAGGTGAAAACTGAGGGGACTGCTGAGGAGACTGCTCCTAAAATTGTGCAAGGCTTCGACATCTGTGGCATCGATCCGGAAACTACTCTTTACGCCATCCAAGGCAAGCCCCGGTGCATTAGCCCCTCCTTGATATTTATAAATGTTTTATCACTTGAGCTAATCTATGGCATTAGGTTAATAGGAGTTGAGTGATAACCTATTGCTGCATTACATTTCCTTGACCACTTATTATAGCCTGAGAACCTGAATTATTTAAAGTATTGAAAAATACCTAGTCATGCTTAATTACTAGCTTTGCAAAATGCTATTTTCAAATTTGATGATGTGCAAGAATGAATCATTGAAAGGGAAGGGTATTGTCTTCGTCGTTGGCAGTGTACTTGGCCAGTCCATTGTCATCAACAGGGATGGGTTTTCCGGGTGGTGGCCATATGTTTGGGTTAGAGTCCTAACTTATCGTCGCCAACGGAAAAGGGATGTGAAAACCGGGTGGTCTCCAGTATACTTGGGTTAGAGTCCCAATGCATAGTTTCCAACGGAAAAGAATTTAGGGACCATTCGTTGTCGACCTGCTGTGACCGAGACATTGCAACTAGCCACATACTATAGGAAGCCCTATCTCCGGTAGCTCTATTGCTTGAACCGACAACCACGCACTGGGAGTGGAGAGATGGCAAGAGTAGCGTGTACCCTCATGGCCGGCATGCCTGGAGACGAGAGGAGTACTGTGCTCTCGGGTGGCGCAGGACCTGGTTCAGGAATAGAAAAGCTATGGTAGACGGGGTTGGTATATGCAAGCTTAGGTGCTACATATGCAGTGTGGTTAGGGATCCCCAGCTGGGTACTAATCGATTCGAATCATCGTTGCTCCTCGGTTATGGAGACTTGATCCTCACACCTACATTGAATAGTGGTTTGGAACTAGGATGTTTTGAGAATGGATAAGTAACTTGACTTTGAAGAATATATGCTAAAGAATTGTGAACTATTGATATTGATTATAATAATGTTGATTAAAATATTAAAAATAGGATTAGTATTGCCTTTGCAGCAAAATTCTTTGACTCTTGCTAAAGCCTTACCTTGACTCCCCTCAGCCTGCATTCCAGAGTCTCATTCCTTTTTCTTAGTCGGGTAAGTCTGGCAGAGTACCCCCGTACTCAGGGTTTGTTAACCCCGTTGCAGGTAGTCAGCAGCTGGAGGTCTGTCTTGCCCCTTGCTGTGTGACCATCATCCAGGACGGTAGCGAGGAAGAGTGAAGTTGAACCCGTGGGCAGGGTTCGTGTTATCATCTATCTTAGTATGTTGTATTATTATTCTACTGCTACTGCCACTACTTTTAAATATGGTCTATAATAACTGTACTTAATTCTATTTGGACAACCGGTTTGTAGTCTAAGTACTATTTAATCTTCCGCACTTTTACTCTGATGTATTTTGTTATGAAATGTTGTAATTCTGTAATGGCTTCAGCAATGGGATCCTGTCGGAGAAACGGGTGTTAATGTAACCCGGCAGGGCCTTCTAGATCACTTGGGACACGGGCCCGACTGTCATAGGTCATTTGTGACAATGACAGGTGCCTATGGGCCATGTGATTTAGGTGGTTCTAGTTACAGCCGCTATGCCGCTGCTGCTCTCGTCGCCGCTGTCACGCTTCTTCCTCTGCACCACCCCTGGGTCGTCTAGCTAGTTACAGCAAGTCTTGGTGAGACGCTAGACCCCTATGGCTCTTTATCTTGAATGCTACTAGATCGGTACAGTCGGGAACACGGTCGCGCCGCCGTGTCTGTGGCCACCGGTTCGCTATGGCCGAGTTCATGCCCGTCGAGATGAGTAGGTCTTAGTTTGGGTACTCAGAGATGTTTGCGGAGCTTGGGAGGCGCTAGGGGATGCTCGGTTTCGCCTCGGGGGTCGCCGGCGGCGAGCTCCGCAGCGGGCCGACGCGTGCGCGCGCGCGCTCTCGCGCTCGGGGAGGAGGAAGTGGGAGCTGACAGGTTGGGGCCACCTGTCAGTGACCCTGACAGAGAGTAGGGCGCGTGGGCGCGCGCGTGGGCAGAGTTGGGCCGGTGCCTGGTTTACTGGGCGCCTCGGGTGAGATTGGGTTTTCCATTTTTTCGGGGATTTATCAATGACTTTTCCATTTCTATTTAAATTGAATAGTACTTGCAGGTTGATATTTTTATTTGAATTAATGTGTAGATCCAAAAATCATGAAAATAATTGTGTATGCTCTCTGTGATATTTAGTATTTAATAAAAATATTAAGTGTATGTTTTGAACACTTTCTGTGGAATCTAAAAATCAGTAGGTTAAATAATAAATGCAATTTTGTGCATTTTTCATTAATTCTCTTGTAACTGTAAAAATCATGAAATTTATTTTGCCACTGTTTTGAGTCAAAAGCTATCTGTTGGTGAAGTGTGACTTCAAATGGAAATAGTTTAGTTGTTTACTAATTAAATGTTTGATTAATTGATTAATAAAAGAAATAGAAAACAAGAATGACTAAGGTATCGTGTGATTTTATGGTTGATTGTGTTCCTAGGTCAAACACCCTTATGACCTAGGGCATCTTAGAGTAAACTACTTTGAATAGTTTGAAGGACAGTATTGGTACTACTTTATCTGTTATGCCTTGTATTTTTATATCACTGCATCGCATTCATGCATTCATCATTACATACGTGTAGTGATCGGGAATTAGGAAGTGAAGACTGAGGTGACTGCTGAGGAGCCTACTCCGAAGTTGGTGCAGGGATTTGACATTTGTGGCACCGACCCCGACCCCACTCTTTTTGCAATCCAAGACAAGCCCCGGTGTATTAGTCCCTCCTTGTTATTTATAAATGTTTATCACTTGAGTTAATCTATTGCATTAGGTTAATAGGAGTTGAGTGATAACCAATTGATGCATTACCATCCTTGACCACTTATCGTAACCTGAGAACTTGATTCATTTGAAGTATTAAAAACTGCTTAGTCATGCTTAATTAATTTAGATTTGCAAAATTGCTATTTTAAACTATGATGATATGCAAAGAATGAATCATTCAATGGGAATGGTTTTGTCCTCGTTCGTCGGCAGTGCACTTGGCCTGTCCATTGTCATCAATGGGGATGTGTTTTCCGTTTGGTGGTCATATGTTTGGGTTAGAGTCCCAACTTATCGTCGCCAGCGGAAAAGGGATGTGAAAACCGGGTGGTCACCAGTGTGTCCCAATGCATGGTTTCGAACGGAAAAAGAATTAGGGACCATTAGTTGTCGGCCTGCTGTGATCGAGACTTTGCAACCAGCCACATACACCGGGAAGCCCTATCTCCGGTGGCTCTATTGCTTGAATCGACAACCACGCACTGGAAGTGGAGAGATGGCGAGAGTAGCGTGTACCCTCGTGGCCGGCGTGCCTGAAGACGAGAGGAGAACTGTGCTCTCAAGTGGCGCAGGACCGGTTCAGCGATAGAAAAGCCATGGTAGACGGGATTGGTATATGCAAGCTTAGGTGCTACATATGCAGTGTGGTTAGGGATTCCCAGCTGGGTACTTAATCGATTCGAATCGTCGTTTCTCCTCGGTTATGGAGACTTGATCCTCACACCTACATCGAATAGTGGTTCGGAACTAGGATGTTTTTGAGATTGAATAAGTAATTAGAATTGAAGGATATATGTGAAAGAACTGAGAACTATTGATATTGATTATAATAATATTGAGTAAAATACTGAAAGTAGGATTAATAATGCTTTTTCCGCAAAATACTTCGACTCTTGCTAAAGCCTTACCTTGACTCCCCTCAGCCTGCATTCCTGAGTCTCATTCCTTTTTCCTTTAGTCGGGTAAGTCTTGCGGAGTACCCCAGTACTCAGGGTTTGGTATCCCTTGTTGCAGGAGATCAGCAGTCGGAGGTCTGTCTTGCTCCCTGCTATGTGACAATCGTTCAGGAAGGAAGTGAGGAAGAGTGGTCCTATGGGCAGGGTTCGTGTTATCCTGGTTTGTAATAACTGCACTTAAATTCTATTTGGAGAACTGGTTTGTTGTCTAAGTACTTTATAATCTTTCCGCGCTTTTACTCTGGTGTAATTTATTATGAAATATTGTAATTCTGTAATGGCTTCACAATGGGATCCTGTCGGAGAAACGGGTACTGATGTAGCCCGGTAGAGCCTCCTAGATCATCTAGGATACGGGCCCAGGCCCATGTGATTTAGGTGGTTCCGTTAAAGCTGGTATTAGAGCGTTCCATTGCTAAATCGTTACAATATTACTTTGCAAAACATTCAAAATGTTTTGGATCATAAAAATTTAAATTGCTATTTTGGTCCAAACTGCTTGTTCTTATCTTATTCCGTAATCTATTTATGTGTTAACACCAAATTTTGGGCTAGGGGGCCGATAGCCGATACCAGAGGAAGATAGCCGATCTCGGAAGCAGATTCCGTCCAGCGGAAGGAAGGAAAATAGCCGATTGCACGGTGAATCGGTTATCGGGTCAAGGTGACAGGAGGCGTGCAGCGTCGGTATTGATGACGTCATCCAGAATCCGTGCGGCCAAGATGCGATCACGATCGGAGTCCGTTATGAAAGGGAAGGTGGGACTCCAAGTTACCTTAGATATAGGATAGTTTGTTAGTTTCCTTATCTATTGATGAGTTGTAAATCGATTAGGACTCTATCTTGTCAAGCCCAGGGTATAAATATAAACCCCGGCCATTGTAATAGATATCAACAACATCAATACAACACAACTTTCGGCTCCGGCCAACAAACCCTAGAGTCAGTCGAGTCCGGCGAGTTACTTCATCCAGGCTGGGTGTCATCCGGTAGACGCAGGTTTGCTTGTAAGTATCGTCAACCCCCTGTTAAACTATGTCTTTTTAACGTCATCCGGTGGACGTGGAAGCATGGCGGACCAGGGTCCTTGCTAAGCTCTGTTTCTTTGGCGTCATCCGGTGGATGCGGGAAGTATAGTGAGTCAAGGATGATTCACGCTGGTTTACTCAATTAATCTGTGTTAACCGTCATCCGGTGGACAAGATGCAGATTAGGACGGTTTTCACGTGCGGATTAGTTATCGATTCGTGTTTGTTTGCTTGATTAATCTATTAGTTAATGTCATCCGGTAGACAGGCTATAGATTGAGATAGTTTGCACGCATGGATTAGTTATCGGCTCTAGCTAAATATGGCAATTTAGTTAGATTCATTAAGTTATCAAGATGTTATTTGTTGTTTATTGTTTACTTATCAATATAACACCTCTCTGCCCGATCAAGATTGATAGATTTGGCTTTAGATTTATTTGAATCTGATCGTCGTTTATGCTTTCTTATGCTTATTTTACCATGATGATCGGTTCCATGCTTACATCGGCTAATTCCCTATCAATCTTGTTCGTTACATGTTGTGCGTTCGGTGCTGGTTGAGACATAAGTGGTTCTGAGGTTATCGTAAGTCTTATTTTTGTGTCCTTGTTTAAGTTAAACTGAGCGTCATCCGGTGGAACAGGTTTAACCTAAACAAATATTCACTAGATCAAACTTGCTTTAATTTGAAGTCTATTTATGGCTACACTAGCATTCGTTCGTGCTTCATGGACCCTGCATCGGCTAAAGAGCTGATTCAGTTATGCTTTTACGAATAGATCGTGTATATAGACTTATTTGGATATCAAATGATCTAGCTTTGTTTGCTGGGTTTGTCGAAGCCCGCTGGCCGTTAGACCAGGTGAACGCAAACTTGGTGAACTCAGCGAAGAGGGTTTGCTAAAGCCGCCGGCCTTTTAGACCAGCTTTAGCCGATCTCTGCTTGTTTGATGTACAGATCAGATCTGTACACATGATCTATTTTCCTTTTATACATGTTAACTGAATTAGATTGGCTAGCACGTTATTATCTTCATATGAGTATCCTAATAGCCGTTTTACTTCATTATTATACTATCGGTTGATAACATGACGGAATCGGCTTTCTAGTCGATCTCCGATTATACTGGCTCTTTGAGCCGTACAGTTGGAACTATCTGGACTCACCAGTTAGTTCCGCCTTGGGTTACAGATTATATCTGTTTCCTTGTCAATTGCAGGTCAAATTGACTGGCATGCTTGGGTGTTACTGACACTCTCAGACCGGGTTCGAAGCTAGTTGGATCTACGAGAGCTCTACTGCCTTCAAGGGTTGTTTCCGACTTCGCTGGTGTGTTGGGCTTAGGGAACCACTTTTTGCGCCAACACATTTTTTGGCACGCCCGGTGGGACAATTCACTGAAGATCATGGCAAAAGGGAAGACCGTGGCAGACGGCTCCTCCAAGGATGATGGTGTCGTCACGGTCAGGATCGAAGATCTCAACGAGGAGGACGCGGTACTGCTGAACAAGATCGTTGAGGAATTTGCTGATGCCTGCCTGCTTTCATTCAGCAAGCAGCGTGATGGCTCCATTGTGAAGAAGAATGCATTCCCAAGGTGGATCATGGATGGCCATTCTGATAAATCTGAAGAGGAGTGCAAGGCCGACCTCAAACAGATGCTGGAAGAAGCAACCTGGGAGGCCGCCTATTCAGCAGTCGGCCATCACCACAAATCCTTCCTGCAAACGTTCTACAACATCATGAAGACCGTTCTCAAGTGGTAGGATTGGGAGTCTTTGGGTCTAGTTTACTTCAACATACCCACAGAAGACGCAGATCCAAAAGCAGCGGCAGGGACCTCCAATTCCTCACCGCAAGAGCCGAGCCAGCCGAAAGTGCCAGCGCAAGGTGCCACTGCGGCCGGTTCGTCTCAAAAAATAGCAGCTTCTCCCAGATTATACAAAGATCATACTCCGGAGGAGCTCGCCGCTTTCATGCAGGCCACTGGGCAGACGTTGAACTCGATGAACGCATCAGCGGTGAACCCGGCGGCTAGAAATACGCCGGCGGCAGACACGGCCAACCCAACTCCTGGATACCACGAGGGGATTACATATCAAGACCTTCAGGCAGCGCCGCATCTGGGGTACGCCCAAACGCCCAACAATCAGCTGCTGGAGCAGATGAGTGCCATGCTCCGTGATACGTTCGGTTTGCAGCTGAAGACCAGGACTGGAATCAGGTACAGACGTCCTTACCCTGAGTGGTACGACCGAGTGACGTTGCCACCCAGGTATCGCTTGCCCGACTTCTCCAAGTTCAGTGGGCAGGACGAAATCACCACCATGGAACACATCAGCCGTTACCTAACCCAGCTCGGCGAAGCTTCATATGAGGTAGCTCACAGGGTCCGGCTCTTTCCGCTATCACTGACAGGGCGGGCGTTTAGCTGGTTCGCGTCCATGGAGCCTGGCTCGATTCAAGGTTGGGAAGATCTGGAGACCAAGTTTCATAATTACTTCTTCTCTGGTACCGGGGAGAAAGACATCACAGATCTCACCAACATGCGCCAAAAGCCGAATGAACTTGAATCGGCTTTCATCAAGCGATTCAGGGAGACCAGGAACATATGCTACTCTTTGAACCTGAACGACAAGCAGCTCGCCAAGATAGTGGTCAGTGGGCTGCTCCCACACGTCCAAGAAAAGCTGGTGGGCACCAACTTCAACAGCATCAGCGAGGTGATGCAGAGGGTGGCCGCATTAGAGCAGCAGGCCCAGAGCTTCAAGAAGGAATCAAAATACAAGCAGTCGGCTTACGTCTGTAATTCCGACTCAGAGGATGGGGAGAATGAAGAAGTGGCTGCTGTTGAGCTCAAATGGGGTACAAAGCCCATGGCCGTACCGAAAGGTTGGAGCGCGGAAGATCAATATGACTTTGACACGTGCAAGCTGGACAAGCTCTTCGACCTGTTAGTCAGCGCGGGCCACATCACCTTCCTGGCTGATTACGTCAAGCCGTCTCCTGAAGATTTGTAGGGGAAACTGTTCTGCCAGTACCACGGCCTCACCTCACACTCCACAAACAACTGCCGCAATTTCAAAGCAGCAATCCAGAATGCCATTAGGCGCGGCCTGTTAAAATTTGAGGCCCCTCCCAAGGGGAAGATGAAGATCGACAAATTCCCATTCCCGAAGGGGTAGAACATGGTCCAGATCGCAAATCCCCTGACTAGAGTAAAGGTGTTGACCTCCGAATGGGCCAAGAACTCCTCGGTTGATACCGATGCGCAGATCACAGCTGAGGAGCTGGCTGCTGATCAAAGGAAGGAGGGAGCAGAACCAGAAGCAGCCGGAGAAGGGAGAGTCCAGCTGGCACCAAGAGCAGGAGGCCCACGCACCAGCATCTCCTGAATAAGTGGCGGCGGCCGAAAGAGAAGGACCATCAGAGGCAGCTGCAGCGCGAAGAGGAGGAATACCGTAGGTGGCTCCGCGAGGAAGAAGACGCGCGCTATCATGAAGAAATGGCTCGCCACCGGGAAGGTGAGGAGGATCACTGGCATTGCCCGTTCTTCCGACACTGCTGGAATGAAGGCTTGAGACTGCCAACGCTGCGCAACTGTCCAGAGTGCAGCGATCAGTACCGAGAGTATAGACATTCCCAAGTCTACCACTGGTCCGTGCACCAGAGGCTGGGGAGCCCCCATAGCCCGCGGGATCGGCGTGAAAAAAAGGGACCTGAGCGATCGGCTTGATGAGGCGGTGGTTGAACGCCGACAGCTGGTTTGGCAGGAGAACAATTGGTGCCCGGGGGATCTAACTAGAAGCCAAAGGCGCTGGGTGCAGCGGCTCAGGAACAGGGAGCTCCAGGCTGAGGGGCGCGCCAAGCAGGTGTGGCGCGAAAAGCCTTCACAAAGTAATGGAAAAGCTGTAGCTGATGCATAGATGGTGTTTGTGCTACCTGCGGAGTTTAGAGCCAGGAAGTACGATACCGATTCCGACTCAGATGGCTCAGGATCAGAAGAAGGAGTGGCCAAGTTAGTGCTCGCACAGCAAGCTACTTTTGATAAGCCGGCCAAGAATCGACATCTGAAGGCCCTCTATCTCAAAGGTTATGTCGATGGCATGCCCATGACGAAGATGCTGGTGGACGGCGGCGCCACGGTCAATCTCATGCCCTACACCACATTCCGCAAGCTAGGCAAGGGTCCCGATGATCCGATAGAAACCGATCTGATGCTCAAGGATTTCGGGGGCAATTCTTCCAACACTCGGGGGGCAATCAACGTCGAGCTGACAGTGGGGAAGAAGACACTCCTTACCACCTTTTTCGTGATCGATAGTAAGGGCGCCTACAGCCTGTTGCTCGGACGCGACTGGATCCATGCCAACTGCTGTGTGCCATCCACCATGCATCTATGTCTCATTCAGTGGCATGGCGATGAGGTCGAAGTGGTTCCGGCCGACGACTCGGTCAGCGTGGCGACGGCGGATGCCACATACTGGGAAGCTGGGGATCATGATTGTTTCTCCGGCAAGGTTTGGGAAGGAGGCTCCATCAAGGTCAGCGATGAGAGTCAACAGCCGATCAGGGCAATCGGCTCTGAGTCTTTTTATTAAATGGAAAACCCGATCGACGGCACAGAGGGTAAGTTGGGGCAAGGATTCACGTCGGCCGACAAGCTCGAAGAAGTAGATGTTGGACCCGGCGACAGGCCAAGGCCGACGTTTATTGCCGCCAACCTAGACCCGGATTTCAGGCAGGAGCTGATTCAACTGCTGAAAGAGTACAAAGACTGCTTCGCCTGGGAATATTATGAGATGCTCGGATTGGACAAATCTATTGTTGAGCATAGGCTACCTATCAAGCCAGGGTTTCGGCCACACAAGCAGCCTCCACGTCGGTTTAGAGAAGACGTACTGCCCGACATTAAGGCCGAAATCACGAGGCTGTTAGAAGCCAAGTTCATTCGAGCTTGCCGATATGCCGAATGGATATCGAACATCGTCCCTATGTACAAGAAGATTGGTAAATTGCGAGTCTGCATTGACTTCAGGGATTTAAATAGAGCTACACCGATGGATGACTACCCTATGCCAATAGCTGATATGTTTGTAGACTCGGCCGCTGGGAACCAGGTTATTAGCTTCATGGATGGCAATGCTGGTTATAATCAAATTTTTATGGCTGATGAATGTAACAGAACCGACCAATTTATACGAGCACAAGTACAGCGACAGCTGTTTTCCCAGCTATCAAGCCACACTTGAGCCAATATAAACCCGGTAGTCCGTGAAATCTCGAAGGATTTCAAACTTTTACATAAGATAACTTTTACATAAAAGTTCAATAGCGGAAACGAAATCGTTTTACATAAGCTTACTTTCATAATACAGTGCCAAGTACCGACCAGTCACAGCAACATAGATGAGACAGATAACATGACCTTACCCAAGGTCTAGTCTTCCTCTCCCGAAGGATAGAAGTAACTCTTTAGTCAACCAAGCATTCCTCTTGCAACATTGGGAATAAAACCCTGAGTACTCAATTGTACTCAGCTAGACTTACCCGACAGGAAGTAAATAAAAAGACTCTCAAGGATATGCAAGGCTTATTTGGTGGAGCTCAGAGGATAGCATCATTTTGCATAAAAAGCATTACTACAATAGTTCCTCAACTTATAAGTTTTAGATGTGATTCGGCTTCGATTTCAGTTAAGCTATTAAGCTAAGGTTTGCAACTATACTAAACAATCACTTGATATTATAGCAATCAATAAAACCATATGATTTCCGATATCCACAGATATCAACCTCATCTCACCATAATCATTATGTTCAAATTGTTAGCCTCTACCTCACCAGAAGATCAGTTCAGTTTCTCACTAACCAGGAGAGATGGCGATTCGAATCGATTGTACCAGTTGGCAAATATGCCAATCACAAACCCTGTCAGCCGAGCCACTGGCTTCTTGGGTCACCGTTAAATCCTTCTGAGACACAATATGCCACGAGTTTGGCGGGGACCATATTCTCAGAGATCGACCCACTTCCAGGATGCATCAGGTCCCTGATCTGCCCTTGGTAAAATGGTGTCTCGGCACATACTTCCTACCTCCAGAATATGTCTACCTAGTCGCACCAAAGCCCGGCTCAGAAAGAAATACTCGGCTTCACGGTCAGAACGACTTATCTGGCCAGCTATGTGACGACGTCCTTCAATCTCAACTGATGTCTGGTGGCCTCAGTCCTAGTCGGCCGCAAGCAGCACCGAAGTCAACATGACCCATGTCATGCAGCTCCCCGCTACCTAGACTTGATTCTCTCATTATTTCATTGTGGCATGGTGACACATATAGCCAACCATGTGGATCTCATCAGTCACCACCCACACTCGCGGATGACAGGAAATCACCCGACTTCCTCGCGGATGACAGGAAATCACCCGACTTCTACCGGTCTAAGCAGGGCTAAGCATAAGATCGGTCACCTGTCTAGTAATAGTATCAGGTTCACATATATAGTAGACAAGGTAGATATGCAGCAACGGTTTCAAACCAACTGCTATACTTAAATGCACAAACATACGATTTAATAAAGACCGGTGCATTTATAAAAAGAGATAGGTGGAGGCTTAGGGATGCTCCTGGGGCTTGCCTGGGGTTCAACACTAAGTTAGTGTTTGTTGGATGACACTTGTTCGACGAGCATTTCCCATTCAAGCACTCGATTAGTCCTTCTACCTTCGTGATTAGTCCACCACACCGTCTTGTGGTTAGTTCCGTCATCATGTCCTTCATGTTCACGTGTTCATCTAGCGTACCTAAATGAGATGAACAATGCACATGCATGAATAAGAGAAAGTAATACAAGACATGTTAATCTAGCATCACTGAATCATGAGCTAACAATGCCACCAAGCAAGGCAACATAAAAGCAATCCTAATCTCACATATGCAGTTTAAGGACAGCAGGACAGTAAGCACAAGATATAACCATAACTGAAGCTATATACATCCAACCAGGGTTATCTAAGCTTTTCTGGAAAGCTATTGAAATTTTCTACAACTTTGGTATTTTCCTCTTCAGATGATTTAATTCATATAAAGGTCAAACAACACAAAGAAGGCAGCTCTGTCCAGATTTGGACAGATTCTGTCCTCGCACTTCAAACAATCAAAACTAGAGATCTAGACCACCAAAAGGGATGATCCTAGATAATTTAGAAAGCCAATGAAATTTACTAAAACTCTTCTATTATCACCAATAGGTGATTCAAAGCATAAATTGATTAAACAAACCAAACATTCAGATCTGGATAGAAAACAATCCAAACCTGACAGCAGACTTCCAAAAGCCATAACTCCTAAACTATCATGCCTATGACCATGAAGATTTAGGACAAGCTATGCAATGAAGTTAGCTATAACTTTTGTATAGAACACATTCTCATGCAACATCATTTTCCTAGATAAATCATCACAACAACAGGTGCTGCTCCTGCAGCCATTTTCAGCATATAAGCAAAACATGCTTTTCACTTAATTATCACCCAAGCACACATAGGAATGAACTATTTAGATAGCTCCAAACATCATTAAATGATCATACAACACTTAGATCAGATTAATACATGACAAGCATTATAAGAAACATACATGTATGTGTCCATTTACCTACAACCTTTTACTAATTAGTGCATAAAGGCCTATAAATTAATTATTTAAGTCATATGATAAACATCTCAAATAGACACCAAATTTTTATGATAGCTAGGTGATAACAAATCATGACCAAGGTTCAAATCTTACATGCTCGTATTTCATAATTTAATTATTACAAAATAAACAACTTTATAATGCAATAAAGCATTGGAAAGCAAGTTAAATATGAAACTCAACTTTTTCTGAAACAACTTAGCCATATTATTGTTTCTCAGGTTACTACAATATCATACAAAGGTGGTGGAGTAACATTTTCCATTTTTACATATATATAATAATTATTACACATTTAAAACTACTTAACAGGCATAAAACAAGATAAATCAACAACTCAGTCATACATGCACCATAAATCATGAAATTTTAACCATATATCACACATCATACAATTAAATTTTCATGCCATTTGGAGCAATAAAACTCCAGTTAAAAAAATAACAAGCAATTCAATCATTTATTTTCTATTTAAAAAGATTAATGTGAAACACCAATAAAACAGTAAACAACCTATATGTTTTATATTTTTATGAGCTAGTGCATATAATTAGAAGACTAACAAA
This sequence comes from Eremochloa ophiuroides, assembly GCA_038502445.1. NCBI lineage: Eukaryota > Viridiplantae > Streptophyta > Magnoliopsida > Poales > Poaceae > Eremochloa > Eremochloa ophiuroides. The sequence continues at coordinate 15,867,542 of JAHLJS010000009.1, read as the reverse complement.
ATTGGAATCATAATTTTTGGACATATATTTCTCAAAATGTGGATCGGGATGATTTAAATAAACTTCTAAACCACATTTCAATAATGAATTTCTACAGCATAAATACAGGCATGCATGACACAACCAACTGTACTAACATGCAGAAAACTTTACCACGAATCCAACAAAACAAGCCTCATCATTTTTGGAGCTCTAAAACTCCAGATATTAATTTCTAAAGATTAATGCATTTCCTGGAAAAAGAAAACAGAAAAAAAACAACTAAACCCTAACAACTGCTAGGAGCACACGGCCCATTTACCCAGCCCGCGCACCAGAGGCGCTGCCGACTGGGCCCTCTGGCCACTGGGCCCCGCTTGTCATCGAGACAGAAAACCGACGGCCGGTTAACAGGCGAAAGCTCGCCATCGGCGGCTTCTCCGGCGACGAGACTCGCACCGTCGGATTCCTCACTACGAGATGCACCCAACGAGGTAGGTTATGGAGGGGTTAAGAGCTCGGAGCTAGGGAGGCGGCGTCCATGGCGGCTCGGTGGCGACGGTGAGCGGCGAACTCGCCGTCTCCGGTGGCAAGGTGGTCAGGAAAGGCGCGCACGAGCAGGATAAGGTCACAGAGGAGCTCTTAGGCTAGATCTACGGGATGGACAGGCTGCGGCAAAGCGGCTTCGCGTATGGCCCGCTGCGGCGCCCAGAGCGCAGCGGCGGTGTGCCGTGTTCCGGCGAGAAGAGGCCGGTAGAGTTTAAACTCTCGACGGCACAAACTTCAACAACTCCTAGGGACACTAAATAGAGGGAGAAAAAGCAGTAGGGAGGTGCCACAGAGGGCTCTTCACGTGAGCCGAGCTCGCGGCGGCGCTAATGGCGGACGCGGCCACGGCTCTGGCCGTTCCGGCCTCAGCGGTGAAGAATGCCAGGCACAGATGGTTAGGGAGGCAGAGGAGATGGTGCTGCAGCCATAGTGGCGAGGAATTGGACGGTGGAACAGCATGGAGGGCGAATTTGGTGGCGAGGCGGGTACTGCACCAGCTGTCGCCATGGCCAGCCGAGAGAGCGAGCGGAGAGGGAGAGCGGCAAGGAAGGAAGAGAGAGCCAGGAGAGGGCGAAGTGGAGTGCTCTGGTGCCCTTTTCATTGAGCAGAGAGCGGACAGAGACGCAACAAGGTGATTGGCCATGGTGGGCGGTGCCCAGAGCTCGGCGAACACATGTTCTCTGTTGCAGCATTTTGACGAGCACGTGGTGGGTGAGATTCAGGCGCGCTTAGGATTCGATTTTCGGCATATTCGGGAAAGATTCGGACCTCGACCACAGAAGCAAGGTTGTTTCCTTCCAGATGCTCTCCAACTTTGATTAAGGGTGCTCAGCAGTTTGATCACCCAATTAGGAGATAATTAACCCCGAAGTGGCTGCTGTCAACAGGTTAATTACGATGAAAGATCGAGTGGCAACCCTTGTCAAACGAAGTCGGATTGACCTTAAATTTTGATATGTTGTGCCCTGACCACTTCCCTTCAACTTATATTTTTGGTCCAACTTGAGTTACTTAACAAAATTTGGAGAAAGCAGCACGTCATTGCGATTGGGATGAATTTCAGACTTAGAAAATAATTCAAACTCTGGAATCAGCTTTTCCTCTATATTGTATCCACTGTTTGAGGCACTTAAAGGTTGAATCATGACTTGGTCCATAAATAACATTTGTTCTACTCCAAAATATCTATAACTTTTATTTTGGGTCAAACTTCATATCTTGCTCCAAAATAATATTTCCACTTTGGTCAAACTAATGTAATTAGAGAGCTCAGAGTAGATGTTTAGGCCAATAAAGGTATTTTCTTGGCATTTGCTCAGCATGAGTCCTTCATGACCTTTGTTGTAGAGTTAAAATAGAGTTGTTTGGTCAAGGTTGCAAGGTTTGGTTTACTTTGCATGCTCATCTTCACTTAATCCATAAATCCAATTAAGTGAATAACTTGTCATTCCATGTGAATTCCCAATTCGGATCTTTATGAACCATTTCCAATGATCATGGTAGATGATATGAATATGAAATAGTGATTAGGATCATTGATTGAAATAACTTGGTTAGGTCCACACTCGCTGGTTAGCTCGTGACTAACACCTGGGTGTTACAGCCTTCCCCCCTTAAAAGAATCTCGTCCCGAGATTCGGAACTTAAGAGCTTTCAAGGGTTGAGAAGCATGTAATCCATTTCCAAGGTGGTGCTAGTACAAGCTAAGGCTACGTAAAAACTCCATAGCAGTGATAGACAGAAGTGATCACCTCATGGTTCACGATAAAGTGTGAATGGTAAAGGTTTGTTCAGTTGTCACTCTTGATAGATCATATACTTCCATTCACTTTGATGCAATTGCAAGAAAGATCATTAAGGATAGGACAAGTTTCCGATCATTCAAGAATTCTTTGTAGTTGACTCTTGTTTGAAGAATTTCCTTCATTGATTTCTATAAAGCATTGTTACTTGGGAGGAATCCAAGATAACACTGCCAATTAATTTGGGAGGATTTCAAGACAACTCATCCTAATTAGCACTTTCAGCATGCAGGGTGTGAATTGGAGTGTCCAAAAGTAGCTTCAGAACATCTGTTTCTCTAGTGGATATAGCATATGCCACCATTTTCATATGGGGTGAGATCATAGACGAGGCAGATATTTGCTGAGCTGAGGAAATCGGCTAACCAACATCCAAGATTTATGTGTATTGTAGAGGCCAAATTACTGACATGCAGACTGATGGAAAGCTACATAATGTTCCATGTGTGTAGTTTTCTTTTCCCTATGGCAACACGAAATTATCTAAGGCTGTTAAATGAACAGTAAAGGTGATAGCTGATTATGTTGGTTCAGTGCCTTTGGTGACCACTAAACTAAAGAAATCATTGTCCAAGCAGCAACAATCATTTGGGTGAGTCTGAGGTGACATCTTTATAACTATTGTTGTAAGAAAAACACTAATAGCAATCGCCATTTCTAACAAGATCCTTGAAAACAAAACACATATGCTCTCAATATGTATTTCAAGATTTGATCAATTCTTCCTGATTGGCATGAGGTATGCTATGCTGAAGATAGGACGAACTCTGGATTAGTTTCATTATGTACACAAAGTTTTCTGTCACTCCGTGATAAAAGGCACAGAGGACATCAAGTGACAAGTGTAGGCATACAGATGCATATGGTTACACTCCATTCTCTTCCTATGCACAAGATTCTGGTAGGCATTTACTCGAGTAAGGTGATTCTTGTAAATGCTTCCAAAATGAGCTGAAAACTATATTTCATGATCCGAGACAATGGTTTGGGGTGCACCATGCAGTAGCAAAAGTTTGTGCAATATGCAACTTGGCATACACATTTACACGATGGTTAGTCTAGGTAGACATGAATTGTGTAGGTTGATGAGACAGATCACAAATTCCTGCATAGAATCAAAAACCTTTTTGTACACGAGGAAAACCGATGAGCAATCCCAAACTTATGTATTCTCATTTGAAGCCGAGAATAAACAAGATTGAAGCGGATTGGCAGGTTTAATGAGGTTGGTTGTGTAGAGTGTTTACTCACAAAGTTTTGAGAAACAGTCCTCTACCAACAACTTGAGTACAACTTTCTTCATGATACAACCATGAATTAACAAAACCAACTTGTTGAACTACTTTTGACATTGGGTAAACCTTCTTATTTTTGCATCAGCAATCCGAGATCAGAGGGTTTCCAAATAGAAATCTAAAATATGTTGTTTGACATAATTCAACTTGTCTTCACTTCACACTCTCAGGAGTTGAGTGGTAGAACACCTTGACCGATCAAGAATAAGGAACTGATTTTTTTAATGTCCTTTTTGTTGTCCATACCATAGAGTATCGAACAGGGCACCTGATTGCACCAAGATGTACTATGGTATTGAATTCATTTGTTGGGGTGTCTTTTGTAGCTCTTCACTAGGCTGAAACCATAGTTTGCACTATCTGAGTGATTGACAAAGATGGAATTGGCTTCATTATAGCAAGGCCTTGGAAGTGAGAGTACCATAAACAGTATCAATTAGCTTATAGGTTTCTTGTATAGCATTGTTCTATAAGACATGGCCTTCAAAAACGGGGCTAACTACTTCTATATAACCATGGGACATACTTGTTAGCATGAAACAACACTTCTTGATAGTGATCTATTCGGCTATTTCATGCATCCATTTCTTCATGTCAGACAGACTGATCCAATTGGGAAGTACATTGCTCACATGAGAGAGCGAATGAACAAACTTCTGCATTTCATCAGCAGAGGCAATCATCTCATCGAGCAGAAACTAATAACGGCCGGTCTTGTTCCTTCTTGATACAAGAACCAAATACACTTCATTGCTTAGCTGCAGACTATTCTTCACACTGGGATAACTAGTTAGTTGTCCCTAAAAAGGCTCTACATCTTCAGCTTCTGTAGCAAATGGTTGCAGATGATATACATGCACATGGTCACCACAGTCAGCAGACATGAAGCAACACATGAGAAGATTGATCTTAACTGTATGATCATCATACAAACGGATATTGAGCCGAGATGGACATTTTTGAACTTGTTGGCAACCTATCAGAAACATATCACATTCTGCTAACTATTGCCTGACTGATACTTTGCAGATAACTTTAAAGTTCGTGTGCTCTTTTGATCCCACAATAATTGCAGGTGCTGGTTGATATGCCCTAGTAGATCATGTCAGATTCTTTGTTTACCGCATCTTGTAGCATGTCAATGTTGATGTCAGTGACTTGCTCTTCAAAGATCATTCTCTTTGTGACTTCTGAAGGAAGCTATATACTTGACAAACATCTGTACCTTCTGATAGAATATTGAAGGATCGAGTCGGTAAAGACTTTGTAAGATAGATCAAGAAACATAGGGATAGATCAATTTGAATTAGAGACACCTTCAAAGATAGATTTAGGAAAATCCATGGAAGACAACACATTGGTATTACATCATAATGGATTACGATTAGAGGCCGTGATACCAACATGTGCCGAGAAGCACTACTTTATTGGGCGTCCCCACAAAGAGGTTCTCGGTTTCGTCACGGCACCATCAGTCAATAATCATAACACCACTATCAAACATGACCAACGAGAAATCTTAAGAAACATGGATAGATTGGGAGATACGAGATATTACGCATCGGTGTAGTTCTGCAATGTATCATGACCAGAGACCTCGATATTCGCACGTGCCGAGCAACACAGCCTAGTGGTTGAGATCCACAGGATGTCCTCGGTTTCGTCGCAGTATCATCGATCACGGATCATAACAACATAAATGAACATACAACCAATGAGAAAATCATGCGTGGCAAGGATAGATTTGTACAAGGATGACATTTCGCAGAGGGAAGGTAAGCTACTACAATCAATTATAGGGTTAATAGCCAACAAGAACATGATTTGGCAATGAAAACATGAGTTAGAAGACAGATTAGTTGCCAAAATAGCAGTACATGAGGCTTTGCTTCAGTCCCACGCAGTTTCCATGTGTCTAGTATGGGGATTACCCGACCCATGATTTACAAGAGATGAGATAGAAGGAGGGAAAATCATGAGACAAAGATTGACAAGCATCTTGAGAAGAAGATAACCATAGACAACCAGATGTCTCATGAACCAACTATATACAACAATCATAGGTTGAGTTGACAAACATCATGATTCATACAGAAAGAATACAAGGAAAATGGGGAAGGAGAGATTTAACTCACACAAGATGGTTTCCTTCAAGTGAGTAACAAGGAGAGGGTCTAGATAGAAATATGGCATAAGAGAATTATAGGTTAGCTACCAAGAATAACAACATGAGATTCTATAATTCCACATGCATCTCGCATCTATCAAGAAACCTTTAGACCATCCAATGGCGTGAGCTTGTGTACAATTAATTAGTACTAGGAGACTCTTAATGATCAACATTGCTAGGCCTTTAGAGAGATTTGGAAAACAACTTGATCATGGGACAGATTCAATGCATGATTTGTGAGATTGAATTGATAAAACCATAACATGATCCATAATGAAAAGATTACAAGGAAACTTCTGGGTAAGCTGAGAAGAGGTTCAAATCAAGGATTTGGGCAAAGATTTCAATGAACATGATGTAGGCAAGCCTTGCTGAATGAAATCTAAACATTCTCTAGATATGGAGAAGACTGCTGGAAGTAAGGAACAGATTAGATCAAATCATTTGTAGGGGTGATCGATTTTGCATAACCTGATTTCCAAAGAAAAGATTATAAGATCTAATTTAACAGAGATCAAGCTATCATCATGACATCTAGAAGGACTAGAGGAGACACTCCAGATAGGATTTGGATAAGGCTTTAGATGAAAGAAAATGCAGGCATGGTTTCATAGATCTTGAACAAGAACATATGACGACCATAGGCTAGCATTAAGAGAAAACTCAGGTGGGTCTATTGTGCCAAATGAAAAGCCTATAGGCAGAATTGGTTGAGAAATACTTATAGAGGCTACTTAAAGGTTTAGCAACTCTTATGATTTCAAAACAAGCAAGGAAGAGAGGCAACACAAGTTGAAAACCTAATAAGGCTATTCAGACAACATAGAACACCGATGAGATAAGCATATTTATGCAACAAGCAACAATCACATGATGCAACAATCATGATGCATGCTCGTCCTATTTGTTCTCACTCAGTTGCCTATATAGCATGGCAAATACATTCTATGTCGGTGGCATAACATACGTACTCTCTCGGTATATAGCTAGTCGTTAACTACCATATACGCATTCGAGGTTAGCGTACCTGCAGAAGATTCATTTCAGCCCAACCCCACATGTATGCATGGCAATAATAAGCACTTTTTGCCGGAAATGCTCCCATGAGCACTTGCGACCCCAGAAAGTAATTACACCACAATACTTCCATAAGTACACATATGAACCACATGTACTCACTTCAGTAACCATAAGCACTCACCATAGATTGACGGTTGTTCGATCATACACTCACATCTCACCTTACCTCATTCGACGTGGCACATTGGCCCATAAGAAGCAATAAGAAGCCGCAATGTCACATATATCCGCGCAATAAAACCAAATGAACCGCAAATGGAAACATGATGCAATTCCCCAGTTAGTACTTACATAAGCCACCTAATAATCCTAATATGGGCTATAAGACTTGGTCCTTGGCACACTTAGTTTGTTCAAACCATTTGTTTAAAACACCTATATATATATAGCTATAAGTTGGTAATTAGTTTCGCAAACTCAAAACTTTTTTTATTTTTAAATACTCATGTGATGGTACATGCTGAATTTTTGCTCTGGTACCAACTGTAACAGAACCGACCAATTTATATGAACACAAGTACAGCGACAGCTGTTTTCCCAGCTATCAAGCCACACTTGAGCCAATATAAACCCAGTAGTCCGTGAAATCTCGAAGGATTTCAAACTTTTACACAGTACATACCCCAAGGATCGTAGAAACTCAGCAGTACACATACACATGATACATAGATTTGCACACATTTCAAATACATCAGAGTATAAGATAACTTTTACATAAAAGTTCAATAGCGGAAACGAAATCGTTTTACATAAGCTTGCTTTCATAATACAGTGCCAAATATCGACCAGTCACAGCAACATAGATGAGACAGATAACATGACCTTGCTCAAGGTCTAGTCTTCCTCTCCCGAAGGATAGAAGTAAACTCTTTAGTCAACCAAGCATTCCTCCTGCAACATTGGGAATAAAACCCTGAGTACTCAATTGTACTTAGCTAGACTTACCCGACAGGAAGTAAATAAAAAGACTCTCAAGGATATGCAAGGCTTATTTGGTGGAGCTCAGAGGATAGCATCATTTTGCATAAAAAGCATTACTATGATAGTTCCTCAACTTATAAGTTTTAGATGTGATTCGGCTTCGATTTCAGTTAAGCTATTAAGCTAAGGTTTGCAGCTAAACTAAACAATCACTTGATATTATAGCAATCAATAAAACCATATGATTTTCGATATCCACAGATATCAACCTCATCTCACCATAATCATTATGTTCAAGTTGTTAGCCTCTACCTCACCAGAAGATCAGTTTAGTTTCTCACTAACCAGGAGAGATGGCGATTCGAATCGATTGTACTAGCTGGCAAATATGCCAATCACAAACCCTGTCAGCCGAGCCACTGGATTCTTGGGTCACCGTTAAATCCTTCTGAGACACAATATGTCGCGAGTTTGGCGGGGACCATATTCCCAGAGACCAACCCACTTCCAGGATGCATCAGGTCCCTGACCTGCCCTTGGTAAAATGGTGTCTTCGCACATACTTCCTACCTCCAGAATATGTCTGCCTAGTCGCACCAAAGCCCTGCTCAGAAAGAAATACTCGGCTTCGCGGTCAGAACGACGTATCTGGCCAGCTATGTGACGACGTCCTTCAATCTCAACTGATGTCTGGTGGCCTCAGTCCTAGTCGGCCGCAAGCAGCACCGAAGTCAACATGACCCATGTCATGCAGATCCCCGCTACCTAGCGTTGATTCTCTCATTATTTCATTGTGGCATGGTGACACATATAGCCAACCATGTGGATCTCATCAGTCACCACCTACACTCGCGGATGACAGGAAATCACCCGACTTCTACCGGTCTAAGCAGGGCTAAGCATAAGATCGGTCACCTGTCTAGTAATAGTATCAGGTTCACATATATAGTAGACAAGGTAGATATGCAGCAACGGTTTCAAACCAACTGCTATACTTAAATGCACAAACATACGATTTAATAAAAACCGGTGCATTTATAAAAAGAGATAGGTGGAGGCTTAGGGATGCTCCGGGCTTGCCTGGGGTTCAACACTAAGTTAGTGTTTGTTGGATGACACTTGTTCGACGAGCATTTCCCATCCAAGCACTCGATTAGTCCTTCACCTTCGTGATTAGTCCACCACACCGTCTTGTGGTTAGTTCCGTCATCATGTCCTTCATGTTCACGTGTTCATCTAGCGTACCTAAATGAGATGAACAATGCACATGCATGAATAAGAGAAAGTAATACAAGACATGTTAATCTAGCATAACTGAACCATGAGCTAACAATGCCACCAAGCAAGGCAACATGAAAGCAATCCTAATCTCACATATGCAGTTTAAGGACAGCAGGACAGTAAGCACAAGATTTAACCATAACTGAAGCTA